>OZ005735.1:25284809-25884809 GCA_963930755.1 Eudasyphora cyanicolor
TCCTGAAAATGTTCACTTTTTCGATGTTACTTTTATTTGTATAATCCACATTGTATTTATTCGCCAAAAATGAAATTCGTAACCACTGCCTATCTTTGCAGCTAGCCAACCAGCAGCAGCATAAACCATTTATGCCCAACAAAAACAATAATGGTGAGAATTCTGTTACTCATTTTCACTTAAAACAAAAAAAAAAGAAAAGAAAAACTACTCCAAAGATTTGTTTTCTTTTTTTCGATATATATGTATGTATATATATAGTTTTGGTTTGCTTATGCCAACGACAAAAATTGGCAAGCTTTTGGGTTTTACAACTATTTTGGTGGCAGTTGTTGCTGCTGATGGTTTTTGTTTGATGTGTTGCAGTTGCAACTGCTGCAACATCCCATCGCTTATTGCCACTGCCACTGCTTATTTCAAGCGACTACTTTGCGACTGCGCAACTTTAAGTCGCTGTGTTGTTACTGTTTTCAATCTTTTTTCTCCACTCTCTGCTGGCAACAATAATAATTCAAATGATTGTCAATTTAAGTTTTGTGATTTGGTTGGTGGTGTTTTTCCACTCGTTGCTGTGTGTTCAATCGAGGGGTTTTCTGCTGGTGATGGTGGTTCAGAAACCTTTGGTTAGTTAATGTTTTGAAATTGTAAAAGACTGCCTGGTTTTGTGTGTCTGTGTGTGTGAAGTTTCAGTTTTTGCTGATTTGGGGGGGTTTTGTGCTTAAGTCTTTAATCTAGATCAGCCAGACCTCTTGGTACCACTTTAACACAATTCTCAGACAACGGTGAGTGATGCAGACATACTCATACACACTTGTGTGGAGAGGGAGGTTGGAACAGTTTTGGGAAATTGTGAAAAATTTAAATTTGTCATATATTTTGTTAATTTCAATTCCCTAAACAAGTAAGAAAGTTTTAAAGAGTAAAGTAACTTTTGATAAATATACAATCTAATTTTATATTTGTGTGAGAGATGCTAGAGCGGTTGCCAAAATATGTATCATTTGTAAAAATCACGAATAATCAACATAGAGGATAAACAATTGCGTCATGACAAATATGATCATCTACACTATATCAAATGACCAATGGGGTCATCTACTCTATAGTAGATGACCAATAGGGTCATCTACCCTATAGTACTACTGGGGTCATCTACTCTATAGTAAATGACCAATGGGGTCATCCAATGGGGTCATCTACTCTATAGTAGATGACCAATGGGGTCATCTACTCTATAGTAGATGACCAATGGGGTCATCTACTCTATAGTAGATGACCAATGGGGTCATCTACTCTGTAGTATATGACCAATGGGGTCATCTACTCTATAGTAGATGACCAATGGGGTCCACTACTCTATAGTAGACGATCAATGGGGTCATCTACTCTATAGTAGACGACCAATGGGGTCATCTACTCTATAGTAGACGACCAATGGCGTCATCTACTCTATAGTAGACGACCAATGGGGTCATCTATTCCATAGTAGACGACCAATGGGGTCATCTATTCTATAGTAGACGACCAATGGGGTCATCTACTCTATAGATAATGACCAATAGGGTCATCTACTTTATGGGAGACGACCAATGACGTCATCTACTCTGTAACAGATTACAAATAGGGTAATCTACTCTGTAGAAGATAACCATTTTAGCCATTTACTCTAAAAAATATGACCAGTTGGTCATCTGCTGCATAAAATATGAGGTAATCTACTCTATAGAAAATGACAAATTGGGTAATCTAAATGACCAATCGGGTAATCTTCTCTACAGAAAATGATCGACCAAGTCATCTACTCTATAGCAGATGACCAAGGGGGTCATCTACTCTATAGCAGATGACTAAGGAGGTCATTTACTCTATAGCAAATGACTAAGGTGGTCATATTCTCTATAGCATAGGATGAATTCGGTAATCTATTTCATAGGATATGACCAATTTGGACATCTGGTTTATAGATAATGACCAATTTGGTCATGCACCCTATAGCAGACGACTATTCTATTGCAGATGACCAATAGTGTCATTTACTCTATAGAAGATGACCAATGATCTACCCTATAGCAGATGCCCAATCGGGTCATCTACTCTGTAGAAAATTACAAAATGGATCATAATATATATAGAAATTATCAATTCGGTCATCTAGTTTATAAAAGGTGACCAATGGGGTCATATACTCTATTAGACGTGACCAATTCGGACAGCTATTATGACCAAGAGGGTCATCTATTCTATAGAATATGACCAATAGGGTCATATACATATTTATAGAATATGCCCAATAAGGTCATCCACTATAGAGCAGGTGACAAATAGGGTCATATACTCTATAGAAGATTACACATAGTGTCACCTCCTTTATATCAGATGACCAATAGGTTCATCTACACTATACCAGATGACCAATAGGATCATCTACACTATAGCAGATGACCAATGGTGTCATCTCCTCTATAGCAGATGGCCAATAAGGTCATCTACTCTATAGCATATGACCAATTCCGTAATCTATCGCATAGAACATGACGAATTCGGTCATCTGTTCTATAGATAATGACCGATTCGGGCATGTACTCTATAGCAGACGACCAAATGGGTCATCTACTCTGTACCCTATGAACTGTAGGATCATCTATTTTATAGCAAATGACGAACGGGGTCATCTATTATGTAGCAGATGACCAATTGGGCCATCTATTCTATAGCAGATTACCAATTGGGTCATCTACTCTATAGCAGATGACCAATGGGCTAATCATCTACTCTATAGTAAATGACCAATGGGGTCATCTACTCTATAGTAAATGACCAATGGGGTCATCTACTCTATAGTAAATGACCAATGGGGTCATCTACTCTATAGTAGATGACCAATGGGGTCATCTACTCCATAGTAGACGACCAATGGGGTCATCTACTCTATAGTAGATGACCAATGGGGTCATCTACTCTATAGTAGATGACCAATGGGGTCATCTACTCTATAGTAGATGACCAATGGGGTCCACTACTCTATAGTAGACCATCAATGTGGTCCACTACTCTATAGTAGACGATCAATGGGGTCATCTACTCTATAGTAGACGACCAATGGGGTCATCTACTTTATAGTAGACGACCAATGGGGTCATCTACTCTATAGTAGACGACCAATGGGGTCATCTACTCTATAGTAGACGACCAATGTGGTCATCTACTCTATAGATCATGACCAATATGGTCATCTACTTTATGGGAGACGACCAATGGGGTCATCTACTCTGTAACAGATTACAAATAGGGTAATCTACTCAGTAGAAGATAACCATTTTAGCCATTTACTCTAAAAAATATGACCAGTTGGTCATCTGCTGTATAAAATATGAGGTAATCTACTCTATAGAAAATGACAAATTGGGTAATCTATATTAAATGACCAATCGGGTAATCTTCTCTACAGAAAATGATCGACCAAGTCATCTACTCTATAGCAGATGACCAAGGGGGTCATCTTCTCTATAGCAGATGACTAAGGAGGTCATTTACTCTATAGCAAATGACTAAGGTGGTCATATTCTCTATAGCATAGGATGAATTCGGTAATCTATTTCATAGGATATGACCAATTTGGACATCTGGTTTATAGATAATGACCAATTTGGTCATGTACCCTATAGCAGACGACTATTCTATTGCAGATGACCAATAGTGTCATTTACTCTATAGAAGATGACCAATGACCTACCCTATAGCAGATGCCCAATCGGGTCATCTACTCTGTAGAAAATTACAAAATGGATCATAATATATATAGAAATTATCAATTCGGTCATCTAGTTTATAAAAGGTGACCAATGGGGTCATATACTCTATAAGACATGACCAATTCGGACAGCTTTTATGACCAAGAGGGTCATCTATTCTATAGATTATTATTATAGAGTATACCCAATAAGGTCATCCACTATAGAGCAGGTGACAAATAGGGTCATATACTCTATAGAAGATTACACATGGTGTCACCTCCTTTATATGACCAATTGGTTCATCTACACTATACCAGATGACCAATAGGATCATCTACACTACAGCAGATGACCAATGGTGTCATCTCCTCTATAGCAGATGGCCAACAAGGTCATCTACTCTATAGCATATGACCAATTCCGTAATCTATCCCATAGAACATGACCAATTCGGTCATCTGTTCTATAGATAATGACCGATTCGGGCATGTACTCTATAGCAGACGACCAAATGGGTCATCTACTCTGTACCCTATGAACAGTAGGATCATCTATTCTAAAGCAAATGACGAACGGGGTCATCTGTTCTGTATCAGATGACCAATTGGGCCATCTATTCTATAGCAGATTACCAATTGGGTCATCTACTCTATAGCAGATGACCAATGGGCTAATTTTCTCTTTAACAGATGACCAATGGGGTAATCTACTCTATAACAGATGACCAATGGGGTCATCTACTCTATAGTTGATGACAACTATATACCAATAGAGCCATCTATTTTATACAGAGTACAAACTGAATCATCTTCTCTATAGAATATGTTCAATACGGGCAAGTATTCTATATAAGATGACAAATAGGGTTATCTTCTCTATAGAAGATGACGAAACAGATCATCTACTCTATAGATCATGACCAATCTAGAGTCGTATACTATATGGGAGATGACCAAAAGGATCATCTACTTTGTAACAGATGACCAATGGGGTAATCTACTCTATATATATATATATATATATATGCGGTTTCTACTCTATCGAAGTTGCCAATTGGGTCATCTATTCTATAGAAGATATCCAACTGGGCCATCTCCTCTTTGGAAGATGACCAGTTGGCTCATCTACTCCACGGGAGATAACCAATTGGCTTATCTACTCTATAGGAGATGATCAGTTGTGGCATATACTCTATAGAAGAAGTTGTCAGAGACCAAATTTTCTTAAGGAAAAGACTATCATTTCTTAAGGATCACATGTTAGAGACTATCGTGTTTTTAAGGAAATGTTGTTAGAGACTACCTTTTTCTTAAGGAAAAGTTGTCAGAGACCACCGTTTTTTAAGGAAAGTTCTCAGAGAAGACTCCTTTAAGAATAAGTAGTCAGGGACCACCTTTTCCTAAGGAAAATTGCTAGAGACTACCTTTCCTAAGGAAAAGTTGTCGAGGACGACGTTTTTCCGAAGGTAAAATTCTTAGGGACGACATTTGCAAACTAAAATTTTAGTTCCCTAGGAAAAGTTGTCACAGACCACTTTTTCCGAAGGAAAACTTGTTAGATACAACTTTTTCCTAAAGAAAATTTCTTAGAGACTAACTTTCCTATAGAAAATGTTGTCAGAGACCTCCTTTTCCTGAAAAAAACTTTCCGACACCACATTTTCCTAATAGAAGATAGTCAGAGGCGACATTTTTTAAGAAACAATTGTTAGAGACCACATTTTCATAAAAGTTATATATGTACAAGTTGTCCAAGGCCACCTTTAGGTAGGGATAAGTTGTCAAAGGCCACCGTTCCTTAAGAAAATTTGTCAGGGAAAAAGTGTATTCCATGGACATGATGTGTATAATCGTCTCATCTGTTGCAACCATATCAAATTTCATAGCTCATTAACAATGTCTTTTACAGATTTTCCAGTAAAATGTAAAGCATAAGACGTGAAAACGTTTCCTCTTTTGTAACCTTTTGATGCAATTTGTCACCCATGTATAAAGCAATTAAATTGTTGTGTTTGAATTCCATTTGAATTATATGATATACTTTTGTAGGGTTGTAAACAACAACAAAAAATTAGACATTTCCATAACACATCTAAGGCCCAATCCCGTATTGTAAGCAAACAGTATGGAAATCGTACATCAAAGACACCTGCGTGCTTAGTTTTGGGTCATAAAACAAAAGACTTCAAACACGAGCGAATAGCCATTATGGGCTTTATTTGAAACTGGAACAGGAACATTTTTAAGAAACATTATATAATTGTATTCCCATTTTTGTGAACCAACTTATTTCACCCCTCATCGTATCCAAACATTCGTCAGGAGTTTTCTTCTTTCTGAAATTTTCCTTAAACTTTGTTTTAAGCTGATCTCTTTTCCAAAGCAGCATTTTGCAAAGCTGAAAAGCTGCTTCATCTCTCTGTTTTTTTTTACTACCTAAGAATGAGTGACGTTTGCACAAAGCGACACTGATTGGTGTAAGCATGCGCGACCATAACCAGCCATTGGACCAACCAACCGACAGACCGACCGACCGTCATACCGATTGTTTGAAAAAAAAAATAAAACGGAAATTGGTGGAAAACCGTAGCATACTCCAATGATGTGGAAGGCTTTGAGAAAAAAAATAACTCTTCGAAGTTGTAGTACGAGTATGTGTCAGAGAGTGTGTGATTGTTTGGTCATGAAGTCATAAATCAAGATGGCAATTTTTTGATATTTTTTCTGTTTAGCCCAACACTTATTGTATTTACACCAAACCAAAGTGAACCACACCACGACCATCACTTGGAACAACTCAAAAAAATCATCTGAACTCAAATGAGACTGAAAACTTTGAAGTGTAGACCAAAATCCAATTGATAGGGATATTTCTTTTGCATAAATACAGCTCTAAAACTGCCACCACCGTTTAGCCAATACGGCAAAAAAGGAAACCGTTTCCTTTTGACTGCCTCTGCGGCTGCCGTTGCTTGGTCATGGCCACAAAAAGCCCCCTTAGACCAAAGATCTGGAGTATTTGCGATCTGCTTTTGGACAGAATGGGTTGACTTGTCGGGCAGCTCACTGGTTTGACGTTTGATCGATTTCTTTAGAGTTGAAGCTGAAGCTCGAACTGAGGCAGTGACTTGTGTTATAACACGGTGTCGTCGTTATGACCAGAGGTGTGAATTTATGTTAACATTGGCAACAAAGTGTCTGCCCTCTCAGCCCCCTTTACCATGTCCTTTGCCAAAAATCTCTAGTCTATGGCCACAAATCTTTTGTTAAAGTGCATAAAAAGTTTGGAGTTACTTCGAAGTTTGCTCTGCAAAACAATGTTCAATTTGGATTGGCAGGTCATGAGAATATTTGTAACTTGAAGTTTAAAGACAAAGATTGAGAAGGCAGGCAGGCAACTCGAACCAAACAAAGCCACAGGAATATGAAGCAATGTCGTGAAAATTATTTACCCAAAATGATGCTGAATGATGGAGAGGATGACGATGACGATCTTTTCAACTCGAGTCGCTTTGTGACGATCATTAGGTTTAAAGCTGATTCTCAAGCAACCTTAAACGTCAGTCCATCAGAGATTTTTTTTTTTTAGTTTTAATAGACTGAAAATCATTTAAATTGAAATCATAACCATAACCAAGGCAAAACAAAAAAGTAGAAACAAAATAAGGCGTGCAATTGCCTAAAGGCTTTAATGTTGTTTCATATTTTCAATTGACTGTCTTGTCTTTTTAATAAATCCCAAAAAAAGTAGCCGCGGAAAATCTCGAAGACTTGTTAAAAATCATCAAATAGTTTACTGCTCAGAAATGTTTATGGGTTTTCCTTGCGAAGAATGTAAATCATTTATAACATTCGTTGGAAAGGAAAGAAAAATGAGCTGGGAACGTTTTTTTTGAGAATTGGAAAATAGCTTGAACAAGCTTAAACATAAAAAATAAGTTCTTGCTTATATTTAAAGGAGAGCCAGCAATTTTTTTTTAGAAAATGAAAATATGTTAATATGTACAAAATGAACAAAATTAATATAAACATCTAAGCAAAGGATAATCAATTGGATCATCTAATTTATGGATAATGACCAAATATGTCATGTACTCTCTAGTAGATGGCTCTATGGGGGCATATACTCTATAGAAGATAAACAATTGGGTCATCTACTCTATAGAAGATAACCAATAGGTTCATCTATTCTATCAAAGATGACCAGTTGACCCGCATACTCCATATAAGATGAACAGTTGAATCATATACTCTATAGAAGATGACCAGCTTAGTCATCTACTCTATAGAAAATGACGAATTGGGTCGTAAACAATAAAGAAAATGTACAATTGGGTCATACACAATAAAGAAAATGCTCAATTGAGTCATCAACTAGCGAGAAGACGAAATGAGTCATCTTTGATGACAATTACTAATATGGTCATCTACTCTATAGGCGACGACCAATTATGTCGTCTAATCTAAAGAAGATGACCATTTGGGTCATCTACTTTGTTGAAGATAACCAATTGTGCCATCTACTCTATATAAGATAGCCAATTGGGACATCTACCCTATATAAGACGGCCAATTGGGACATCTACTCTATAGAAGATGACAAATTGTGTCATCTACTCTATAGAAAATAACCAATTGGATCGTCTAGTCTTTAAACAATGACCAATTGAGTCATATACTATTTAGAAGATGACCAATTGGTTCATCTACTCCATAGATGATGACCAATTGGTTTATCTGCTCTATAGAAGATGACCAATTGGGTCATCTAATCTATAGAAGATAACCATTGGGCCAACTACTCTATAGAAAATTACCAATTGGGACAGCTACCCAATAGAAGATTACCATTTAGGACATCTACTCTATAGGAGATGACCATTTGGGGCATCTACTATGTAGAAGGTGGCCATTTGTGCCATCTACTGGATAGAAGGTGACCAGTTGAGTCATCTACTCTATAGAAAATGACCAGGCTAGTCATCTACTCTATAGAAGATTACCAGTTGAGGCATCTACTCTATTAAAGATAACCAGTTGAGGCATCTACTCCATAAACGATGATAAATTTTGTCATATATTATACAGTAAATGTCAAATTCGGACATTTCTTCTATAGAATATGTCTAATTGCGTCATCTACTCTAGATTACCAATTGTGTCATCACCTCTAGATTACCAATTGGTTCATCTTTTTTATACTAGATGACCAGTATGATCATCTACTCTAAAATAGATGACCAATAAGGTCATTAAATCTATAATAGATGACCATTAATACCATCAACGCTATAAAAGTTAATAAGTTAGTTCATCCACTGAATTCCTTTGAATAGTTTAGTCAGATGTATTTAAAGCTATCTAATCTGTCCAGTTACGCCATCTACTCTGTAGTAGATGGTCACATAGGCCATCTACTCTATAGTATATGGTAAATTGAAATCATAACCATAACCAAGGCAAAACAAAAAAGTAGAAACAAAATAAGGCGTGCAATTGCCTAAAGGCTTTAATGTTGTTTCATATTTTCAATTGACTGTCTTGTCTTTTTAATAAATCCCGAAAAAAGTAGCCGCGGAAAATCTCGAAGACTTGTTAAAAATCTTCTACTCTATAGGAGATGACCATTTGGGGCATCTACTATGTAGAAGGTGGCCATTTGTGCCATCTACTGGATAGAAGGTGACCAGTTGAGTCATCTACTCTATAGAAAATGACCAGGCTAGTCATCTACTCTATAGAAGATGACCATTTGAGGCATCTACTCTATTAAAGATAACCAGTTGAGGCATCTACTCCATAAACGATGATAAATTTTGTCATATATTATATAGTCAATGTCAAATTCGGACATTTCTTCTATAGAATATATCTAATTGTATCATCTACTCTAGATTACCAATTGGGTCATCACCTCTATATTACCAATTGGTTCATCTTTTTGATACTAGATGACCAGTATGATCATCTACTCTAAAATAGATGACCAATAAGGTCATTAAATCTATAATAGATGACCATTAATACCATCAACGCTATAAAAGTTAATAAGTTAGTTCATCCACTGAATTCCTTTGAACAGTTTAGTCAGATGTATTTAAAGCTATCTAATCTGTCCGGTTACGCCATCTACTCTGTAGTAGATGGTCACATAGGCCATCTACTCTATAGTATATGGTCACATAGACCATCTACTCTATAGCAGATGACCGGTTACGCCATCTACTCTGTAATAGATGACTGGTTAGGCCATCTACTCTGTAGTATATTTGGACAAGGTTGACTCCCAATTGGACTATATACTTTATGGTAGACTCCATTTGTGCCATCTACTGGATGGCACAAATGGAGTCAGAGGTCAACCATTTACTTTATGGTTGACCTCTGACTTTGAATATATACTTTATGGTATACTCCTAGTGTGAATATCAACTTTGTGGTTAATTCCCCGGTGGACTATCAACTTTATGTAGACTCCCTGGTATCTCGCCTACATTATAATAGTGACCCGTTGGGTCACTTTATCCACAAAAGTGGACCTGTTGATTCATTTACTCTACAATAGTTGACCAGTTGGATCACCTAGAATACAATAGTCGACAAGTTGGGTCACCTACTATATAATAGTCCACAAGTTGGATCACCTAAAATACAGCAGTCGTTATCTACTCTACAGTAGTTGACTATCTCTACAATAGTGGACCAGTCAGGTCATATATTTTACAAAAGTCGACTAACTTTGCAAAAGACGACCAGTTGGCTCACCTAAAATACAAAAGTCGACCTTTTGGGTCGACTAATCTACAATAGTCCAACAGTTGGGTCAACTACTCCAAAATAATCGCCTAATTGCGTTGTACTCTGCTATAGTCGACAAGTAGCACTCTCTGCGTTGTCGACCAGTTTCACTATCCACTCTACAAAAGTCGATCAGATGAGATACCTACTCCACAATAATAAGCCAGTTTAGCCATCTACTCTGCAATAGTCTACCCGTTTGGTCACTTACTATTCAGTAGTCGACTAGATTGGATATGTGCGTCAGTGAAACATTTTCTCTTCATACTCTCTATCTGTTGTATTGTAGTCCACCAGGTCAAAATTCGAATGGAAAATGGTTTTAACTATATAAACAAAATTTATGCGCCTTTTCTGCATTCCGGATGTGGCTTAAATTGCAATTTTTCGATCGGAATCTAGTTTCTAAATTCGTTTCTTTGGACCCAAATATATAGAGTGATCCATTTCGAGGTTCCCTATTTTTTTAAAGAAAAAAAACACAGAAAATTCAAATTGAATGAGCAATGTTTATTATCATTTGAAAGAACATTCTTTGGCATTTATTTTTTGAAGATTAGGTCTATCAAATGTTGGCCACGGCTACGTCTCAGATGGTCCATCCGTTGAGTCCAATTTTCGATGACTCGATTATGTTGACCATAATTTGAGCGAAGTGCACGAAACACATTCCTCACAGAACGTGAATTTTCGTAATAAAGTTGAACGATTTGTAAACGTTGTTGAGGCGTATGTCTTTCTATGATGAAATGCCAAACAATACTTAACAAAAATAACATGAGAGCATGACACGACTCACACGTGATCTGTCTAAAAAAGGCTATTGAAAAAAGTATATCTACTTGGACCACCCGTTATTTCGAATATATTAAATTTGTTTGCATGGGAAAATATAGACAATCAACGTTTACAGAGAATATTAAAAAGTCCTCAAAGAGAAATAATGAAAAATTCTATGAATAAAAAATTCGCATTAAATGTGCTCAAGGACTGCAGAACAGGGGAGTTCATAGTTTTGAACAATGTTTCTAAATTTGCACTTATTCTAAATCTGTTTTTATCTTTTATTTTTCAGATGTAATCCGTCGCCGGAAACTTGGAAATAGGTGAGTGATTTTTTATTTGCGCATCTAATGGTATCAAGATTCTTTTACTGGTGGAGAGAAACTGAGCTAAATATTGATTTAATGATAGCAGTAGTTTTTCTTAAGTTTCCGCTACCTAAAAATATATCAGAGAAAAGATACTCCATTTTTTAAGCTATTGCAAATATATGTATTTAAAATTACCTAAGAAATATTAGATGCTTATTTAAAATGACGAAGCGATCTTTATAGGTTTTGCCAAAATTTTAAATATTACCAGCTGTTGTTGAAAGATGCGAGCTAAATATATCTTTGTCTTAAAATCTATGATATATTCTCCGTCTATTTCAGTTTTAACATTACAATTATCTTGAAAATTCTAGCAATAACATACCATTTATTCTCATAATCGCATAATTAATAATAATCATACGCAATTGTGTACCCATCGATCTAAATATGAACCATGTGATGTTCTATATATCGAGTCATAACCGACAAAAAGACGTAAGCGCCACTCACGTAGAGGAGAAAGATTCTTTGGCGATTATTTTTTATTTAAATGCATACATCGGTTTATATAAGTGTGAAAATTAGTATAACGGTACATTCTACAGCTAACAATTTCGGAAACATGATGCCATTTGTCATAAGTAAACGATTTCCCCCAAAAAATTAAACGTAAATCATAGTGGCGCTTACGTCTTTTTGGCGGTTAGGGCCCGATATATCCGTGACATAAGCACTGCCGTGTCGTTATTGTTCATCAGGTTGAAATCTTGTTTTTTTGGAAAACAGTAGAATGTCTTAGATATAAAAGTCTCACAGAATTTAGAATAATGGATAATGGATTAGACAGTGGATTCAATGCTCTCTGGAACTGCCCTGAACTGCCGCAGACACCTTAACGGGTAGATGAACTCGTTAGGCTACGGACATGTGAATAAATCTTAACCAGGGCTTCTTAAATGACGGCAAATTTAAAACGTAAATTATATAAAATATTGTAAATTTCTTTTTAAATTTCTTCATATTAAGAACTATGTATTTTTTGAAGATGCGTAATACGTACGTGCGTTTCCTGAAACTCATTATAATTTCTTTCAATCCTACTTTTTAAATTATATTGAAAACCCTATAAATTACTTCAATTTTGTTAATTAATTATGAGGTTAATTAATAATACTTATACGCATGGTGGTACCCAGATGCACATCTCGAATTTCTCTCATTCATAAAATCCCATACTGACTAATATGTCATTAAATGCTAATTGGTAAAGAATTAAATATTTCCTTCATACATTCTTCTCAAATGGATTACATCGTATTTTAGCGGAAAAATCCATTATTTCAAATAGATTTTTCACAAAAGCCAATTTTCTCCTGACACTGTAGTAAAATGAAAAATTCAACAAAATTCTAAAAATCCATAAAATTTTACTATGCTTTACAATAGCGCGGCGAACAATAGATTGACTTCATTTTTTTCGTTTTGGCGAAACTTAGACAATATTTTCGCTTCATTTATTTTCCTTTTTAACAGAAATCTTTTAACCTTTTTCGCTTATTTGCAATATTTAAAGTAATGTTAACACAGCAGGTGTTAAGTCAAGCGCAAAAACGCTTTGGCTATATGGAGATGAGGATGACGACGACTATGATGATGATGATGTGGTGGTCTTGTTGTGGTGTGGTGTGGTTGGTGTGCCAGCCAACGCCACCAGCACCGCCACCGCCATCGCCAACCGACCATCATCACCGACTCCAGGCAACCCATCAACCAACCACCCAGCAACAGTTACCAGTGATAATGTTCACACCATGATGCCACGAAGTCAACAGAAAAACACCAGCTCCTCCATCGTCATCGTCATTGCCTTGGCAATGTTGTTGTGCAGTGCACTTTGCATAGAATTTCGAGTGAAATTGAATGGAATGGTGGTGGTTGGTGTTGTCTCTTTGGGAGAATACCGTTCAGCCTGTCTGGATGCCAGGCTGCCTTAACATGACTTCAACATTAATGGGCACCTTTGGGTGACAGTTGAGATGAAGCTGGAAATTGACAAACATTTTTATTCCCAGTTTGGAGGACAAACGGCTTTAAAAGATCTCCCCCCGAAAAAACTTGCAGCAAAAGATAAAAAATAGCTTGAATTTTATTTGCAAAACCATCTCCCCCAACAAATAAGTGAAACACAAAAAAAAACAGAAAGGAGAACAAAGCGTGACAGTTTTTGCTTTGATTTCAATTCTTTCTTTCTTTCAGGGTCTTGACTTTTTAAAAGGTTTTTTTTCTATTATTTTCTAAGATTTGTATCATTGAATGACATAAACGTGTCAGTTTATGGTTTGTTCTTCTTATAATGATTTGCTTTGGATGAGATGTGAGGGAAAAACGAATTTTCTAAGGAATTTTGTAATTTCATTCGAAATGGGCTTTGACCAGCAGCAAGGCTTTTGGGCTGCTGGGTGTCTGCGCGGCAAAGAATGTATAATTAAAACATTTTTAATAAAATTGTAAAAATGATAGCCGGAAATTTACATTTAATGCTACTGTTTCAGTGAAGCGGAAGTTTACTGTTAAAGGCATGTTGTGATTTTGTTGAAATAATGTTTGTGTCTTAAGTCTTTTGTTTTGAGCAACAAGGAGAAGAATGAAGAGCAGTTGCGTTAAAAAATTTAACATTAAATGGAAAGATTATTAAAGCA
This sequence comes from Eudasyphora cyanicolor, assembly GCA_963930755.1. Lineage (NCBI taxonomy): Eukaryota > Metazoa > Arthropoda > Insecta > Diptera > Muscidae > Eudasyphora > Eudasyphora cyanicolor. The sequence continues at coordinate 25,299,137 of OZ005735.1, forward strand.
ATATGTTTTATGTTTCTTAAGAAAATAATACTAATTCAATTTGCAAAGTTTTGACGTTCACAAGTTGAAGAAACTATGCACAGTGGATATATGTATTAGAAATGCAACCGATTGTTTTAAACTTTATTGCTTTACAAAATGAAGCTTCTAAACCTTCTTCATTCCTACCTTTTGCCTGTCTGTAGGTTCACGTAAATGTGTATCATTTTCGAAAGTCTATGTTTCTTTCTATTCCATTATAATCCGATTGTATGTACAATATGCATAAGCTTGGACTTATTACTACTTATATTTATATGAACTGAATTTTTGAATCAACAGTAGGTAATATTATGGAAAGATACACTAATATAATAATAGTGGGAGATTTTAACTGCAATCTTTTCAATTCGGAGAAAGCTTCATGTGTTCGATCTTTATGTCATCGCTTGAATTTGTCTATAAGACATAACTCTATGCCAACTCATCATGACGTGCGGTGTAATATGTCATCCCTCTTGGATTATTATCTTTTGTCAGGGTATCCCCTGGTGAGCTCTACTAGTCAATTTCAGTGTCCATTTTTAAATTCACATCATGCTTTCATCTATGGTTCATTTGAATTACCTGAAATTTCTCATCAAATTACTGATGAGTACATTGAATATCGCGATTATTCTTTGGTTGATGTTGAAGCTTTGAATAGATCGATACAGGAGCATGATTTTAACACTTTTTATCATACAATGAATGTAAATTTTCAAGTTTCTGTTTTAAGTTCTTTAATAAACAGCCTGTTTACTTTAGTCCCCATTGTAAAGTTTAGGGTCAGACGTAAAGCCTCCGAATAGCTGAAGTCTAGAGAAATAGTTTATGCAAATTCTCTAAGAGATATTGCCTATGGGGCATACATTAAGGACCCAACTCCTTATAAATGGAGTATATTCTGCAAATACAGGAATAAGGCCAAGAGAACTATGCGTAGGTTGAAAAGGGGTATTTTGGGAAAATTTTTCGCAATGTGAGTTCAAAAGACATGTGGAACCATTTGAGAGCGGCTGAAAAGTCCAACCCGTCTGTTTGTGATATTACATTTGACGTTAATGAAGTAAATGACAATTTCTTGAATGGGCTAGACGTGGTTTCGAGCAATGAAATAGAATATCCGTTTATTGCAGAAAATAATGGCAACTTTTCGTTTTCTAATATTAATATATCGGACTTGTTTATTGCATTTGGAAACATTAAATCGAATGCTTGTGGTGTGGATGGCATACCGCTGAAATTTATGAAAATAATTTTTCCTCTACTAAGTAATCATATTTTGCACTTGTTCAATTGTATGATTAGTACGTCTACATTTCCAAATGATTGGAAATTGTCAAGAGTCATTCCTGTACCGAAGGCTGGTGCTTCTTATGAGATGGACAATTTAAGACCAATAAGTATATTACCGATATTATCAAAAATATTCGAGCACGTTATTAGGTTTCAGATGGTGCAATATATTGAGCAGTTTGATCTGTTGAATGATCGCCAAACAGGTTTTCGTCGCGGTTGTGGTGTGTCTTCAACCTTACTAGGAATAACAGAATCTGTGAGGGAGTTTGTTGACAGAGGAGATTGCTGTATATTGATATCATTGGATTTATCTAAAGCATTGACCACATAAATATGATACAAAAGCTTCGTAACAACTTCAATTTTTCATACACTTCATGTAATCTCATACACTCCTATTTATCAGAAAGAAGGCAATTTGTTTCATTTAACCATCAGAACTCTAGTATAAGGTCTGTTAGTTCTGGAGTGGCGCAGGGCTCTGTTTTAGGCCCCCTGTTGTTCACAATGTATTTGAATGATTTTTTTAGTATTGTTGAATCGGGTATGTGTTCTTCATATGCTTTTGCAGACGATATACAAATTGTTTTCCACCATAGATCACTTGATCACTTACAGGTGGTAATAGATGACCCTTTGCAGCAGGTTCAATCTTGGATGGTAATCAATAACTTTGTATTAAACGTTTCGAAAACAAAAGTTTTAAAATTTGATTCTGGGCACCACGAAAGCCTTACTGTATGTATTGACAATAGAGAACTGGAATTTGTTGACAGAATCAAAATCTTAGGAGTTACTATAGATTCTAAACTCAGCTATTCATATCATATTGATAATGTTTATTCAAAGGTTTGTTTCACTCTTAGGAGATTATACTCTCTTAACATGATCTTACCCTATAGTGTTAGACATAATGTGGCCCATGCTTTGCTAATGTCTCAGGTATCTTTTTGTATGGAAGCATATATGTGTTCTACATCAAGCAATATTAATAGAATCAGATTATTAGTAAACAAGATTGTACGGTTTGTCTTTAGCATTAGGCATTCGAGTTCTCGTCTGGTAGATGATCAGAACCTTTATCACTACAATCACATTTCGCAGTATGTAAAACGTTTTTTAAATTGCACTTTTGCGAACGATTTGACTATAAAGAATTTTTTAATGTTCTACAAAGTAATAAAAAGTTACAAGCCGAAATTTTTGGCGGAGCGTTTTAGTTTTTTACATTCTCAAAGGAATTTGCAAATTTTTATCCCCATAAGACATTACTCCATATATGATAAATCATTTTTGATGACTATTGTCCATATATGGAATAACTTGCCCAATGAATTAAAATCGTTTGCATGGTCTTTCTCGGCGTACCACAGAAAACTCTTAGATTTTCTTGGAGACTAAATTATTGTATTACATCGCTGGTGGACTTCCATTGGACATAATATGTTTTGTCTTGTAAATGTTATGGATTGAAGCTGTTAATATACTTAAACAATTGTAGATTTAAGTTAAGTTTTAGGGTTACTTAAGTTTACAACATATTGATAATCAATTATATTACAGAAATGAATTAAATAAAAAAAAAAAATTATCTACCTTGAATTATTAACACAAAATAAGTCGATTATAAGTTCTCTTCAATTGTTTCTATTGTGAATTGTAAAACTATTAATTATCGGAAAGATACAAAAGAAAATGTAAGATATAAATTTTTTTCCGAGGTTTGCGAAGGCAACCTATTTCACTTTTCCCACAACCCGCTTTTGGTAAGCATCTCTGCTCATAAAATAAAAATCTCCGAATTCACACTAATACTGATCTTGTTCTTTCTTAATTGTCTGTCTTCCACTTCTCTATTTAATTTCAATTACAATACATAGCGAATAATTTCTCATATATTGAGAAATTATGTATGTAATTTGAAATTAATTTATCTCTATTAAAGATCTGGAGTTACTCTCAGTGTCATCCACGACGAAAGAGAAAATACAGTCCACAAACACCACTTGCTGACATCCCAATCCCTAATTGATGCATCTTTAATAACTAAATATTCGGGGAAATATGTAAGAAACAAAACCCAGGACCTTGAGCAACTTAAAAGTAGATATATTATTAATAAATTTTCCAAAACTTGGAAATAGACTTGATATCGTAGTAAGGGAATTATTTACCCTATGATTAGTAGAGTAGAAATCTCCAATAATTTAAAAATTAGAGGTATATTAGTTTACCTCAAATATTTTCAGTTATTTTTTATATAATTTAAAATAAATTTATTCATAGAAATATTACTAAAAGCCACTCCTACCCAGTTTCCCTCCTCTTTTTGTCATTTCCGTTTTTTTTTGTTCATTGTTACAGTATAAACGACCGAGGAGACCTCAATAATAATTACCTTCAAGTGTTTTTAAGGGTATAATAAATTTTACACCTCAACAACGCACGTACGCATGATACGCATGCGCATCACCCATAGTTATGAATTCCATTTAGACGTGTCCATAATTGAAGACACCAAGACCACTGGATAAGACCACCCACCAACACAAATTGTAGACGCCATTTTTTCTTAGAAAAAACAACAACCATCATACATACAAATACAATTCCAAACACCGATCCTCTAGGGGTTATACAGACGTAGTATAGGCATAAGGCATTGGAAGACTATCTCTTAAAGCAGCACAAATAGCAAAGCATAAATTGATAGACAAACGTTTTGCTTTTCTAGAGACAAAAACAACAAACTATGTTTAGAGCACGTCGTCATTACAACATCTGAATAGTAAATAATAAAAGCGATACACAACAACAAACAGAAATTAAATATTTAGTTTTTGTTTCGATTGAAAAAAAAAACACTACAACTAAATGAGCAAACGTATAGGCAGACGAAAAAAGACCAGTCAAGACAAGTGGAAAAATTACAATAACGCCACAGCGCTTTAGCAATTCGATGCCTATGGCCCGCCTGGAAATGGTCACCAGCAATTCATATGACATATTCGCTCACTCACTCACTCACCAACCAATATCCATTCATTCATTGCAAGCGCCTATAAACTTGTGCCAGACTTCAGCCAAGTCTATGTAAACTGCCGCAAAATGAATTTCCATAGATCTATTAGTATTTTTGAGATTGGTGCCGATAGAGATAAACAAATGTTAACGAATATACTACATATATTTGTGGGCATGTGTGTGTGTATTGAGATTTTTTTACACCACTCCATAGACATTAATAAAAAAACAATATAAAGAATACTTTAAGAATCTATTAATTAAAAAAGGCGCCAATCTTAAAATAACTAATGATTAAGATTGGCAAAGGGTGAATCGATTTGGGCAATAGGAATTATATTTTGGATATTATGTTTCTTTAATGGAAGACAAAAATGCGTGGGAAAACAAAAGACTTAAGGCACAAACGCAAAATATAAATCTAGCAAAAGACAATTAAGAGATCGACTCTAATATTAGGGAAGACCTCAGAGGTCGACTCTAGTATTGAGGAAGAACTCAGAGGTCGACTCTAGTATAGAGGAAGACCTCAGAGGTCGTCTATACCTCTATATCACTGAGGTCTTCTTCTATACTAAAGTCGACCTCTGAGGGATACCTCTATACTAGGGTCGGCCTCTGACGTCTTCCTATATACTAGAATCGACTTCTGAGCTCTGACTTTAGCTTAGAGAAACTCTAAGGTCATCTTCTATACTAGAGTCGACCTCTGAGGTATTCCTCTATACTAGCATCAACATTTGAGGTCTTCGTCTATACAGAAGTCGACCTCTATACTAGAGTCGACCTCTATGGTTACCCTCTATACTAGAGTTGATCTTTAAGGTCTTTCTCTATACCAAAGTCGACCTCTGAGGACTTGCTCTATACTAGAGCCGAACTCTGAGGTCTATCTCTATACTAGAGTCGACCCCAGGATATTCTTCTATACTATGAGTCGACCTCTGAGGTCTTCGTTTATACTAGAGTAGACCTCCGAGATCTTTCTGTATACTACAGTCTACCTCTGAGGTCTTCCTCTATATTAGATTCGACCTATGAGGTCTTCCTCTATACTAGAATCGACTTCTGAGCTCTGACTATAGTGTAGAGGACCTCTGAGGTATTCCTCTATACTAGCGTCGACCTCTTAGGTCTTCTTCTATACTCGAGTCGACCTCTGAAGTCTTCCTCTATACTAGCGTCGACCTCTTAGGTCTTCTTCTATACTCGAGTCAACCTCTGAAGTCTTCCTCTATACTTGAGTCGACCTCTGAGGTCTTCCTCTATACTCGAGTCGACCTCTGACGTCTTCCTCTATACTAAAGTCGGCCTTTGAGGTCTTCCTCTATACTAGCGTCGACCTCTGAGGTCTTCCTCTATACTAGAGTCGGCCTCTGAGGTCGTCCTCTATACTATAATCGACTTCTGAGCTCTGACTATAGTGTAGAGGACCTCTGAGGTATTCCTCTATACTAGCGTCGACCTCTTAGGTCTTCTTCTATACTCGAGTCGACCTCTGAAGTCTTCCTCTATACTAGCGTCGACCTCTTAGGTCTTCTTCTATACTCGAGTCAACCTCTGAAGTCTTCCTCTATACTTGAGTCGACCTCTGAGGTCTTCCTCTATACTCGAGTCGACCTCTGACGTCTTCCTCTATACTAAAGTCGGCCTTTGAGGTCTTCCTCTATACTAGCGTCGACCTCTGAGGTCTTCCTCTATACTCGAGTCAACCTCTGAAGTCTTCCTCTATACTAGCGTCGACCTCTTAGGTCTTCTTCTATACTCGAGTCAACCTCTGAAGTCTTCCTCTATACTTGAGTCGACCTCTGAGGTCTTCCTCTATACTCGAGTCGACCTCTGAGGTATTCCTCTATACTAGCGTCGACCTCTGAGGTATTCCTCTAACCTAGACTCGACCTCTAAATTCTTCCTCTATACTGGAGTCGACCTCTGAGGTCTACCTCTACACTAGTGTCGACCTCTGAAGTCTTCCTCTATACTAGAGTCGACCTCTGAGGTATTCCTCCATACTAGAGTCGACCTCTGAGGTCTTCCTCTATACTTGAGTCGACCTCTGAGGTATTCCTCCATACTAGAGTCGACCTCTGAGGTCTTCCTCTATACTATAGTCGACCTCTGAGGACTTCCTCTATACTAGAGTCGACCTCTGAGGTCTTCCTCTATACTCGAGTCGACCTCTGACGTCTTCCTCTATACTAAAGTCGGCCTTTGAGGTCTTCCTCTATACTAGCGTCGACCTCTGAGGTCTTCCTCTATACTCGAGTCAACCTCTGAAGTCTTCCTCTATACTAGCGTCGACCTCTTAGGTCTTCTTCTATACTCGAGTCAACCTCTGAAGTCTTCCTCTATACTTGAGTCGACCTCTGAGGTCTTCCTCTATACTCGAGTCGACCTCTGACGTCTTCCTCTATACTAAAGTCGGCCTTTGAGGTCTTCCTCTATACTAGCGTCGACCTCTGAGGTATTCCTCTATACTAGCGTCGACCTCTGAGGTATTCCTCTAACCTAGACTCGACCTCTAAATTCTTCCTCTATACTGGAGTCGACCTCTGAGGTCTACCTCTACACTAGTGTCGACCTCTGAAGTCTTCCTCTATACTAGAGTCGACCTCTGAGGTATTCCTCCATACTAGAGTCGACCTCTGAGGTCTTCCTCTATACTTGAGTCGACCTCTGAGGTATTCCTCCATACTAGAGTCGACCTCTGAGGTCTTCCTCTATACTATAGTCGACCTCTGAGGACTTCCTCTATACTAGAGTCGACCTCTGAGGTCTTTCTTTTATACTAGAGTCGACCTCTGCGGTCTTCCTCTATACTAGAGTCGACCTCTGAGGATTTCTTCTATAATAGAGTCGACCTCTGCGGTCTTCCTCTATACTAGAGTCGACCTCTGAGATTTTCCGCTATACTAGAGTCGACCTCTGAGGTCTTCCTCTATACTAAATTCGACCTCTATGGCCATCTTCTATACTAGAGTTGATCTTTAAGGTCTTGCTCTATACTAGAGTCGACCTCTGAGGTATTTCTCTATACTAGTGTCGACCTCTGAGGTCTTCTGCTATACTAGTGTCATATTTCTCTATACTAGTGTCGACCTCTGAGGTCTTCTGCTATACTAGTGTCGACCTCTGAGGTCTTCCTCTATACAACAGTCAACCTCTGAGATCCTCCACTATACTTGAGTCGACATCTGGGGTCTTCTTCTGTACTAGCGTTGATTTCTTCTTCTATTTTCTGTAATAAAGTTTTTTCTTAAGAGATATTTATTCTATCACTCCAAATGTTTACCTTTCGTTTGGTAAATATTTATGTTGTTTCTCAATACCCGCCAGTCGAAGAGAGGCATTCATCTTCTTTGTGTTTTTATTGTACATTTTGTTCGTTATTTGTGTTTTTGCATACGATAATTATCATTGTATATGACATTGCAATAATGCATTTGTGAAAAATGTGCAACCTTAAAGCTAATGCTAACGATAGGCGTGACTTAAGCCGGATTTTTCTATGTAAAATTAATTGACAATAAATAAAGAAAAGGAGAAGAATAAATAGTAAAATAACTTGGAGGTAAGAAGAAAAAATATAAAATAACTTAAGAGAAGAAAAAATAAGATACATTTAGGCAAAATATAAAATATCATAATAAGCAAAAGACTAGCGAAAAAAGTGAAGAGGTAAATAAAATATTATGAAAATTCTTAAATGGCCGCATTGTTAGTATAACTTTTAATGAGGATTAGTTCTAAGCTATCGCATCAAACGAAAGACTTAAGAAACAAGCTTGAAACTAATTTGAGTAGGATTATATATATACCTTACTTTTTATAATAAATTCATATTTTAGTTAAACAAATACTCTAAAACCACTGCATTTTTGCCTTTACCTTAGTCATGTTTATTCTCTTTGTTTGTTGACTTCATCATGATTAAGTTTAATGATAAATCGGTAGCTAACATTGTCAAATGTCAAAACCTAGATAGTGCAAAGAAACAGAAACATTCAAGACTCCCCCATCCCCCATGGAGCAACTGTATCATGACTCAACGTCAAACTACCATTTTTGGCGGTACCCCTCCTTTATAGAGAAAAATCCAAAACAAAAATACTCCCCAACATTTCCTTTTGTGTGGCAATTCACTATTTCTTTGGCGCCAAGATTTCGTACTCAATACAAACAAGCATTGAGATATATTTAGCAATAAATAAACTTAAAATGATTTGTTTTACTGCCTACATGACAGTTATTAATAATTGTTATTAATTTTCTTTAAACTGGATTCATTTGGTGAGCTCCAGCAAACAAATAAACTAAGACGCTCTGTTTTTTGTCATTCGTTTATTTTTTTCAAACTCTACCCTCAGCACAAATTATTCATCTTTTCGATGTTATTTAAGTTTGAAGTCCATATTTCAAATTTAAATGTTACGTACCACAACAAATCGAAATGGACAACAAGACAAATCTGGTTTAGCGATTAATTTATGAGTTCATCTTTATTCAAGAATTTTTATTTGAAAAGAGCAGACAACACAAAATAAAGAAATAAAAGAAAAAAAGAAGCTATCAAGCAGAACATCCTCTTCCATAAGCCGTGACGTTTAGAGTATTTCTGTTTGTTCTGTTTTTTATTCTTTTTTTTTCTATATAAAGTTATTTAATCACTGAAAAATGAACGAACAAAAAAGCAGAGTTGGTGTCTTAACTCTTTTGTTTGTCTCAGCTCTTTGTCTTGGAATTATTTATAATAATTAATTGAATTCAAATTGCATAGCTATTTTGTTCTATGGCTCATTATTTAAACATAAAGGAATTCATATTTAGTTATGCTTCAATGGGGTTCATTAAATTTTGTTTGTTTTGGAAAGCCATTTGGAAATAATCGCAAAAGTTATTTAATGACTTCTAATAATAGCACTTTACATAATTTTATATTTTGAACTTCCTAGGAGTTCGCATTTTATAATTTTTAATTGCATTCTAATTGATGTTAATTATGATTTTTTAAAAGTCTTTTTTCTCAAAGGAGGAAGGAAGACTATTGGCGCATTTTTGGCTGAAGACCGTGTCTGAAATCTTTTGTTTGCATTATAATCCGTTTTAAATTATGACTTTTAAAGAAATTTAAGAACGAAATTATTCTTATAGATATTATAAATTATTATTAAACAACACTGCTCAACAAATTAAGACTTTTTGATTGGAAGGACCAAATTGATCCATTAAGAGGGGGGCTAGAGGTTTAAGATCTTCCACAAAAATTATCCTCATAAAATTCCACTATATAACTCTGACAATAAGAAATCTCTCAGCCATTAACATACATCACTTTTTTTACTTAGTATAATGCTCCCTTCGACCAAAAAGCTAAAACATTGACCCACTGTAAAAAAATTCAGACCAGCTGGACCATTAGTTTATTCTACAAAAATAATGTACTCAACTTGCCTTTATAGAATTATAGAGTCGATCGTCTGCTCCAAATATTCCATATATATCACGACTGTAAATTTACATTATAGTATTTGTTTGTATAAGTTGGCGTGTAATTTTGCTAATTAAGCGTAAAAAGCTATATTTACAACTTCGGTGTCTTTGGCGACCCCCACTGAAATTTTCCGGCAAACATTTTCGTAGATTATTTTTATTCTTAAATGTCCTTTTCGAAAGAATCTTTTTAGATATTTTCAAAAAAGGGCCAAATTAACCCATTAAGAGGAGCTAGAGGGTTAAGATCTTTCACAAAAATGATCCTCACAAAAGTCCATTATATATCTTGCATAATTTTTTTCATTTAGTATAATGCTGCCTTCGAAAAAAAATTAAAACTTTGACCCACTGTAAAAAAAACTCAGACCAGCTGTACCATAAGTTTATTCTACAAAAATGATCCACTCAACATGCTCTTTCAAAATGTTAGGGTCGCTATTCTGTTCCAAACATGCTGTTGGACAGTGTTATCAGTACTCTTTTATATATCCAATTTAAATTAAAATTTTTAATTATATATAACTGTTTATAACTGTTCCTGCTTATGGTTATGTGAAATATTGCATTCAAAACGCGAACGGCATTGAAATTTCCTAAAAAATGCTTTCGAATGTAATGTCCGCAAAACATGATTTGCCCATATGGGCGTATGTTTTGATATAGTCCCAGTATAAAAATTGTTTTTAAATATTTTTGGCTAAGCCACATTTTCTAAACAGTATGGCGGAAATTTCGCAGGTTTTGATATTGTTTTTCTCCTGCAAAGATTTTTCCGGTTGTAGAATTGAAGACAGTCTATGGTGGAGGGTATATACCCGAATGAACTCACTAACGTTCTTAATTGTTTGATTATGGTTATCGGTTAAAAAAGGTATGTGTATAAAGGTTGTGTGAACGATTTTCACCATTTTGCAAAGGGATCGTCCTTGAGTAAAGACAGAGACTGATATATATTACTGATATAGGGCTCTATGCTTGAATCAGTTTATATCTACAGTTAGATGAACGGATTCAGATAGTGATATTAAGTATATTTCTATAATTAAAATAAAAATATTCTAACTCATAACAACCAGTAACAAAAGGAGAAGAGATAGATGCTATACCGATCTTGATCCAGATCGATCCAGTCAATTTAACCGCGTCCGTCTGTCTGTAATCAAAGTGCTGGTAGTATTTATGTTCCGCTCACCATTAATTTTCGCAAATCGCACAAACACGATTCCTATATCACAATATGAAACCAGTGAGGAAAGGCAGAAAGTCGGCCGGGGCCGACAATATAACACGCTACACCTCCCTAACAATGCGATAAGGGTCATTGCGATAATAGTTTGGAATAATTGGTAAATGGGTAGGAACATATATATGTGGATATATCTAATTCTGAACCGATAATCGCTAAATTAAGCAATATTCTTTCCTAAATTGAGAAACATCTTTCTGGAAAATTTTAATGATGTAAATGTAAAATACAACTTGTATAGCGCTTTGATACCAAATCATAAAGAACATATATATGTAGGTTATATATACATAAATCTGAACTGATTTGCCCTGAATACTCATTCATGTAAAAATACCTCTTTCTGTCGAATTCCGTACTGATCGGATATAAAATACAGTCTCTACGGTGCTTACATGTCAAATCGGGGGTTACATATGTATGAGGGCTATGTCTAAATCTGAACCGATTTTCTCTGAATTTACCAGTATTCCTTCATGTAATAAGAAACCTCTGTTTGCGAATTTCGCACTGATCGGATATAAAATAAAATTTTTACAGCGCTTACATGTCAAATCGGGGGTAACGCATATATGGGGGCTATATCTAAATATGAACCAAAATTCAAAAGGGATCGTCCTTGGGCCAAAATAAAGATATTTGTAAAGTTTCGTCGAGATCGGACCATAATTACGACCTGTACTTTGATTACAAGAATACATGCACAGACAGACGGACAGACAGACGGACAGGCGGACATAGCTAAATCAACTCAGAAAGTGATTCTAAGTTGATCGGTATAATAAACGATGGGTCTATTTCTTCTCCTTTTGGGTGTTACAAACAAATGCACAAAGTTATAAAACCCTGTATCACAGTGTGGTGTAGGGTATAAATAGGGTCAGATTTAGACATAGCCCCGTATGTACGAGTAACTGGGGGCAAATATGAACCGATCTTATAGAAACTTAGTGGATTTCGGTCCACATTTTGAAACACTTTCTATATGAAACGATTTAACAATTGTTCTATCCCAGATTCCACAATTTACATTAGATGTGGTAGAAAAACCATTAATGGAAAAATCGGCACAAGTTTTGTTATATCCTTTCAATTTTATATATAGATTTTCTCCTGTCCCGTTCGAATTTAGTATTTGATTTATTATACCCTACACCACACTGTGGTACAGGGTATTATAACTTTGTGCATTTGTTTGTAACACCCAAAAGGAGAGAAAATAGACCCATCGTTTATTATACCGATCGACTTAGAATCACTTTCTGAGTTGATTTAGCTATGTCCGTCTGTCTGTCTGTCCGTCTGTCCGTCTGTGCATGTATTCTTGTAATCAAAGTACAGGTCGCAATTATGGTCCGATCGCGACGAAACTTTACACATATCATTTGCTTGGCCCAAGGACGATCGCTTTTGAATTTGGTTAACATCGGTTCAGATTTAGATATAGCCTCCATATATATGTAACCCCCGCTTTGACATGTAAGCGCTGTAGAGACTGTATTTTATATCCGATCAGTACGAAATTCGACAGAAGGAGGTCTTTTTACTTGAATGAGTATTCAGGGAAGATCGATTCAGATTTATATTAAAGCTCCATATATGTATATGTTCCTCCTGATTTGGTGTCAAAGCACTATATAAGTTGTACTTTACTTCCGATCATTTAAATTTTCAAGAAAGATGTTTCCCAATTTAGGAACGAATATTGCTAAATTTAGCGATTATCGGTTTAGAATTAGATAATATGTTCCTACCCATTTACCAATTATTCCAAATTATTATCGCAATGACCCTTATCGCATTGTTAGGGAGGTGTAGGGTATTATATAGTCGGTCCCGCCCGACTTTCTGCCTTTCCTTACTGGGTTTTTTATAGGATGGTGGTATACAAACTTTGCCATTCCGATGGTTACACCTTGAAATATTGATCTGCGACCCCATAAAGTATATATATTCATGATTGTCGTGAAATTCTAAGACGATTTAACCATGTCCGTCTGTCTGTCTGTTGAAATCAAGCTACAGTCCGTAATAATAGAGCTAGGTAGATCAAATTTGGAATACATACTTCTTATAGTTGCAGGTCCTTTGGGATTGCAAATGGGCCATATCGGTCAATGTTTTGATATAGCTCCCCTATAGAAGTCGCTCCAAAATACGGTTTTTGAGCCACAGATTCCACACTTTTAAAGCAATTTTGCTGAAACTTTGCTAATTGTATTCTATTTTGACTAGAATTCTTCACTGTACAAATTTTGCAAATCGGCTTATATTTTGTTATATTCACCCTGTAGAGGTCGCTCCAAAATAGGCTTATTTAAATCATAAATACAACATGTTTATACCCTACACCACACTGTGGTACAGGGTATTATAAGTTTGTTTCACGGCAGATGTTTGTAACACCTGAAAATAACACAGCTAGACCCACCTTAAAGTATACCGATCGACTCAGAATCACTAGCTGAGTCGATTTAACGGTCGCAATTTCACTCCGATCGTTCTGAAATTTTGCAGTTTAGAGTATTTCGCGGCTGTTAAGTTCGCTATTGAATTTGGTTGAAATCGGGTCAGATTTAGATATAGCTCCCATATATATCTTTCGTCCGATTTGGCCATTTAGTCCTATAGAAGCTGCATTTTACATCCAATCGTTTTGAAATTTAGAATGGAAGAATTTCTTGATCCATGAACCAACACTACCGAATTTGAAGAAAATCGGTTTAGATTTAGCTATAGCTCCCATATACACGTTTCGTCCGATTTGGCCCTTTAGTCCTGTAGAAGCTGTATTTTACATCCAATCATTTTGAAATTTAGAATGGTAGAGTTTCTTGATCCATGAACCAACACTGCCGAATTTGAAGAAAATCGGTTAAGATTTAGCTATAGCTCCCATATATATGTTTCGTCCGATTTAGCCCTTTAGTCCTATAAAAGCTGTATTTTACATCCAATCGTTTTAAAATTTAGAATGGTAGAGTTTCTTGATCCATGAACCAACACTACCGAATTTGAAGAAAATCGGTTAAGATTTAACTATAGCTCCCATATATATGTTTCGTCCGATTTGGCCCTTTAGTTCTATAGAAGCTATATTTTACACCCAATCGTTTTGAAATTTAGAATGGTAGAGTTTCTTGATTCATGAACCAACATTGCCGAATTTGAAGAAAATCGGTAAAGATTTAGCTATAGCTCCCATATATATGTTTCATCCGATTTGGCTCTTTAGATCCAATCGTTTTTATACCCTACACCCAAAAGTAAATTTATGTAAACAATTTATACATGAATTACAAAATTTATATATCAGAGTTATTCAATATTACAGAGTGGTGTAGGGTATTATATAGTCGGCACCGCCCGACTTTAGCCTTTCCTTACTGGTTCTTAGCATTTTTTTTTTAGCAAAAAAGTTTATGTTTTATTTAGAAAAGAATTCATCACAGTAAACATTTTTTAAATCAGTTCATATTTTGTTGTTGTCCACCTATAGATGTCGCTCCAAAAAACGCTTGTTTAAGCCACAAACACCACATTTTCTAAGCAATTTAGCTGAAACTTTGCAGTTTGTATTCTATTTTGGCCAGAGTTCATCTCAATAAAATTTATACAAATCAAATTTTATTTTGTTGTAGTCCCCGCGTAGATGTAGCTCTCAAAAATGCGGCCTAAAATATGGCTAAAAATTGCAGAGTTCCTTTTTTAATAATTTACTTAAACAAAAACATGATTTGCTCCATATCCAAAGATTTTTCCAGTAATAAAATTGAATGCAATCCATGGTGGAGGGTATATACGATTCGACATGGCCGAACTTAACGCTTTTACTTGTTTATTTTCCTCACTGCTTTCTTCAATATTTGTGCCAGCGCTTAGTACCTAGTCTTGCTCTTTCATTTCCCTACTTATAAGTGGTCCGCCAAATAACTTTTTTTTTGAAAATGCTATAAAAAAAAAAACTACTGAATATTTTCTCAAAATTCTTTTTTTATTTGAAAGTACAGTCCTTCCGGTTCACAATGGAAAATAATTTCATTCAAATGGCTGCCTCGGCTGGCCATGCAGTAGCCTACACGATCGGTCCAATTTTTAAGCACATTATCGATTATGTGCAGCTGTATTTCACCAATGGCTTCACGAATATTGTCCTTTAAAGCGTCAATTGTCTCTGGCTTGTCGGCGTAACACTTATCTTTGAGGACACCCCACAAATAACAGTCCAACGGTGTCAAATCGCAGCTCCGAGGTGGCCAAATGACATCAGCTCTGCGGCTGATAATGCGATCTTCAAAAACAGGGCGCAAAACATCGAGTGTAGCTTCGGCTGTGTGGCACGTAGTGCCGTCCTGTTGAAACCAAATGTTGCGAATATCCTCAGCTTAAATTTTTGTGAACAAAAGTTCGTTCAACATGGCCCGATAACGATCGTCATTGACTGTAACGGCCACTCCTTGCTCATTTTCGAAGAAAAATGGCCCAATTATGCCTCTGGACCAAAATCCGCACCAAACAGTGAGTCGTTTTGGGTGTATCGGCTTTTCAATGTATGCGTGCGGGTTGTGCCCCAAATGCGACAATTTTGCTTGTTTACATACCCGCCAAGATCAAAATGAAAAAATCAAATGAAAATCAAAAATGAAAAAAAAAATTGAAAATCAAAATTTTCAAATTAATGTCGCAATATTTCCCAGCGTTGTTCAAGTGTATGCAAAACCATATTCGTTCAGCGGAAGGATAAAACTAATTATGTGTTACCATTCGCTTTATTTCTTTTGTCGCTCGCGATGTTTTCCACGATTTTCATTAAAAGTGTCTTCATCCATAAGCAATTTTCTTTCTTTCATTCTTTCCCTGTCTCTTTCTCGTTCCTTTTCTAGATGTTTCTGGTGTCTTTCAGGGTCACTCATAAAATTAAATTTCATATTCTAAACACAAAATGTGAACACTATATTGACCATATCAGGTCCATTTTGGGCAGGTGCCATATACTCACAGCCTTGCTTCTAACTTTACCTGAATATTCAATAAACAAGTAAGAAAGTTCCGTCGGGTAAACCTACTAATGAATACCCTCACCTTGAGTCTCAAAAAAATATTAATACAATTTATTTATTTTTTGTTTTATTTAAATTATTATCAATTTAAATTGCATTTTTCTACTTTAAAGTATTAAAGTTATAAGCTGTTAACTTTTGGTACAAAATGGTCTATTTGTGTGGGAGGTAACAAAAGGGGCGTGCCAATTACGGCCACTTTTCTCTAGACTCTAGGTACTATAAAAGTATAGCACTGTACGAAATTTCAAGTATTTGTTTGCACTGGTATTAAAGTTAAAAGCTGTTAACTTTTGGAACAAAAAGGTCCATTTGTGTGGAAGGTACCAAAAGGGGGCTGTCAATAACTTCCATTTTCACTGTATTGTAGGTACTATTAAACCATTACACTGTACAAAATCTCAGGTATTTGTATGCACTGATAATAATGTTATAAGCTATTAACATTTGGTTCAAAATTGTCCATTTGTGTGGGAGGTACCAAAAGGGGCGAGGCAAACTTCGCCTATTTTTCTCAAGGTAATAGTGACTAATAAACTAATACTATG
Source organism: Eudasyphora cyanicolor (assembly GCA_963930755.1). Taxonomy (NCBI): domain Eukaryota; kingdom Metazoa; phylum Arthropoda; class Insecta; order Diptera; family Muscidae; genus Eudasyphora; species Eudasyphora cyanicolor. The sequence continues at coordinate 25,315,828 of OZ005735.1, forward strand.
TTTAGAATTTCAGAGGATTCAAATAAGTAGTATAGAAGTTATTAAATAATCAATATTTCACTAAATGTTACCCCTTTGTGGGGGAGGTACTAGAAGGAGTGGACCAATATGGCTCATCTTCGAACTTAGCCGGAGATAGAAGAAAATATTACCACGTATCAAATTTGAAGTCAATCGGTTACTCCTCTCGAGAGTTATCGTGCGCACCAGCCAGCAGACAGACACACAGACAGACAGACGGACGGACGGACGGTCGGACATTGTTCAATAGACTTAAAATGACCCAAAACAGATATCCGCAGAACATGCTGAGGGTCTTAGGTCACTCCTTCGATGTGTTACACTTTTGGTTCGTAGCAAATGATATATACCCTCCTCTCTAAGGTGAGGCGATAAAGATGTGTTTCGTTAATCGTATATTCCTTATTTTCACTATAAATATAACCGGAGGCACACGTTTTGTGCAGCAACAACAAAGTCAGAAACTAAATTAAAAGGTATTTTAAAATTTTTTGACAATAATACACACAACATATAAACATGTTACAATTCCAAATAATAGACAAATATTTCCAAAAGACTGGTATACTTTAAAAAAAAGTTGTTTTTAATAAAAGTATTTTTCAACATATTTTTATACCCTCACTTTAATGTGACGAGGGTATATATCATTTGCTACGGCAAAAAGTGTAACACATTGAAGGAGTGATCTAAGACCCTAAGTATGTTCGGAGGAAATCCGTTTTGGGTCATTTTAAGTCGAATGAGCAATGTCCGTCCGTCTGTCTGTCTGTCTGCTGGCTGGTGCGCACGATAACTCTCGAAAGGAGTAACCGATTGACTTCAAATTTGGTATGTGGTAATATTTTTTTCTATCTCCGGCTAAGTTCGAAGATGGGCCATATTGGTCCACTCCTTCTAGTACCTCCCCCACAAAGGGTTAAAATGTTGTGAAATATTGATTCTTTAATAACTACTATACTACTTATTCGAATCTTCTGAAATTCCACACATAGTATTAGTTTATTAGTCGCTATAAACTCGAGAAAAATGGGGAAGTTGCCACGTCCCTTTAGGTACCTCCCACACAAATGCACCGTTTTGCAGCAAAAAAAACAGCTTATAACATTAATACCAGTGTATAAAAATACTTGAAATTTTGTACAGCGTAATGTTTTTATAGTGCCTACAGTCCATTGAAAAGTGGGCGTTATTGTCACACCCCTTTTGGTACCTCTCCCACAAAGGTACCATTTTGCACCAAAAGTTAACAGTTATAACATTAATATCAGTGTATACAATTACTTGAAATTTTGTACAGTGTAATGCTTTTATAATGCCTATAGTCCAGTGAAAAATGAGCGTTATCACCACGCCCCTTTTTGTACCTCTCACATAAAATTCTAAGACGGATTGAAAATGGGCAATATCGGTCCAATTTTGGATATGTCCCCCATATATGGCATCTGCCTGATTTGACTTCGTAACGTCATAGAGACAACAAATGTCAACTGATCGGGCTGAAGGTTGGTAACTGGGGTTTATTTATACCCGGTATCCTTCACACGAGCAACGGTTGTCATAGGTCCACGTTCTGATATAGCCCCCATACAAAGGTCTCTCTAGATTTGATTTCTCACGCCACAAAAACCTCAAATTTCAACGAACTGGGCTAAAATTTGGTATAATGAGTTTATTAGTACCCGTAACCCTTCACATGCGATCCATGGTGGAGGGTATATAAGATTCGGGATGGCCGAACTTAACGCTTTTACTTGTTATTGTTTCTAATTCCATTAAATTTAAGTAATTTGAGATATGTCCGTCCGTCTGTCTGGTTGCTGCGGACAATGACTCTCGCAAAGAGTGTTTGATTGTTTTAACATGTGTTGTATGATATTATTTTCTCCTAATTCCGGCCAAGTTCGAAGATGTTCCATATTGAGCGACTCCTTCTGTAACTATCTCACCAAAGAATTAAACGCTAGTGACATACTTAATCCTTTATAACTTCTATACACTACTTGTTGTTGTTTTTAGTAGCTTGGAGACGCTGAGTTGATAATCCTGAAGTCTATTTATATTACAGACTTCGTTCCGGCATATATCCGATTATGTACTCGTATCGCGGGAAACTTCTGTTGTTTTCATCCACTCAATGGTGTCCGCTTGTAAATTAGCATTCGTCTGTTAACTTCAGGGAATGGTTGTTAGTTAAGTTTCTATATACTACTTGCACGCGTTTGCTGTAATTGCACACATAGTTATTGTTTTTCCATCGCTATCATCTTCAGAGAAATAGGGAAAATCACATAAAGTTCTAAATTTCATATTATACGTCTGTGAAAGTCATACTTCCGTCTGTTTACTCGCCTGAAATTTGCTTGCTTTGTTTACTCTTGTGGAATCTTAATTTCAATTATTTCCTTATACGAGTACTCCACAAAAATATATGTATTAAATTGCCCACGATTATATCGTTTACTTCCAAACCTTTTATCCACTGCTTCACTACAAACAAAAGACTTAAGACACAAACGTACATGTACTCCTATGTACATTAAAAACTGAAAGTCAATACGCAGAGTTGTATTGACTTTTAGTTTACATTGTAATGTTTCTTTTTCTCCTTCTGTGAAACAAATTTAGCTTAATTCAAAGTATTCGCATAGAAAGCCTTTAATTATTCCCCAGAGGAGTATAGCGTGAAGACCTTTTCGCATTTGTAGACAGATTGGTGGTACACATTTTGGATAAACTAAATAATTTTGGGCCCGACGCGTCGTCTACTTATCTCTATCTCTACTCGTATCTAGCTAGATCTCTGTGGAGGTGTAGAAATCACCAAGTTTCCATTTCCGTCGGTGATCTGTTGTCCAACTAACAACCGCATCGCGGACGTTTCAGCCAAATTTGTGCAGCTTAACACACACAGAGAGTCGGTCAACAAAGGCATAGAGATATCGTAAGCAAGAAAAAAAAACACGGCAAAAACATAATAGCAATAATGTATGTGTAACAAGTGCATGTGTGGCCAAATGTAATTTGTCTAACGTCATGTTATGTTAACAATTTGTTAAACAATTTGTTACAATTTTTGTTCGCTGCGGTACAATATATGTACAATACGCAGCCGCGTGTGTTGCGATCTCAGCTGTGTTCTCTTTTGGTTTTGGTTTCTGTTTTTTTATATAAAGACATTTTTTATCTTTAGACTTAAGTGCTGCTACTGCTGCTGCTGCTGATTCAGTGTTGAGCAGCAAAGGCTTAAACACAAAAACGGCAATGTTAAAGACCAAAACGTTTAAGGTAAAACTATGTAAAGACAAGAAAATGTTTGTTTTATTGATAGCCAAACGGCAGACAAATTGAGGGTAAAAACTTTGGAGCTACAAACAAGAGCAAAAGCCGTCCACAGCTATGCAGCCAACAAGTCCAAAAATAGTTGCGTAATTTGACAAAAGACATACTTCAGAAAGGCCGTTTTAAAAATAGGAGTTATTTTTTGTACCAAAAAAACAAAAAAACAAGACAAGAAATTACTTTGATACCCCAAAAAAAGAAAGACAAATATTTGATCACATTTTGATTTAGTAGAGGGCTTATAAAAATCGATCATGTGCTATAGGCTTTTGTTTTCAATGTCACTTTAAATGCTTTATTTGTGTCTGGCGGTTTTCTCTTCTTCTTATACTTCATCTTCTGGAAACCCTTAATTAACATAAAACATGACCCAAACTTGTCATAGTTTATTTGGGTATTAACATGCAAATAAAACTGAGATACACCCTTCCAAAAAACGGAAAACAAGATCGACTAAATACCAAAACTAGATGTGGGTATTTTTATTTGTGTGTTTGGCAGAAAGATTAATGTCTAATCATTAATTTGATATATTTCAGTGACAATGACAGTTCCCGGCTTTAATGTTTGGGTTTCGTAATAAAAGGAAACCGGTCCAATTAGAACTTAGTTTTTTTTCCAAATTAAATCTAGGGACAACAAAAAAACTACTTTATTTCTATTATGAAATACATTTTTTTTATCGGAAAGATATAGAAGATAGCGGTATTTTATGTTTAATACTAGAACGTTATAGATGTATTTATTTTCTTTATTTTTAAACAAACTATTAATAGAAGGTTGATATGATATGAAGAAGAAAAATACACATCCGTATGCCGATTATAATGTTCTAAACCCATTTCCAATAAAGACATATTCTACAGAGTGATACAATTTAAAAAGAACGATTTTTATGTTATTTTTTTAGATAAACGCATTTTATTGGTTTTAGCCAATATATTAGGCATGTTTTCGTTACAAGCTAGCACTTTTAGTTTAGCACTTTGCAACGAAAACAACTGACTTCCACTAACTGGCACATAAGCAATAAGTGGCGGATTTTCACTATATGGTAGCAATGGAGTCATGAGTTGCGAAGAAAGAACAGTGCGAAACAGACAAGAAATTCGTGAAATGTATTTATAAAACATATATTTACTATTTACTATTCTATGTTCAATTGTTTACACTCTTTTGCAAATATTAAAATAATTCCCCATTTTTGTTCTTCTTCTTCCCGTTAATTCACAATAATTGATAAAATCTCTCCAAAAATGGGATGCCATATTGCAAAATATAGGGTTCCCAATCTGGCAACATTATACACGATTAAGACATGAACACAAGCACCAAACTTCATCGGGAACTAATAGTGCTTAAAAGTGCTTAGCTCCCCATACAAATTAAGCACTTATGGTGTAACGAAAACACGCCTATTATTCTAAATGCAGATAGAGGCAACTGCTTCTCAAAAAAAAAAAAAACTCAATAGTCAATGATAAATAATCAAATGTAGATAGAGACAACTGCTTTCCAATAAACAAAAACAAAAATAAAAAACAAAAATTTAGTTAAAATTGCAAATAAAGTTGTTTAAAACTTCTTTATAACAAAAGACTGCTGATGATGACAGTTATTATCATATTAAGCAGTTGTGTTATAGTTCAAGGAATATATAAATTAATCAACAGTCAACGCAACTGGCTACTGAACAAAAGACTTAAGGCACAAACTTTTAGAAGAATTTTTCTCTGTGGCTAAAGCTTAGAACTATTATTATGAAATAAGGTAAATTTAAAAATTTTAAACAAAAAATCAAGTAAGAATGGACTTAGGTCAATTCAATAATACTCTAGGATCGAATATAGAAAATTATATAGGATCGTGTATATAATATTCTAGGATCGACTGTGGAGTGACAAAATAATAGTCTACGATCGACAATTTAATTCTGTATGATCGAAAATATAATACTCTATAATAGTATAATATGTAATGATCTATGATCGATTAAGTAATACTATAGGATTGACTATGTAATAATCTTTAATATAATATAAAATGATCTATACGATCGAGTATACTTATATATGTAATACTCAAGGATCGACTATATAATACAGTATGATCGACTATATAATACTCTACAATCGACTATATAGTACTCTAGGATCGACCACATAATAAACTGTGGTCGACTATATAATACTCTAGGATCGACAATATAATACTCTACTAGTAGAGTGTAGAGTATAATATTGTATATAATACTCTAGGATCGGCCATATAATATATTATGTACAGTACTATACGATCGACTATGTAATACTCCAGGATCGACAATATAATACTGTAAGATCGACTATATAATACTCTACAATCGACTAAATAATACTCTAGTATCGAGTTTATAATGCTCCATTATCGACTATATAATATTCTTGGATCGTCTATATAATACCCTACGAACGACTACATATGTAATACCCTATAATGTAATATATAATGATCTTGGATGGCTTATATAATAATCTACAAGCTATATAATACTCTAGGATCGACTATATAATACTATACGATCGACTACACAATACTATATAATATAATATATAATGATCTTGAATCGATTATATAATAATCTACGATCTGCATAACACTATAGGATTGAATATATCAACAATATTATACTCTACGATCGCCAATATTTATAACACTGTAGGGTCAACTATATAATATTCTAAGATTGACTATACAATACTCTTGGATCGACTATATAGTACTTCAGCATCGACTATATATTAATCTAGGATATGCCATATAATATTTTAGGATCGACCATATATTACTCTACGATCGATTATATACATATAATACTCTAGAATTGTCGACTACATAATACTTTACGATCAACTATATATAGGATCAATATAATACACTACGATCGACTATATAATGCTCTAGGATCAACAATACAACATTCTATTCAATACTCCACGGTCGGCTATAGAATATTCTAGGATTGACTATACAATACTCCACGATCGACTATGTAATACTATATAATATAAAATATAATGATCTTGAATCGATTATATAATATTCTACGATCTGTATAACACTATAGGATTGAATATATCAACAATATCATACTCTACGATCGCCAATATTTATAACACTTCAGCATCGACTATACGTATAATAATCTAGGATATGCCATAGGATCAATATAATACACTACGATCGACTATATAATGCTCTAGGATCGACAATACAACATTCTAGGATCGACTATACAATACTATACGATCGGCTATAGAATATTCAAGTTTTGACTATACAATACTCCACGATCGACATGATAATACTCTAGAATCGACAATATAATACTCTACGATTGACTTTAAAATACTATACGATCGACTATACAGTTCTCTACGATCGACTATACAGTTCTCTACGATCGACTTTATATATAATGATCCATTTCGAGGTTCCCTACTTTTTTAAAGAAAAAAACACAGAAAATTCAAGTTGAATAGGGAATGTTTATTATCATTTGAAAGAACATTCTTTGGCATTTATTTTTTGAAGATTATGTCTATCAAATGTTGGCCGCGGCTACGTCTGTTGAGTCCAATTGTCGATGACTCGTTCGATGTTTTGCTCCAATGCCTGAATCGAAGCGGGTTTGTCCGCATAAGCTTTAGACATTACATATCCCCACAGGAAAAAGTCTAACGGTGTGATACTGTACAAAATTTCAAGTATTTGTATGCCCTGGTTTTAAAGCTATAAGCTTGTAACTTTTGCTACGAAATGGTCCATTTGTGTGGGATGAACCAAAAGGAGCGTGGCAATAATGCCCATTTTTCACTGCATTGTAGGTACACTGAAACCATTACACTGTACAAAATTTCAAGTCTTTGTATGCACTGGTAATAAAGTTATAAGCTATTAAAATTTGGTTCAAAATTGTCTATTTGTATGGGAGGTACCAAAAGGGGCGTGCCAACTTCGCCCATTTTTCTCGAGGTAATAGTGACTAATAAACTAATACTATGTGTGGTACTACAAGTTATTAAATAATCAATATTTCACTAAATGTTAACCCTTTGTTGGGGAGTTACTAGAAGGAGAAGGAGGAGAAGGACCAATATGGCCCATCTTCGAACTTAGCCGGAAATAGAAGAAAATATGACCACATACCAAATTTAAAGTCAATCGGTTGCTCCTTTCGAGAGTTATCGTGCGCACCAGCCAGCAGACAGACAGACAGGCAGACAGAAAGACGGACGGACATTGCTCATTCGACTTAAAATGACCCAAAACGGATATCCGCCAAACATACTTAGGGCCTTAGGTCACTCCTTCGATGTGTTACACTTTTGGTTCCTAGCAAATGATATATACCCTCATCGCTAAGGTGAGGCGATAGTTGATGAAATCAACTCAAAAAATTGTGCCTTAAATTTTTATTTATAAACAATGCCTTTACTATAGTTTAAATCTTTTTCTATTTAATATCATTGAAATAGGGTTATCATTTCAATAATTTCTCCTCTGAAAATTTGCTAAAATTAAATATAAATTATGATACATACGTTTGGCGTATGTTTCTTAATTTAGAACATTCCAAAACATTTTTAAAATCGCTTTTCTGTTAAAACTCACTGAAGAATATTTATCAACGCTGTTTCGTTTCGTTCGTGCCCTAAGTGTTTTCTTTACAGCTCAACAAGTAAAAATTGTGTTTACTATTATTTTAAATATATATATATTTGAATAACTCTTATTTATGTACATTTCTATTATTTTCTCCTCTCTAAAAATTAAGTAAAATTAAATAAAAAAATATAAAATATATATTTGGCATGTGCATTAAAACAATTGCAAGTTTTCTTTGATTTTTAAAATCATTTTGTGTGAAACAACTCACTGAAGAGCATCCACCAAAGTTATTTCACGTTCGTGTCTTAAGTCTTTTGTTTACAGGGCAACAAGCGCAAACAATGTCTTTAAATATTTTTTTTTGTTTTTTTTTTCTATTTAATAAAATTTAGATATGAATATTTCAATGATTTTTATCGTACAATCCGTATTTAAATATAATATTTTTCAATATAAAAACACGAGAAAAAAAACTGAAAAATCTCAGTTGAAAGAAAAACAAAACAACAAACTAGAGAAGCAGCTACAACAACAACAACACAACAAAATGTATGTTACAAATCAAGTTTAAAAGTCACGAAGCCAAGGTAAAATTGTGGCAGCAATAACATCAGCATTAGAAGAAGAACAGCAGCAGCAACTACAGACAGCAATAATAACAGCAACGACAACAACATTAGTTAGAGGCGGCAGCAGAAGCAATAGCAGCAGCTAAAAACCAAACCCACGATTTTTTGTTAAAACAGATGCTTTGCATTTTTTTTTTGCTTGAAATCGTTTTTTTTCTTTTATTTTCAAAAATGATGATGCTGAGACGAATACTGAGTTTCCGAGGCAAGCATCTGAATTGTGGCGGTGGTTGGAAGCTTTGTAGGTGCTTGGCTCACTGTTTCACTCAGGAGTTTGCTGACGTTTTGACTACCAACTCCCGCATATATTAAACAACAATAATATTGAAATTCCCCAACAAAACAAGTGTAGCTTGGCGTAGAGTCAGAGTCGGAGTCACTATGTTTGTACCTTAACCCAAATCTCGGCCTGCTCCTGCTTTTGCTGCTACAACAACATTGTAGTCAATTGTTCGCTTATGGTAATCTTCAAGTGCTGCAGCAGCAGTGAACCTTACTCTAAGCGATGCCGAGATTCGTTGTGCCCTGTTGTAGTGGTGGTGCGGGGTGACGGTGTTGCAGGGCTACTGGCCTGGCTGCTGTGTCCGGAGTGCCAGGGTCTGGTGCTTATGATGATGACAATGATGATGCTGTAGTGGGTTGAGAGGTTCATTGGTTTCGCTTCATTTCGATTCGATTCTTTTCTGTGCCAGTTTTGTTTGCTTTTTGTTGTTGTTTTTGTTGCTGGTTTCCTATGCTAGTTTTTTAATGTTTATTTAATTCGTAACATTAACTGTTCATTTATTTCACATGCAGATTCTCGTTTGTTGTCTTCGTTTTGCTCTAAAGAGACAAAGAGGGATTTCTTTGGTTTGTTTCCAGATTTTAGATGCAGATGATGATGATGTTACCCTGGTGGCTGCTGCTGCTTCGGTTGCTGTTGTTTTATTTGTTTGGACCTTTTTCGATTTTTGTTTCTGCTTTGGCTTATGTGGACGTGCTTGGTTTTATTTTTAAAGCTTCATTTGGTATGCACAATTTGGCCCTTTTTCCTCAAGGAGCAAAAGAGCTCCTAACTCCTTCTCCGCTCTCCCCTTGCAAAGCAAATACTGTGGGATTTTTTCCCATCTTACCGCCAAGACAGCCTTGTGTGTTGACTTTATGAGTGTAGTACTATTGAACTTCTGGTTTTGAAAATATTCCAGCTTCAGCATCCTCACCAACTCCAGCATTGTGGCGCAGAATTCGTGGGCATTGTTTTGTAGGTCGTTCCGATGGTTTTCCGTCTTCTTCGTTTGCTTCTTTGGGTTTGTCGGATTGTTGGAGTTCAAATAATCATTGCTTGTAATTTTGTCATGGTTTCTGTTTTGGGGTTTAGTGATTTTCAGTTTGCCCCCCGTTTCAAGTCGGGCTAAGCAAAACGGTAATTTACCATTAAATTTGGAGCATTTATCGTTTTTGTTGTTGCTGGTGTTTGTTGGGGTCTTTGTTCTACTGAAAGTGGTGGGAATAAATGACAACAGTAGCTATAGCATCCCACTATGTATTTAAGGCTTTTGTTTCAGTAGGATTTTTGTCTTTTGTCTCTTTCTGGGTTTAAAAATTAAGTTATAAAAATTTGCTATACATTGTTGTCTGGTTGAGGTTTTTTTTATGCTGTACAGATTTCTTCTGTTTTGTTTCGTCTCGATGGTGGGGGCAAAATGTTGTCACAATGTTTTAATTTCGTGATTTGGTGATTTTTCGTAACGAGATTAGAATTTTGAGATTTTATTTCAATGATTTTTGTGATAAAATGACATTAGAAATTTAGATTTTGATCAGGAGAAAAAATAATCTGTAATAACGACTTTATATCTATTTCAATGGGAGTATGTTAGGCGACCCAAAAGTTTGGGAGAGAAAATACAAAAGAAATGTAATGTATTTTTAAAAAAGATAGGAGGGATTTGCCAAAAAACAAAGACAAAAGAGAATATAACAACTTTACTTTACATTTTCATTTTTTTAGGTGGAAAATGATATACAACTTTGACAATCATTTTTTTAAAATAGATAACATTCAATACTAAAGTGTACCAGAGGTAAAGTCATCTGCTTCTTTAATACAGGGTGCCCTAAAATAAAGTTCGTATTTAGTGGATTAATTAAAAAGGGGTTAATTAATAATTAAAGAACAAAATTTTTGATTTTATTTCGTTGAAACGCAGTTAGACTTCAGGTATTTTGAGCGGAGGTTAGTGCAGATTGCAAAATTTTTTTCGGTTGGTGTTGAGGCAAATATATTGTGGCCGCGCAGAACGGAGTGGAGCATTTCTATAGAATTATGTGCAAAGTTTAAAGTGGATCGGGCTTTCTCTGCCGGCCTAGTGAGAAGAGAAACGGTTGCACTCGCTTTGAACGGATCGTGTTTTCGCCATAAATCTGATCCATTCTCTCCCATTCAGCAAATTATCTCTCTGTACATACGCTACACGATTCGAAATAACGACTCACGCAGTCTTTGAGGCTTCGCAATAACTAATTAACACTTTCAAAGTTTTCTACCATGGAGAACATTGTTTGCCCCAATTATGGGTTTCTCAGTGTAGCTACGGTCTCTTCAAACGCAAAACGAGCGATTCTTTGTCGAGAAACGCTACGTAAGGAATAAATTCCCACGGAGAAAAAACATTAAAGAGGGGTTACGTTAATTGGTGGAAAAAAGGAAATTGTTTGTGATTTTTTTGTGACGACACAGTTCAAATCTTTTGCTTAAAACCAATGGTTTATTATAGAACATCTTTCGAAGTATATTGCGTAAAAATTTTATGAAGAAATATTAAAAAATATGGCAATGACAGCAATTATTCGGAAGCGCCTCGAAAAAAAGTTGATCTGTGGTGTCCATCATAACTCGGTGATGGATCATCTCAAATCAAAAAACCAAAATTATTTCGTTAGATAAACGTTTTCTCCAGGTAACGTAGGAGTGTTTTTCGAAATTCCTATTTTTTAATTTTTGGGAACACTTCGAAGTGCAAATCGCGATTTTTGCAAAGAAAAAAATCGGCTAATTTATTATTGTAACATAAAAAGTATTAACTTATTTACATTATTCAGGATCGTTTACTTTGTTTTGTTTTCTAATAAATGCAATTATTTTTCACTTTGTCAATATTTACATATGTATAACGATTGTAATGTATGTCTTTTTGTTTAGTGTAACCCTTGAAAATGATCGACGAAGTCGGTCGAAATATCGAGAAAATAACAATTTTAAAAATAAAACAATAAATGCATAATTAATTTGTTTTATTTATGACCTCAAGCCAAAAAAAACAACAAAAAAATATAATATCAGTTGTAACAATGCTGTGTTAGCAACAAGTCGTTTGTTTTGTTTAAATTGAAAATCGCTGAAGATGGTCGTCGAAGACGATCGAAATATCGGAAATAAATAAAAATAAAACATAATAAAAAACAATACCATCAGTTTTCAGCTTTTAATTTATATATGACCTCGAGCCAGACAAACCTTTAAAAAAATTAGAAAATAAAGGGTCTACAATACAAAAACCAAAAAAAAATATTAACAAATTTGAAAAATACTCTTCAGAGTTACATAGCAAATTATGTACAGAAGTAGTGTTCAAATCAACACAGAGGTCTTTAACTTTACTATATACGACATCAGAGGACTTTATCGACCTCATAGGTCTTTATCTATACTATAGACGACCTCAGAGGTATTTATCTATACTAGAGATGGCCTCAGATGTTTTTATCTATACAAGAGGCGACCTCAGAGGTCTTTATCTTAATTAAATACGACTTCAGAGTACCCCATCTATACTAGATACGACATCAGAGGTCTTACTAGGGACGACCTCATAGGGTTTGTCTATACTATAGACGACCTCAGAGACATTCATCTATACTAGATATGACATCAGATGTCTTTATCTATAATGGAGATGACTTCAGAGGTCTTTATTTATGCTAGAGGCGACCTCAGCGGCCTTTATTTATGCTAGAGATGACCTCAGTTGTCTTTATCTGTACAAGAGACGAACTCAGCAGTCTTTATCTGTACCAGAGACGATCTCAGCGGTCTTTATCTGTACCAGAGACGACCTCAGCGGTCTTTTTCTGTACCCGAGACGACCTCAGCGGTCTTTATCTATACTAGAGACGACGTCGGAGGTCTTCATCAATACTAGAGCCGATCTCAGAGGATTTTATCTATACTAGAGATGACCTCAGAGGTCTTTATCTATACTAAAGACGACCCCAGAGGACTTTATACTAGAGATGACCTCAGAGGTATTTATCTGTACTAACGACGACCTCAGATGACTTTATTTATGCTAGAGGCGACCTCACCAGTCCTTACCTATTCTAGAGACGACCTCAGCGGTCTTTATCTGCACTAGAGATTACCTCAGCGGTCTTTATCTGTACCAGAGACGACCTCAGCGGTCTTTATCTATACTAGATACGACCTCAGATGTCTTTATCTATAATAGAAATGACTTCACAGGTCCTTATTTAAGCTAGAGGCGACCTCAGCGGTCTTTATTTATGCTAGAGGCGACCTCAGCGGTCCTTGTCTATACTAGAGACGACCTCAGCAGTCTTTATCTGCACTAGAGATGACCTCAGCGGTCTTTATCTGTACCAGAGACGACCTCAGCGGTTTTTATCTATACTAGAGACGACGTCGGAGGTCTTTATCTGTACCATAGACGACCTCAGCGGTCTGTATCTATACTAGAGACGACCTCAGAAATTTTTATATCAACTAGAGACGACGTCGGAGGTCTTTTTCTATACTAGAGACGACCTCAGAAATTTTTATATCTACTAGAGACGACGTCGGAGGTCTTTTTCTATACTAGCGACGAACTCAGAAGCCTTTATCTGTACTAGAGACGACCTCAGAGGTCTTTATCTATACTAGATACCACCTCATTGGTCTTCTTTTATACTAGAGACGACCTCTGAGATATTTTTCTGTACTTGAGACGACCGTATAGATCTTTTTATATACTAGAGATGACCTCAGAAGTGTTCCTTTAACATATCGATACCTCCATTCTAAGTCGACTTAGCATGTTTTTAGAGGGATTGCTTTTTTATCTTCTAAATATTCCAAATTATATTCAGTTTTGTGTTTATCCGTTATAAATGAATGAATGAAAAAATAAAAAATAAAATCATTAAACTTTGATCGCCTCTCCCGAAAAACTACTTTTTGCGCAGATGTCTTCTTCTGCAGAAATTACTATATACTCGAGTGTCGATCTCAGGTGCCTTCATCGGTACTGGAAACTTCAAAATACTTTCGCTATTCTAGATCAATCTCAGAGGTCTTTCGTGGAGATTCTATTTGAGAGGATTTTACATTCCAGTTGACCTCAGAAGTACGAGTATCCGCCAATTCGCGAATCTTCAATTTTTTGTGTTCGAGAGCCGACTGCTGTGTTATTTTTCTATTCCATCATAAGCTCGGAAGTTTTCGTATATTCGAGAGTCGGCCTCAGAGCAAAACTTCTGTATTAGCGGTTCCCTTTTCTTCTGTAGTAGAGTATTGGGACATTCCTTTATACTACAGTTGACTTAAGAGCTCCTCCTCTATACAAGAGCTGATTTTAGAGCCTTCAATCTATAGAAAGGTTGACCTCAATGGTTATCATTCATACGAAAACTGAACTCAGAGGTTTTTCCTATGTACAGGTCTACGACCTCAGAGACCTACGGAAGTGAGGTGAAGACTTGAGTACACTTAAGGAATATGTGTTCATGGGACCTCTTAATTTGGTTCTCGGGCATAAAAATAATATTTACACATGGCCTGCATTTAATATGTCCCTCAACTAAGAGAAGAGTAAATGTTTGGACTAAACTTTAGATTTCATTTAAATTCGATGGATGACGGAAAACGTAACGCGTTTTCAATGTAAACCAAATAGGATTCTTCTTAGTATGCAACTATGAATATTTAATTTAATTCAGCAATTTTTGACTATGTCGTTTTTCTGTGTAATTCGGAAGTCAACATAGATATCTGCTCATGGATTGTTAACTCGAATACCCTTGAAAATCATTAAAATACAATTTCTAAGATACAAATAGCGATTTCTAGATATGTATGTATATTTATATCGCTTATTTCTCTATCATTATCTACGCGACTCCTGCAATCTTCGCTCGAGTACTCGTATATGCCTCAAGTCCTGTTTTTTGTTTGCAAAATTATGCTTTTACTTTAACTTACAAATCCTAAATTATATTTGACAGAGAACTGAGACTAAAAAAAACTTAACAAGCCTGTAAAATAATTACTTATTCCTAATTTCACATTGTCCTCCTTTCCAACTTACCTCTGTAAGTTATTGGGTATGTGTCTTAAGTCTTTTGTTTGATAAATTACAATACACAAGCATTTCTCTGTTTAACGACATCCCATAAAGGAACACCATCACCACGACATTCTTTAACGTATTTGCCTTTATGTGCGATGATCTACAAATACTCGGAAAATGAATCACTGTTTTGATTCCTCGGTACAACCAAAAACGAAAAATCCCCCTATATGTTGTTCAAAGCTATTTCAGTTTTATATTGACCACAATTTGGCCGATGGTTTAATGCGGCTGCCCGCTGAATACAAATAGCCAAGACGGCAAACCACAAAATGACTTTAGGCCATATACACTAGACAAGTGTTGGATGAGTTTTATGGCAGTGTTCACAATATTTTGCTACAATTTAATTTGCCAAATAAACAATAAATGGGAAAAAATATGAATAGCATATGAAGAAAATACGTAAAAATAAAAAAACAAAACACATAGAAAAAATTCAACAAATATTTGCTAATGCTTGAGGAATATTGAAAACTTTTGTTCTATTGAAATCAAACATTTTTGTAATGAATCTGTCCAAAAACGATACATCAATAATAGCAATTGATTTATTGTTGCTGCTGTTGTTGTAACACTTGAGCATGTTAACAATATCGGCTACTCTCATTTGCATTTCAAGTGTCGAAGAGCTAGACAAATTTGCAACATCCAAAAAATTTCAAACAATTGAAATCACGTCCAAACAAGTGATCTATAAACAATAGCAACAAACAAAATGTTAACAAAAAATCTGAACAACAAAAAATATGTATAATGATAGTTAAAAAAAAACAATCTCACACGCTTTGTCTATGATTTAACCGTTCACGAATTGTTTGGAAGATTATGATTTTTTTTTATTTTTTGGCATTTGATGGGAATATAATGTTCGGAAATATTTCAACTATTTGTGGACTTAACATTAGAAATGGACAGTAAGTTGAAGCTTAATTTCAAAATGATGTCTTTTCAAATTCATGAGAAATATGTAGATTTATTTGGTAGCTGATGGAGGTAGCAAAAATCAAAGTGGATCAGTGAAAAGAATGATTGAAAGAAATTCACATATGTTGATTTACTTTAAGTATGCTGCATATTTGAATTTGCCCCTGACAGGGTTTTGAAGTTATAGTGATTAGGCATAATTTGCACACAAAAAAGATACACATTATGTGAGAAAGATTTAAGAAGCAACGCGATATGTAAACAAAAAGACCCAGCAACACGACAGCTGAGAAATAAGAAATTCTTCAATGAATAAACCTAGTGATGAAGAATATTCTGAGAGAAATTTAATAGGGAATTTGGCATTTTGTGCCAACACGGTTGGAGAAATTCAATTATTCCTTGTCAGACCATAGTCATTGTATAAGTAATGTTAAATGACGCATTTGAAGACATTGAGAAAATTTATGCCCAAATTATGAGTAAATTATTGTCGTATGAAATTGGCAATTACTATTCACTGTAGCCAAAATTTTTCCAGGTATTTTATTTTCCTACACTTGTATTCCATTAAAATTACAATGCATCGAAGGAATGATGCGATCGTCATCAGAAACGAAAAGGGGCGTAACAACAAGAAAAATGGAAATTCAGTTTTTGATGAATACACATCCTGACAAATTTTTATCGGCGTAATATTAACAAGTAAAAGCGTCAAGTTCGGCCATGCCGAATCTTATATACCCTCCACCATGGATAGCAGGTGACCTGACAAAATAACTCAAACCTAAAGAAAATAAGACCGAAAAAACACAAAAAAATATAGTAGATGAGCAGCAGTAGGAATCACAACAAGTTAGATGCTATATATGGGAGCTATATCTAAATATGGACAGATATCGCCCATATCCCAAGTTACCTGCAGCTATAAGAAGTACCTATACCAAATTTCAGCCACCTAGCTCAAGTATTATAGATTGTAGCGTGATTACAACAGACGGACGTACGGACGGACAGACGGACATGGCTAAATCGTCTTAGAATTTTACGACGATTAAGAATATATATACTTTATGGGGTCTCAGATCAATATTTAGAGGTGTTACAAACGGAGTGACAAAATGAATATACCCCCATCCTATGGTGTAGGGTATAAAAATGTAGTATATGTATAGTAGAAATGTAGAAATGTAGTATATGTATAGAACAGTAGGAATCACAATAAGTAAGATGCTATATATGGGAGCTATATCAAAACATTGACCGATATGGCCCATTTGCTATCCCAAACAACCTGCAACTATAAGAAGTATTTGTACCAAATTTGATCAACCTAGCTCTATTATTGCGGACTGTAGCGTGATTACCAAAGACGGACGTACAGATGGGCATGGCTAAATCGTCTTAGAATTTTACGACGATTAAGAATATATGTATATACTTTATGGGGTCTCAGATCAATATTTAGAGGCGTTACAAACGGAGTGACAAAATGAATATACCCTATGGTGGAGGGTATAAAAATGGCAACAAATTATTTCCTTTTTCATCGTTATAAAATCCTATTTCACACCATTTTCACAAACAAGTTATGAATTATGTTTGTGTGATTTTATTTATGCATCATTATATTTAGATATTATCATGAAAACTCCGTTTTTCTAACGACAGCATTTTTCATTACACTCTACACCACACTGTGGTACAAGGGAGTGAAGATAGAGTCTAAAGTTATAGTCTATTTAGCCAAGACAACAACCTGTTATACTTATAGTCTAAAGTTATAGTCCGTTTTCGCAAACTGTTATACACGAACAAAAAAAGAAGATTTTCAGTTTTTTTAACAATTAAATGATATGAAACAACAAAAAATATAATATTGAAAAACCCAAAACATTAAAAAGTAAATTTAATTAAAAAAATTAAAAATACACATGTTTCAACGTGTGAATTGAATCTATTGCCTAACACAATTCAATAGCCCATAGCTCGATAACTAGATTGGGTTAATCCATACTATGACCACTTGATGGATAGGTCTCGATGAGCACAATCCAATGATGTAACATTTGTCAAGGTTTATCGTACAGTTTTTGACCCAGTGGGCCATATATAGAACCCATATAGGGTCTAACACAATTCAATAGCCCATAGCTCGATAACTAGATTGGGTTAATCCATACTATGACCACTTGATGGATAGGTCTCGATGAGCACAATCCAATGATGTAACATTTGTCAAGGTTTATCGTACAGTTTTTGACCCAGTGGGCCATATATAGAACCCATATAGGGTCTAACACAATTCAATAGCCCATAGCTCGATAACTAGATTGGGTTAATCCATACTATGACCACTTGATGGATAGGTCTCGATGAGCACAATCCAATGATGCAACATATGACAAGTTTTATCGTACAGTTTTTGACCCAGTGGGCCATATATAGAACCCATATAGGGTCTAACACAATAAAATGGCCCATAGCTCGAAAACTAGATCGGGTTAATCTGGACTATGAATAATCTTGTATAGGTCTCGATGAGCACAATCCAATGATGTAAAATTTGTCAAGGTTTATCGTACAGTTTTTGACCCAGTGGGCCATTTATAGAACCCATATAGGGTCTAACACAATAAAATGGCCCATAGCTCGATAACTAGATTGGGCTAATCCATACTATGACCACTTGATGGATAGGTCTCGATGAGCACAATCCAATGATGTAACATTTGTCAAGGTTTATCGTACAGTTTTTGACCCAATGGGCCATATATACAACCCATATAGGGTCTAACACAATAAAATGGCCCATAGCTCGAAAACTAGATTGGGTTAATCCATATTATGACCACTTGATGGATAGGTCTCGATGAGCACAATCCAATGATGTAACATTTGTCAAGGTTTATCGTACAGTTTTTGACCCAGTGGGCCATATATAGAACCCATATAGGGTCTAACACAATTCAATAGCCCATAGCTCGATAACTAGATTGGGTTAATCCATACTATGACCACTTGATGGATAGGTCTCGATGTGCACAATCCAATGGTGTAAAATTTGTCAAGATTTATCGTACAGTTTTTGACCCAGTGGGCCATATATAGAACCCATATAGGGTCTAACACAATAAAATGGCCCATAGCTCGAAAATTAGATTGGGTTAATCCATACTATGACCACTTGATGGATAGGTCTCGATGAGCACAATCCAATGATGCAACATATGACAAGTTTTATCGTACAGTTTTTGACCCAGTGGGCCATATATAGAACCCATATAGGGTCTAACACAATAAAATGGCCCATAGCTCGAAAACTAGATTGGGTTAATCCATATTATGACCACTTGATGGATAGGTCTCGATGAGCACAATCCAATGATGTAACATTTGTCAAGGTTTATCGTACAGTTTTTGACCCAGTGGGCCATATATAGAACCCATATAGGGTCTAACACAATTCAATAGCCCATAGCTCGATAACTAGATTGGGTTAATCCATACTATGACCACTTGATGGATAGGTCTCGATGAGCACAATCCAATGATGTAACATTTGTCAAGGTTTATCGTACAGTTTTTGACCCAGTGGGCCATATATAGAACCCATATAGGGTCTAACACAATTCAATAGCCCATAGCTCGATAACTAGATTGGGTTAATCCATACTATGACCACTTGATGGATAGGTCTCGATGAGCACAATCCAATGATGCAACATATGACAAGTTTTATCGTACAGTTTTTGACCCAGTGGGCCATATATAGAACCCATATAGGGTCTAACACAATAAAATGCCCATAGCTCGAAAACTAGATAGGGTTAATCTGGACTATGAATAATCTTGAATAGGTCTCGATGAGCACTATCCAATGATGTAACATTTGTCAAGGTTTATCGTACAGTTTTTTACCCAGTGGGCCATATATAGAACCCATATAGGGTCTAACACAATAAAATGGCCCATAGCTCGAAAACTAGATTGGGTTAATCCATACTATGACCACTTGATGGATAGGTCTCGATGAGCACAATCATCAGATCAATATTTAGAGGTGTTACAAACGGAGTGACAAAATGAATATACCCCCATCCTATGGTGTAGGGTATAAAAATGTAGTATATGTATAGTAGAAATGTAGAAATGTAGTATATGTATAGAACAGTAGGAATCACAATAAGTAAGATGCTATATATGGGAGCTATATCAAAACATTGACCGATATGGCCCATTTGCTATCCCAAACAACCTGCAACTATAAGAAGTATTTGTACCAAATTTGATCAACCTAGCTCTATTATTGCGGACTGTAGCGTGATTACCAAAGACGGACGTACAGATGGGCATGGCTAAATCGTCTTAGAATTTTACGACGATTAAGAATATATGTATATACTTTATGGGGTCTCAGATCAATATTTAGAGGCGTTACAAACGGAGTGACAAAATGAATATACCCTATGGTGGAGGGTATAAAAATGGCAACAAATTATTTCCTTTTTCATCGTTATAAAATCCTATTTCACACCATTTTCACAAACAAGTTATGAATTATGTTTGTGTGATTTTATTTATGCATCATTATATTTAGATATTATCATGAAAACTCCGTTTTTCTAACGACAGCATTTTTCATTACACTCTACACCACACTGTGGTACAAGGGAGTGAAGATAGAGTCTAAAGTTATAGTCTATTTAGCCAAGACAACAACCTGTTATACTTATAGTCTAAAGTTATAGTCCGTTTTCGCAAACTGTTATACACGAACAAAAAAAGAAGATTTTCAGTTTTTTTAACAATTAAATGATATGAAACAACAAAAAATATAATATTGAAAAACCCAAAACATTAAAAAGTAAATTTAATTAAAAAAATTAAAAATACACATGTTTCAACGTGTGAATTGAATCTATTGCCTAACACAATTCAATAGCCCATAGCTCGATAACTAGATTGGGTTAATCCATACTATGACCACTTGATGGATAGGTCTCGATGAGCACAATCCAATGATGTAACATTTGTCAAGGTTTATCGTACAGTTTTTGACCCAGTGGGCCATATATAGAACCCATATAGGGTCTAACACAATTCAATAGCCCATAGCTCGATAACTAGATTGGGTTAATCCATACTATGACCACTTGATGGATAGGTCTCGATGAGCACAATCCAATGATGTAACATTTGTCAAGGTTTATCGTACAGTTTTTGACCCAGTGGGCCATATATAGAACCCATATAGGGTCTAACACAATTCAATAGCCCATAGCTCGATAACTAGATTGGGTTAATCCATACTATGACCACTTGATGGATAGGTCTCGATGAGCACAATCCAATGATGCAACATATGACAAGTTTTATCGTACAGTTTTTGACCCAGTGGGCCATATATAGAACCCATATAGGGTCTAACACAATAAAATGGCCCATAGCTCGAAAACTAGATCGGGTTAATCTGGACTATGAATAATCTTGTATAGGTCTCGATGAGCACAATCCAATGATGTAAAATTTGTCAAGGTTTATCGTACAGTTTTTGACCCAGTGGGCCATTTATAGAACCCATATAGGGTCTAACACAATAAAATGGCCCATAGCTCGATAACTAGATTGGGCTAATCCATACTATGACCACTTGATGGATAGGTCTCGATGAGCACAATCCAATGATGTAACATTTGTCAAGGTTTATCGTACAGTTTTTGACCCAATGGGCCATATATACAACCCATATAGGGTCTAACACAATAAAATGGCCCATAGCTCGAAAACTAGATTGGGTTAATCCATATTATGACCACTTGATGGATAGGTCTCGATGAGCACAATCCAATGATGTAACATTTGTCAAGGTTTATCGTACAGTTTTTGACCCAGTGGGCCATATATAGAACCCATATAGGGTCTAACACAATTCAATAGCCCATAGCTCGATAACTAGATTGGGTTAATCCATACTATGACCACTTGATGGATAGGTCTCGATGTGCACAATCCAATGGTGTAAAATTTGTCAAGATTTATCGTACAGTTTTTGACCCAGTGGGCCATATATAGAACCCATATAGGGTCTAACACAATAAAATGGCCCATAGCTCGAAAATTAGATTGGGTTAATCCATACTATGACCACTTGATGGATAGGTCTCGATGAGCACAATCCAATGATGCAACATATGACAAGTTTTATCGTACAGTTTTTGACCCAGTGGGCCATATATAGAACCCATATAGGGTCTAACACAATAAAATGGCCCATAGCTCGAAAACTAGATTGGGTTAATCCATATTATGACCACTTGATGGATAGGTCTCGATGAGCACAATCCAATGATGTAACATTTGTCAAGGTTTATCGTACAGTTTTTGACCCAGTGGGCCATATATAGAACCCATATAGGGTCTAACACAATTCAATAGCCCATAGCTCGATAACTAGATTGGGTTAATCCATACTATGACCACTTGATGGATAGGTCTCGATGAGCACAATCCAATGATGTAACATTTGTCAAGGTTTATCGTACAGTTTTTGACCCAGTGGGCCATATATAGAACCCATATAGGGTCTAACACAATTCAATAGCCCATAGCTCGATAACTAGATTGGGTTAATCCATACTATGACCACTTGATGGATAGGTCTCGATGAGCACAATCCAATGATGCAACATATGACAAGTTTTATCGTACAGTTTTTGACCCAGTGGGCCATATATAGAACCCATATAGGGTCTAACACAATAAAATGCCCATAGCTCGAAAACTAGATAGGGTTAATCTGGACTATGAATAATCTTGAATAGGTCTCGATGAGCACTATCCAATGATGTAACATTTGTCAAGGTTTATCGTACAGTTTTTTACCCAGTGGGCCATATATAGAACCCATATAGGGTCTAACACAATAAAATGGCCCATAGCTCGAAAACTAGATTGGGTTAATCCATACTATGACCACTTGATGGATAGGTCTCGATGAGCACAATCCAATGATGTAACATTTGACAAGGTTTATCGTACAGTTTTTGACCCAGTGGGCCATATATAGAACCCATATAGGGTCTAACACAATTCAATAGCCCATAGCTCGATAACTAGATTGGGTTAATCCATACTATGACCACTTGATGGATAGGTCTCGATGAGCACAATCCAATGATGCAACATATGACAAGTTTTATCGTACAGTTTTTGACCCAGTGGGCCATATATAGAACCCATATAGGGTCTAACACAATAAAATGCCCATAGCTCGAAAACTAGATAGGGTTAATCTGGACTATGAATAATCTTGAATAGGTCTCGATGAGCACTATCCAATGATGTAACATTTGTCAAGGTTTATCGTACAGTTTTTTACCCAGTGGGCCATATATAGAACCCATATAGGGTCTAACACAATAAAATGGCCCATAGCTCGAAAACTAGATTGGGTTAATCCATATTATGACCACTTGATGGATAGGTCTCGATGAGCACAATCCAATGATGTAACATTTGTCAAGGTTTATCGTACAGTTTTTGACCCAGTGGGCCATATATAGAACCCATATAGGGTCTAACACAATTCAATAGCCCATAGCTCGATAACTAGATTGGGTTAATCCATACTATGACCACTTGATGGATAGGTCTCGATGAGCACAATCCAATGATGCAACATATGACAAGTTTTATCGTACAGTTTTTGACCCAGTGGGCCATATATAGAACCCATATAGGGTCTAACACAATAAAATGCCCATAGCTCGAAAACTAGATCGGGTTAATCCATACTATGACCACTTGATGGATAGGTCTCGATCAGCACAATCCAATGATGCAACATATGACATATGCTCGATGAGCACAATCCAATGATGTAACATTTGTCAAGGTTTATCGTACAGTTTTTGACCCAGTGGGCCATATATAGAACCCATATAGGGTCTAACACAATTCAATAGCCCATAGCTCGATAACTAGATTGGGTTAATCCATACTATGACCACTTGATGGATAGGTCTCGATGAGCACAATCCAATGATGCAACATATGACAAGTTTTATCGTACAGTTTTTGACCCAGTGGGCCATATATAGAACCCATATAGGGTCTAACACAATAAAATGCCCATAGCTCGAAAACTAGATCGGGTTAATCTGGACTATGAATAATCTTGAATAGGTCTCGATGAGCACTATCCAATGATGTAACATTTGTCAAGGTTTATCGTACAGTTTTTGACCCAGTGGGCCATATATAGAACCCATATAGGGTCTAACACAATAAAATGCCCATAGCTCGAAAACTAGATCGGGTTAATCTGGACTATGAATAATCTTGTACATTTGACAAGGTTTATATCATTGGATTGTGCTCATCGAGACCTATCCATCAAGTGGTCATAATATGGATTAACCCAATCTAGTTTTCGAGCTATGGGCCATTTTATTGTGTTAGACCCTAAATGGGTTCTATAAATGGCCCACTGGGTCAAAAACTGTACGATAAACCATGAAAAATTTTACATCATTGGATTGTGCTCATCGAGACCTATACAAGATTATTCATAGTCCAGATTAACCCGATCTAGTTTTCGAGCTATGGACCATTTTATTGTGTTAGACCCTATATGGGTTCTATATATGGCCCACTGGGTCAATATATGGCCCACTGGTCATAGTATGGATTAACCCAATCTAGTTTTCGAGCTATGGACCATTTTATTGTGTTAGACCCTATATGGGTTCTATATATGGCCCACTGGGTCAAAAACTGTACGATAAACCTTGTCAAATGTTACATCATTGGATTGTGCTCATCGAGACCTATCCATCAAGTGGTCATAATATGGATTAACCCAATCTAGTTTTCGAGCTATGGGCCATTTTATTGTGTTAGACCCTATATGGGTTCTATAAATGGCCCACTGGGTCAAATACTGTACGATAAACCTTGAAAAATTTTACATCATTGGATTGTGCTCATCGAGACCTATACAAGATTATTCATAGTCCAGATTAACCCGATCTAGTTTTCGAGCTATGGGCCATTTTATTGTGTTAGACCCTATATGGGTTCTATATATGGCCCACTGGGTCAAAAACTGTACGATAAATCTTGACAAATTTTACACCATTGGATTGTGCACATCGAGACCTATCCATCAAGTGGTCATAGTATGGATTAACCCAATCTAGTTTTCGAGCTATGGGCTATTTTATTGTGTTAGACCCTATATGGGTTCTATATATGGCCCACTGGGTCAAAAACTGTACGATAAACCTTGACAAATGTTACATCATTGGATTGTGCTCATCGAGACCTATACAAGATTATTCATAGTCCAGATTAACCCGATCTAGTTTTCGAGCTATGGGCCATTTTATTGTGTTAGACCCTATATGGGTTCTATATATGGCCCACTGGGTCAAAAACTGTACGATAAATCTTTGACAAATTTTACACCATTGGATTGTGCACATCGAGACCTATCCATCAAGTGGTCATAGTATGGATTAACCCAATCTAGTTTTCGAGCTATGGGCTATTTTATTGTGTTAGACCCTATATGGGTTCTATATATGGCCCACTGGGTCAAAAACTGTACGATAAACCTTGACAAATGTTACATCATTGGATTGTGCTCATCGAGACCTATCCATCAAGTGGTCATAGTATGGATTAACCCAATCTAGTTATCGAGCTATGGGCTATTGAATTGTGTTAGGCAATAGATTCAATTCACACGTTGAAACATGTGTATTTTTAATTTTTTTAATTAAATTTACTTTTTAATGTTTTGGGTTTTTCAATATTATATTTTTTGTTGTTTCATATCATTTAATTGTTAAAAAAAACTGAAAATCTTCTTTTTTTGTTCGTGTATAACAGTTTGCGAAAACGGACTATAACTTTAGACTATAAGTATAACAGGTTGTTGTCTTGGCTAAATAGACTATAACTTTAGACTCTATCTTCACTCCCTTCTGTGGTACAGGGTATTATGACTTTGTGCATTTGTTTGTAACACCCGAAAGGAGAAGAGATAGACCCATTGTTTATCATACCGATCGACTTGTAATCACTTTCTGAGTCGATTTAGCTATGTCTGTCTGTCTGTCTGTAGATGTATTCTTGTAATCAAAGTACATGGTCCGATCTCAACGAAACTTTGCACATAGCTTTCTTTAGGCCCAAGGACGATCCCTATTGGTTAAAATCGGTTTAGATTTACATATGGCTCCCATATACATATATGTACCGCCGATGTGGCATATATGCACTGTATATGCAACATTTTTGAACCGATTTGTACAAAAATTGACAGAGAGTAGTCTCGTGATACACTTAGAGGCAATAAAAAATTTGGGGGAAATCGGTTCAGATTTAGATATAGCCTCCATTTATATGTTACCCCCGATTTGACATGTAAGCGCTGTAGAAACTGTATTTTATATCCGATCAGTACGAAATTCGGCAGAAAGAGGTTTCTTACCACATGACTACCAAATTCGGAGAAAATGGGTTCAGATTTAAATATAGCCCCCATTTATATGTTACTCCCGATTTGAAATTCAAGCGCTGTAGAAACTGTATTTTATAACAGATCACAGCGAAATTCGGCAGAAAGAGGTTTCTTATTACATGAAGGAATACTGCCAAATTTGGAGAAAATCGGCTCTGA
Organism: Eudasyphora cyanicolor; assembly: GCA_963930755.1. Taxonomy (NCBI): domain Eukaryota; kingdom Metazoa; phylum Arthropoda; class Insecta; order Diptera; family Muscidae; genus Eudasyphora; species Eudasyphora cyanicolor. The sequence continues at coordinate 25,342,473 of OZ005735.1, forward strand.
TTTAGATATAGCCCCCATATGATGGGTGTTCCTAGTAGAGATGCTTTTTTCAATAGCCTTTTTTGACAGATCACGTGTGAGTCGAGTCATGCTGTCATGTTATTTTTGTTAAGTATTGTTTGGCATTTCATCATGGAAAGACTTACGCCTGAACAATGTTTACAAATCGTTCAACTTTATTACGAAAATTCATGTTCTGTGAGGAATGTGTTTCGTGCACTTCGCTCAACTTTTGGTCAACATCAGCTTGTGCAAGAACTGAAGCCGCCCGACCTTCCCAAGCTGCATCGCATCGCTCTATGGGCTCTTGAAAAGTTCCAAGAAGATCCGACGTTTTCGAGCCAAATTTTGTTCAGCGATGAGGCCCATTTCTGGCTCAATGGGTATGTAAAGAAGAACAATTGCCGCATTTGGGACGAAGAGCAACCTGAAGAGATTAAAGAGCTGCCACTTCATCCAGAAAAAACAACGGTTTGGTGTAATTTGGGGGTCGGTGTTCCATATTTCATCAAAAATGATCGTCAAAGGCGACCGTTATCGTGCCATGATAACCGACTGTTTGATGCCTGAAATTGAAGCTCGTGATCTCGGCGATATTTGGTTTCAACAAGACGGCGCCACTTCCCACACATCGCATAAATCAATGGATTTATTGAGAGAACACTTCGGTGAGCAGATAATTTCACGTTTTGGGCCGGTCGATTGGCCACCAAGATCGTGTGCTATCACACCGTTAGACTTTTTCCAGTGGGGATATGTAAAGCCTAAAGTTTATGCGGACAAACCCGCTTCGATTCAGGCCTTGGAGCGAAATATCACGCGTGTCATTCGCCAGTTACCAGTCGAAATGCTCGAACGAGTCATTAAAAATTAGACTCAACGGATGGACCATCTGAGACGTAGCCGCGGCCAACATTTGATGGACATAATCTTCAAAAATAAATGCCAAAGAATGTTCTTTCAAATGATAATAAACATTCCCCATTCAATTTGAATTTTCTGTGTTTTTTTGTTTAAAAAAGTAGGGAACCTCGAAATGAATCACCCTATATTTGGGCATTTCGATTAAGAGCTTGTAGTTTTTCTGTTTATGTTCAAACTTTGTGTCTGTGGGCAGATGTGGTCTGCGTAATCCATATCGTTGAGTTTGGTGAAGGGGGTCCACTACAAACCATTTGGGGCTTGTTCATTTGTTGTATATGTAGTTGTGGTGATTTCGATTTTTAAAACCAGTAAGAAAGTTCAGTCGATTTTGAAAACAAGTAAGAAAGTGCATTTAATAACTTTAAAGAATTTACTGGTATTAAAGTTAAAAGCTGTTTACTTTTAGTACAAAATGCTCCATTTTGGGGATAGACTCTAGATATTATAAAAGCATTACACTGTACAAAATGTCAAGTATTTATGCTGGCTTTAATACCAGTGCATACACTGCGTGCAAATAACGCCCTCTTTTCTCTGGACTCTAGGTACTATAAAAGCATTACACTGTATATAATTTAAGGTATTAAATAATAATATTTCACTAAAAGTTTGTAGGGGAGGTACTAGAAGGAGTGGACCAATAGAGCCCATCTTCAAACTTAGCCAGATAAAGAGAAAAATATTACCGCTTACCAAATTTGAAGTCAATCGGTTACTGCTTTCGAGAGTTATCGTGCGCACCAGCCAGCAGACAGGCAGACAGACAGACGGACGGAGGGACATTGCTAATATGACTTAAAATGACTCAAAGCGGATTTCCGCCGAACATACTTAGGGTCTAAGGTCACTCCTTCGATGTGTTACACTTTTGGCTCGTAGCAAATGATATATACCCTCCTCTCTAAGGTGAGGGCATACAAATGTTGCCCCGTCGTCGTGAAATTCTGAAAAATATTTGCCATTTGCAGGTACAGGGTTTTCCAAGAGGTGTTGTTTTGAATCACCCGGCATTCGGTAGCTGTCACTTTTGAAGCTTTTATTCTTTGACATTTGACAAGTAGAAACTACGCCCTTACTAAAAATGGAACGATACACGATTCAAAAACACATTGAAATTATTAAAATTCACTACAAAAATGGTGAAAATCTTGCAGTCACAGTTCGCAAAACTAAAGCATTTTTGGGTCGTCGTGAAGCACTTTGTCGGACCGCAATACAGAAATTGGTGGACAAATTCGAGCTGTTCGGACAAGTTAGTGATGTGAAGAATAAAACCCGTGCACGTCGCTCAAGAACAACTGAGAATATTGCTGCTGTAGCCCAAAGTGTTGAAGAAAACCCAGGTTTGTCCATTCCTCGTCTTTCTTTGGAATTGGGCATTCCACAAACGTCATTACACCGTATCTTGCATAAGGACTTGGGTCTTAAGGCTTATAAAGTTCAGTTAACTCAAGAACTCAAGCCGGCCGATCATCACACACGTCGTGTCTTTGCTGATTGGGTCGATGAAATGCATGAAAGTGATCCGGAATTCCATCGAAAAATCATCTTGACTGGTGAGGCCCATTTCCACCTCGGTGGTTACGTCAACAAGCAAAATTGTCGCATCTGGGGCTCGGAAAACCCATGAGTTATTGTTGAGAAGCCTCTCCAACCTCAACGTGTGACTATTTGGTGCGGTTTATGGTCCGGCGGTGTCATTGGACCTTACTTTTTCGAAAATGAGGTTGGATCAACAGTTACGGTTAATGGATTGCGCTATCGAGAGATGATTAATGATTTTTTATGGTCGGAGTTGGATGGTATTGATCTGGACAACGTTTACTTTCAACAAGACGGCGCTACGTGCCACACAAGCAACGAAACCATTGCTCTGTTACGGGAAAAGTTCCCGGACCGTGTTATCTCTCGAAGAGGTGATCACAATTGGCCACCGAGAACTTGTGATTTAACACTTTGCGACTTCTTCCTTTGGGGCCACTTGAAAGATAAGGTCTACGCCAACAGCCCAGAGTCGATTCAAGACCTCAAAGATAGAATTCGTGAGGCATAAGGCAGCCACTTTGCGATTTGGTTATGGAAAATTTCATGAAGAGGATATGGTCCTGTAAGCGTGGTCGTGGTGGCCATTTGGCTGATGCTGTTTTTCATTGTTAACGTCATACCTTCCTCTTTATTATGAAATAAACATCCGATCATTTATCTCAAAAAATTGCATTTTTCTTTGAATACTAAAATAACATCTCTTGTTGAAAAACCCTTTAGAACTGATGTAGTCGCTCGAATTAAACTTAGCGTATATTTAAAAATTTAAAAATGTGCTATAAAAGTCCAGTTAGCGGGAAAATGGCAACGAAAATGTTGCACTTTTTGGCAGAAATGATGATCGGCAGAGAAAATGATCGCCACTAGTCTTAGGTGATTTGTTGCTCTTGTAGTTAGTTATCTTCAAACTTAGACTAAATGGAGCTGATCGTATTTTTCTGTTTTAAAATTCAGTCAATGATTAGAGAAAATATCACCAAAACCTATGATTTTGTAAAAACTAAAAAAAACAATTTCACACAATTTGTTTATAGTTTAGAAGGCTAATATACTTAGACACGGGTTCTAATTTATTTTCCTATCGATTATTCTTATATTTTTTCTGTATTTCGAAGAAATGGGTTTTTCTTAATTAAAGAAAAATATTTTAATCAAATATAATAAAAAAAAAAAGTTTCCTTCTTAAGTCTTTCGTTTTTGGAAATCAAAAAGGCCGAAATCGACGTGTCACCGAAAATTCGCCTTAACCAACACTTCTGACAGCCCAATCAACCAACACAATATTTCGTAATTATACCCTCACTTTAGTGTGACGAGGGTATATATCATTTGCTACGGAAAAAAGTGTAACACATCGAAGGAGTGATCTAAGACCCTAAGTATGTTCGGAGGAAATCCGTTTTGGGTCATTTTAAGTCGAATGAGCAATGTCCGTCCGTCTGTCTGTCTGTCTGTCTGTCTGTCCGTCTGTCTGTCTGTCTGTCTGTCTGTCTGTCTGTGTGTCTGCTGGCTGGTGCGCACGATAACTCTCGAAAGGAGTAACCGATTGACCTCAAATTTGGTATGTGGTAATATTTTTTTCTATCTCCGGCTAAGTTCGAAGATGGGCCATATTGGTCCACTCCTTCTAGTACCTCCCCCACAAATGGTTAAAATGTTGTGAAATATTGATTCTTTAATAACTGCTATACTACTTATTCGAATCTTTTGAAATTCCACACATAGTATTAGCTTATTAGTCGTTATCAACTCGAGAAAAATGGACGAAGTCGCCACGTCCCTTTTGGTACCTCCCACACAAATGCACCATTTTGCAAGAAAAGTTAACAGCTTATAACAATAATAACAGTGTATAAAAATACTTGAAATTTTGTACAGTATTATGCTTTTATATTGCCTACAGTCCAGGGAAGAATGGGTGTTGTTGTCACGCCCCTTTTGGTACCTCCCACACAAAGGTACCTTTTTGCACCAAAAGTTAACAGCTTATAACATTAAAACCAGTGTATAAAAATACTTGACATTTTGTACAGTGTAATGTTTTTCTAGTGTCTATAGCCCCGTGAAAAATGGGCGTTATTGCCACGCCCCTCTTTGTACCTCCCACACAAAATGCCCACATCATACCACAATTTAATGTCTCATAACGTTTATACCAGTGCACATAAATGCTTATAAGTCGGCACAGTGCAATGAATTTAAAGTATCTAATGTTCAGCAAAAAAATGGTGTATTTGATAAACCCCTTCTGGTACCTCCCACACAAATTGAAAGAATAATTCGAGTAATATTCAATATTACATTACTCACAAAGTGAGGGTATACCTTAGTCGGTTTACCCGACTGAAACTTTCTTACTTGTTTTATTATTTTTTGCTGCTGCTACTGCTTCTATAATCGGGAAAACCAATTTGATTTGTGTGGTCTTATTAAAAGAAATATATTTTCATTTCCTTTAATTTACGGTTATGTGCGCGCTAAGGTGTTGGCCTTAACTCCCAACGTCAAGTAAGCAATTCATATTTCTGTTTTCAGATCTTTTGCCTTAGAAAAGCCATAAAAATCAAAACCTAACGGATCTATGTATTTTATTAGTAACTCATTTTGATATATGTTGTGATTTATGACCGCCACGTTTTGGGTTAGTTAGTTCTCATTTTCTTAACAAATTTATTGCGGACTACACATGGTCAAATACATAAACCGGCAAGGCACTATTATACATATATATTGGAACTCTCCGCATATACTCACTGGTATATTCTACGATTCATTCATAAACATTAGCGCGCGCGCGTCTATATTTTTACAATCAAAGACAGGATATACGTATTGTTAAATTGTACTCTATTAAAATATTAAAATCCCAAACATAAGAGAAAACAAAAACACAAAGAATCACCTAACCAAACTCCCGCAGTTGTTTGGTTTTGTGTATGTGTATGTGTGTCTAAAGCAGAAATCATTCAAATGGCATGACTAACATATAGAAAGAAATCGGAGCTGAATCCAAGCAAACAAGTAGCTGGCAGTACTTCAGAAATCATTAACATTTCCGCTTCTGCTCAAACTAAAGTTACAACAAAAAACGCTTGCAACAAGAGTGCAACTTTACCGTCGCTATAAAACTATTTAATATGCAGCATAAGCGTTATGTTATAAAAATCAAAAAAAGCCAACAAACAAACAAAACTACAATCAACAATAACAGAATTTACATAAATTGTACATAAGTCAAAACAACCACCACCAGCTCCACCACGAGCTGCATTAGTACAATAGTGCAAGTGGCCACTCATTCAGTCTTCGTCTTCAACTCCAATAATGTTTTGCATAAAAGCGGACTTTTTCAAAAAAGAAACAAATTATGAATGAATGAATTTATCTATTTGTCTATGAAAAGTCGAAGTTAATTTCTTCGGCATAGGGTTTCATTGACAACTATTTGTTTTTCTTCTTCTATTTTTAATGAATCATAGCATTGATGGATTTGATGTGTGTGTGTGCCACATGACAAGAAATTTCAAAATATTTACTAAAACCCGTGTGGCATCTAGATTAAGCTTAAGAAAAATAAAGTTTTCAAAGACATTAGTAGTATAGTACAATATGTCTACAAAGAATAACTATTGTTTAAATTGGATCAATGGTGAAAGGTGGTTGTCGTAGCTCAGATCTCATTTCAACTTATTTCTTTATATGTATAATCTTGAGATTAAAAATGAGACAGTGACATTTTATGATTGGTGCACTGATTGAACTAAATATATCATTAAATTTGTTAATCCCTTAGCATTAATAAAGTGATTTTTCATTATAGGAAAAATCCTATAGCTGGTCGAAGCAATAACGATACCAGTAAAGAGCTTTTTTGAGTGGAATTTAACCGTTTTTACACCATCCACCATATGATGGGGGGTATATTCATTTTGTCACTCCGTTTGTAACACCTCTAAATATTGATCTGAGATCCCATAAAGTATACATATTCTTAATCGTCGTAAAATTCTAAGATGATTTACCCATGTTCGTCCGTCCGTCTGTTGTAATCACGCTACATTCCGTAATAATAGAGCTAGGTTGATCAAATTTGGTAGAAATATTTCTTATAGTTGCAGGTTGTTTGGGATTACAAATGGGCCATATCGGTCAATGTTTTCATATAGCTCCCCTACAGAGGTCGGGTTTTGAGCCATAGATACCACAATTTTAAAGCAATTTAGCAGAAACTTTATAGTTTGTATTATATTTTGACAAGAAAACATCACAGCAAAAATTTAACAAATCGGTTCATATTTTGTCATAGTCACCATATAGAGGTCGCTCAAAAATACATGTATTTAAGCCATAATTACCATATTTTCTAAGCATTTTAACTGCAACTTTGCAGTTTATATTTAATTAAGACAAGTGTTCATCGCAGTAAAATTTTTTTCAATCAGTTCATATAGATGTCGCTCCCCAAAATCCTTATTTAAGCCATAAATATGAAATTTAGCAGTAACTTTGCTGTTTGTATTCTTTTTTTTTTATTATATTTCATCTCAATGAAATGTATACAAATAAATATTTGATTTGTTGTATTCCTTGTGGAAATGTAGCTCTCAAAAAGCTATTTTAAGCCATAAATACTAGTACCACATTTTTCAGGTAAAGAGTTTGACTAAAGAATTTGCGGACTAAAAATTGCAGCGTTCGTTTTTTATCTCCTCACCTTAGAGAGGAAGGAATATATCATTTGCTACGAGCCTAAAGTGTAACACATCAAAGGAGTGGCCTGAGGCCCTTAGTATGTTCGGCGGAAATCCGTTTTGGGTCATTTTAAGTCGTTTGAGCAATGTCCGTCCGTCTGTCTGTCTGTCCGTCTGTCTGCTGGCTGGTGCGCACGATAACTCTAGAAAGGAAGTAACCGATTGACTTCAAATTTGGTATGCGGTAATATTTTTCTCTATCTCCGGCTAATTTCGAAGATGGGTCATATTGGTTCACTCCTTCTAGTACCTCCCCCACAAAGGGGGGGAATAATTGATTCTTTAATACCTTCTATACTACTTACTCGAATCTTCTGAAATTTAACACATAGTATTATTTTACAAGTCGCTAACACATCAAGAAATATCAGTCCATACAAATACTTGAAATTTTGTACAGTGTAATGTTTTTATAGTACCTAGAGTTAAGAGAAAAGTGTGTGTTATTTTCACACAATTGGATCATTTTGTACAAAAGTTCCCGGCTTATAACTTTAGTACCAGTGCATAAAAAAACTTGACATTTTGTACATATAGCGCTTTGATACCAAATCGGGAGGAACATATATATGGGGGCTATATCTATATCTTTTCCCGAATTTGGCAGTGTTCATTTTTGTAAAAAGAAACTTGTTTTTGCCGAATTTCGTACTGATCCGATATTAAATACAGTTTCGTCAGCGCTTACATGTCAAATCGGGAGTAACTATATGTATATGAGGGCTATATCTAAATCTGAACCGATATTCCCTACATTTTGCAGTATTTGTTCCCGAGTTAAGAACCTTATTTCTGCTAAATTTCGTAAAGATTGGCTATAATATACAACTTCTATAGCACTTTGATAGCACATCGGAAAACATACATATATATGGGGGCTATATCTAAATCGGAACCGATTGTCACCAATTTCAGAAGGGTTCGTCCTTAGGCCAAGTAAGATATACATGCAAAATTTTACATTACAAAGTCATCTTCTGTTGGGCATTTCAAACAAATGAACAAAGTTATAATGTCCTGTAGCACAGTATGGTATAGGCCATACAAATTACGATTGATTATTTTGTACCACCATTCATTAATACACTATCGATTGCTATAATTTTTAAATAAATCTACTATATACATATGTACACGGGGAAAATTCGCATTTTTTGATACAAATAAAATTATTGTTTAGGAATTTCTCCAAATATGTTTCATTTAAAAAGAGATTTTCGAAACTTTTGTAGAATTTTTCGAATTTCAGTTTAAATTTTTTTTGGTTTCGTATTTAACCTTCCGGTTATGATACCAAATGCAGCATTAACTTCTGTTTTAAATCAATCATTTAAATTTCCGGGTTTTCTAAGCCATCATTAGTTTTCAATCCTCCAAGTAATATATTTCGATCCAAGATAATTATATATTATTTTTACGACATGAAAAATTTCTAAAAAATTAACTTTGAATTACTGAAAAATTTAACATAATTTTGGTATTTTGCGAATAATTAAATGAATATAGATAAATATTTTTTTTCGGAAATATAGACCAAAATAAATACATATTGTGATGTAAACAATGATTTGTTTACAACAACATCTTCCCAAATATATAATTTTTGTGTGTACCAAATACAGGGTTTTCCAACAAGAGGTGTTATTTTGAATCACCCGGTATTTTGGTAGCTGTCACTTTTGAAGCTTTTATTCTTTGACATTTGACAAGTAGAAACTACGCCATTACTAAAAATGGAACGATACACGATCATCGAACTATACAAAACGATCAAAACGATCCGGCGGGGTCATTGGACTTTACTTTTTCGAAAATGAGGTTGGATCAACAGTTACGGTGAATGGATTGCGCTATCGAGAGATGATTAATGTTTTTTTTGTGGTCGGAGTTGGATGGTATTGATCTGGACAACGTTTTTTACTTTTAACAAGACGGCGCTACGTGCCACACACGAAACCATTGCTTTGTTACGGGGAGAGTTTATCTTCTTCTTTATTACGAAATAAACATCCGATCATTTATCTCAAAAAATTGTATTTTTCTTTGATTACCAAAATAACACCTCTTGTTGGAAAACCCTTTATTATATGTTTAGAGTGTACCCTAAACATATATATGTTTCATGCCGAATATGTTTGAAACAATATACTACAGAAGAGATTTTATTCAGCGTGTAGAATAAAAATCAATAAATCCATGAGTGGGTTTCTTGTAGTAAGAAAAGTGGGAGTGGGTTTTCAGAATTGAAATCACATTAAGGTTTCATCTATGGATAAGAACTCAAGATAAAGGGACGTATCCTTCAGAATCAAGGAACTCTTTTGCTCAGCCTACACGGGGGAAAATCGTCATTTTTGATATGCTTGAATTGAAAGAAAATATATTTGGAAGCGATTTTTATAAATACTATATATTTTTTATAAATACTATATATTTTAATAAATCTTGTTTGAAAATCAAGAAATTTTTTTTTGCAACGCATATATTAACATATTAGAAGATAATGTATTTGCAAACTGACTTTCACAAATAAAATATGTGTGTACACACAAATTAAATTTTAGTTAGTTTTTCCTAGTTTTCGTGTTAAACTTTATAGCTAAAAATGTCTTTTAGTTTACAAATATTCCAATTCATCACTTTTTGTCAATTCATCAATGCAATTTATATTCACGAAAGAAAATACGATTTAAGTTTTGATTACATTTTACAAACATATAAAATTTATAAAAATTGATCTTTGAACATCTGAAAAACAGAAAAGTTGTCTTTAAATTAAGGCATTGACACATTGCCAAAATACTACTTTGTTTCGGAAATACTAGTTCCAAATAAAAAAGTTAAAGCGTTAAGTTCGGCCATGCCGAATCTTATATACCCTCCACCATGGATAGCATATGACCTCACAAAATAACTAAAACCTAATGAAAATAACACCGAAAAACACAGATGAGGACAGTAGGAATCACAACGAGTTAGATTCTATATATGGGAGCTATATCTAAATATGGACCGATATGGCCCATTTGCAATCCCAAACAACCTGATAAGAAGTATTTGTACCAAATGTTATCAACCTAGCTCTATTATTGCGGACTGTAGCGTGATTACCACAGACGGACATGGCTAAATCGTCTTAGAATTGTATGACGATTAAGAATAAATATACTTTATGGGGTCTCAGATCAATATTTAGAGGTGTTACGAATGGAGTGACAAAATGAATATACCCCCCATCCTATGGTGGAGGGTATAAAAATATTAGTATGGGAACATATTTTTGTTTAGAACAATATTATATAGTTGGAGTGTACCTTAAAAATTTTTATATATAAAGCCGATTATGTTTGGGACAATATACTACAGAAGTGATTTTTTTCAGCGTGTATTTATGCGAAATATCAATTAAATTTACACATACGAACTACATCCGTCGTTTTCAAGTTTGGTATCCGAAGTATATATATTGTGTTGTTCTGGAGGTTCAGAAGTGATGCATTATATAAAACATCTAATTCAATTTCCACAGTATTTATAGCAAACTTGATAGATTTGTGATTGCATTAATTTTCTCATTGTTTGTTTGTTGTCATTATAATCGTTTTCATTTTTATGGAAATAGATTTGTATATATGTTTCCCAATAAAGAGCTATAAAAATAAACTTGGTGCTCGTATCTAGTAAGTACTAATTATTTCGTAGAACAAATGTTTTTTATTTATTACCTTGAACTAGATGGAAAACTTGTTAACGAAGGGGAAATTACATCTGCAACACTCTGAAAAATTTATCTACAGTCATGTAAAGTACAAATATTGTGATGTGTTCCGAAGAGAATTACTCTGTAAATTACTCAAAGTTATAACATAGGCTTTATATTTAAATTTAATATGAAAGATAAGCTTTAGTTGTTGGAAATATTTTAATATTTTTTATGAATATATTCTCTTACGCGTTACACCCCCAAAGCCTATACGTTTGCCGGGGAAGCCGCGAAAAGATCTGAGTATTTATATTTGAATTTCACATACACGCTGAAAAAAATCGCTTCTGTAGTATATTGTTCCAAACATATTTTGCTGGAAACATACATATGTTTAGGGTACACTCCAAATATATAATATTTGACACTCACAAATATTATATGTTTGTGAGGATGTTGTTCTAAACAAAATTATGTTTTCATCCTAACATTTTTTTATTTGGAAATAATATTTCCCAAACAATGATTAATTTATATTTAAGTATTTTGGCAATGTATCGATGCCTTAATTTAAAGGAAAGTTTTAAGTGTTTTTTAAATTTTATATGTTTGAAAAATTTAAATCGTATAATTTTGGGTTACGACGACTAGCATTGATGGATTAACAATTGGACTATTTATAAAAAAATTAGTGCTGTAAAACAAAAAGTATAACACAAAATCGAGGAAAAAATAATATTAAAAATTGCCCAAGTCAACAAAGTTTTAACATTTTTTTTAAATATAATGAATTTGGATAAATTCTTAAACAATATCTTTGTTTGTTTGTAAACACATATTTTAATTGTGACAGTAAGTTCGCAAATACATTTTGTTGTAATATATGCGTTCCAAACAAAATTTCTTGATTTTCAAATAAAATATATTTGTTCAAAAATATATAATATTTAAAAATTTTGGTTCCAAGTATATTTTCTTTGAATTCAAACATATCAAAAATGACGATTTTCCTCCGTGTAGGTATTCATTATATAAAAAAAAAATAATGCAGAAATTGTTTCTGTGTGATATTATTACCAATTAATTTAAATATGTGAAATTAAGCAATCCAATTTTTTTTGCGAATTTCCTATTTTAAGAGGTATATAGAAAAGTGATAAAAACGATGTTTGTGTTTTCCTCACGCAGTGTTTATATAAACTTTGAAATCATTCTGGGAATAAAAATAGGATCAATGGTTTCAATTAATGTTTGCCGAATTGATCCAAACAATTAATATTTTCAGAATTCTTTGCAATGGTTAAAAAATCTTGTTAAACACATACAAATTCTGGAAAAATTTATTAAAATCAATCGAATTCGCAATATTTTCAATATAGGGGGACTTACCTTTTACTTTGATGTTGGACAATCCTCTTCATAAATCCAAAACTGCGTAAAGAAATGTTATTGATGACAGAAAAGACAATGATGTTTTTGTTTTGAAGCCTCCAATTTTTTTCTCACAAATATCACAGTATTTGAAGAGCTTAGGTAAATTTCGCAAAATTTCACTCGGAAATTTTACAACAGCACCATGAATCAACTTGTAGCTCTTTCCTTGATTTTTCAATCAATTTTTTTCTTGCAATATTCATTAAATATTCTTCTTTTATAATTTATTCCTGTTAATTGTATACCGCGTACAAAAGCCAATATGCCAATGTTATGGCAACACTTAATGCAAATCACTAGAGTTATAAACGAAAATAATCCACTTGAAAACCTTATTGTCGGAATATTAACGAAAAGTTTATGGCATTTTTCTCCTTAAATATTTGTTACTTCTTTTTTTCTTCTTCTTTGTGTTTAACTCTTGAGCAAGACATGCATAAACATGCAAAGCACCACTAACCACACCGCCACCGCACAATCAACGGCGACAACGTCAACAACGACGACTACTATTGCGAACGACTTCGACGAAAATTGGCCAGAGACCCCACAGCGTTTTAAACGGTTGGAAAAATCTTAAAGATCTGTCATAAAAAAAATTGAGCGTTGCGTTTAATTTTGAAACATTGTTGTTGGCGGCGTAAAGTTTGTTGTCGATTTGTGTTGTATCGTTATGCGTTGTGCAGTAAAGCGTCGGCGTTTAAACGTTTCATTTGACTAAAATTGCGTCTAAACTATTTGTGAAACACGATCTCGTTTTTTATAGTCAACAAAAAACCATCAGAGATTTTTTATGATCGTTTCGCGCAAAAAAATAACACAACACTTCAAAGATCACCACACGACTCACACACGTTCATCGATCGACACCATCACTAGTTAGTTAACTTAAAGACGTTTAGTTTTTCTTCCCGCGTACGTAACTTCGTATGGAAAAAAATGCACTAAATTTCGCTTGTAATCAGTGAGAAAACGTACGTACGTAAACGTCTCGCTCGATCTCGCTTGGATTGTGGGAAAACGCGTGCAACTCGTTGTCGAGATGTTTCAGAGTAAAGCGCCCATAACAGACTGAAGAGCTAAAAACGTGACAACGTAAAAAACGCAAACAAAAAGCAAAAGAAGAAACGAGGTGGCGAACAAAAACAAAACACACAAAAGACAGCCGCACATCAACAAACCCCAGAAAACCGGTGATCAGCCGTAACAGACGCAGCCGCAACAGCACCACAAACCAGAGGCAACCATCTCTTCAAACCTGAACGGATGTGCTAACAGCAATGTTAACATTTAACATAGCAGACACTAGTAAGTTGCTGTTAAAATAACAGTTAAACTTTAGTTAGAAGTGGTGTTATTAATAGCAGGCAAAAACATAGTATGTTGCAGTTTTCGAGTCCTTATTTCTCCAATTCTTCCTTTCCTCACATTTTTTGTAAGTTATTTCCGAGCAACGTCAAACTTAGCCCTCAATTCGTGAAAAACATTTCCCTTCGTTCTGCATCTGCAATAGATTTATGGTTTCTCCCTGCTCAACATCAGGCCAATTAAAACCGCTCAAACCTGCTTCGCAGTTCTCTACCGCTCCACTTTTGTTCGAAATTTTGAACCAAAAGTTAAGAGCTTATAACTTGAATACTAGTACATACAAATACTTGAAATTTTGTACAGTGTAATGGTTTAATAGTACCTACAATACAGTGAAAAGTGGCCATTATTGCCACGCTCCTTTTAGTACCTTCCACCCAAATGGACCATTTTGTTCCAAAAGTTACCAGCTTATAAATTTAATACCAGTGTATACTACTTGAAGTTTTGTGCAGTGTAATGCTTTTATGGTACCTAGAGTCCAGAGAAAAGTGGGCGTTATTGGCCCGCCCCCTTTTTGTACCTCCCACAGAAATGTACCGTTTTGTACCAAAAGTAAACAGCTATTAACTTTAATACCAGTGCATACAAATACTTGACATTTCGTACAGTGCAATGCTTTTATAGTACCTAGAGTCTAGAGAAAAGTGGCCGTAATTGACATGCCCCGTTTGGTACCTCCCACACGAATTGACCATTTCACACCAAAAGTTAACAGTTTCTAACTTTAATACTAGTGCATATAAATGCTTAACATTTTGTACAGTGTAATGCTTTTATAGAACCTAGAGTCTAGAGAAAAGTGACCGTTATTGGGAAGCCCCTTTTGGTACCTCCTACACAAATGGGTCATTTTGTACCAAAAGTAAACAGCTTTTAATTTTGATACCAGTACATACTTTAACGTTATTAGAGGCAATTTAAATTGATAATAATTTAATTAAAACAAAACCAGTTAGGAAGGACAGAAAGTCGGGCGGGGCCGACTATATAATACCCTACGCCTACCTACCAATGCGAAAATGGGCATTGCGATAAGAATTTGGCAGTGTTCATACATGTAATAAGAAAACTCTCTCTGTTAAATTTCGTACTGATCGGATAAAGAACACGATTTCTACAGCGCTTACATGTCAAATCGATTTTCGCCGAATTTGGCAGTGTCTATTCATGTAATAAGAGAACTCTCTCTGCCAAATTTCGTACTGATCTGATTTAAAATACAGTTCCTACAGCGCTTACATGTCAAATCGGGTGAAACATATACATGGGGGCTAAATCTGAACGGATTTTCTCCGAATTTGGTAGTGTTCATTCACGTAATAATAAAACTCTCTCTGCCGAATTTCATAAAGATCTGATGAAAAATGTGGTTTCTACAGCGCCTTCATGTCAAATCGGATGAAACATATATATGGGGACTATATCCAAATCTGAACCGATTTTAACCAATTTCAATAGGGATCGTCCTTGGGCCAAAAAAGAGCACTATGCTAAATTTCATCACAAGCGGACCATAAATACGACCTGCACATTAATTACAAGAATACATGGACAGACGGACATGTTTAAATCGACTCAGAAAGTGATTCTGAGTCGATCGGTATAATAAACCAGTAAGGAAAGACAGAAAGTCGGGCGGAGCCGACTATATAATACCCTACACCTACCTATCAATGCGAAAATGGGAATTGCGGTAAGAATTTGGCAGTGTTCATACATATACTAAGAAAACTCTCTCTGCCGATTTTCGTACTTATCGGATATAAAATATGGTGTCTACAGCGCTTACACGTCAAATCAGGTGAAACATATATATGGGAACTATATCTAAATCTGAATAGATTTTCCCCGAATTTGGCAGTGTTTATTCATGTAATAAGAGAACTCTCTCTGCCAAATATCGTACTGATCTGATATAAAATACAGTTTCTACAAAGCTTACATGTCAAATCGGGTAAAACATATATATGGGAACTATATCTAAATCTGAACCGATTTTCCCCGAATTTGGTAGTGTTTAGTCACGTAATAAGAAAACTCTCTCTGCCGAATTTCATAAAGATCGGATGTAAAATGCGGTTTCTACAGCGCTTACATATCAAATCGGATGAAACATATATATGGGGACCATATCTAAATCTGAACCGATTTTCCCCGAATTTGGTAGTGTTTATTCACGTAATAAGAAAACTCTCTCTGCCAAATTTCGCATTGATCTAATATAAAATATAGTTTCTACAGCGCTTACATGTAAAATCGGGGGTAACATATATATGGTGGCTTTATCTAAATCTGAACCGATTTTTACCAATTTCAATAGGGATCGTCCTTGGGCCAAAAAATACCACTATGCTAAATTTCATCACAATCGGACCATAAATACGACCTGCACTATGATTACAAGAATATATGGACATACGGACAGACAGACGGACAGACAGACGGACATGGCTAAATCGACTCAGAAAGTGATTCTGAGTCGATCGGTATAATAAACAATGGGTCTATCTCTTCTCCTTTTAGGTGTTACAAACAAATGCACAAAGGCATAATACCCTGTACCACAGTGTGGTGTAGGGTATAACAATGGGTATATCTCTTCTCCTTTTAGGTGTTACAAACAAATGCACAAAGTCATAATACCCTGTACCACAGTGTGGTGTAGGGTATAAAAATAAATAAATTTACTAATATTTTTATGGGACTCAAGGTGAGGGGATTCATAAGTCGGTTTACCCGACTGAACTTTCTTACTAATTGATATGATTCTGTCTATTTTGTGATTTCAATATTTTTCATAGTTTATAAAGGAAAATCATTGTCATTATACCCTCACTTTAGTGATACGAGGGTATATGGACAAAAGTCAAATTTTTCGAGTAAATTTTTATCGAAAAAAAATTTGGCGAACACATCAGCCGCGTTTGTAGTAGACAGAGATAAAAATGTAAACGTGCAAAAATGGCGGTTTCAAATTGAAATATTTAAAAAATTCTATGATATGCAATTTGTAGCGGAATTAAGAAAACTAAACTTGCAATAGTAGACCGTTCCCATTTCTATAAGCATATGTCAAAATATTCGCAGTGCCTTCATTATTTGCAAAAATATAGCGAAACAAAACATTTTTTAATTGCAATTTTATATAATATAACGGAATCCCACGAAATATAAAAATCGGAAAAATGTATGAAAAATATCCCGAATGGATGAGAGTACTAGCAGTGATCTTCAGAATGAATGAAGGTAATATCTCTGTTGGTTAAAAAGTTATATTTGTTTCAAAATACGAAGTCCATATTTATTGTGTTTTATTTCAATGCAAAATTTCTCTACAAAATGTCTAAGTATTAATGGGAGATCTTTTTGAGTGTATTTTTTGATGAACTTCTTTTATTAGATTACATCATAGTATTTGTTAAAGTCTTTAATAATAAATTAAAAGACTTCATATAAAAAGACTTCATATGAAAGAATGATTTTTTTTAATGATATTATTACACTAAGACATTTTAATATATATTCTTAAAAATTTCGCCGATTGTGAAGTCGGCAATGACATACTGTAATTATGTGCTCATCCGGGCTAACTTACATTGGATGAATTCGCTTAAAACCGTAATATATATTAAGAGGGAAAATAATAAGAATAAATGGATTTATTTTGAGGTTATGTAAATTTTGCAAAGTGCATAATTTGAACAATTATCAAAATAAAATGACGCTCCTCTGATTTCGGAATAGATCTGTAAAATTCCTTTTAATTCGTTATAACTTCCGCCATATCTGTACCGCGAACTAGGTGTGCCTTGACGATCATCGTTGAGACAAAAGTGTCTCGTTTAAATCGAATGAGAAATGTCCGCCCGTCTGTCTGCTGGCTGGTGCGCACAATAACTCTCGAAAGGAGTAACCGATTGATTTCAAATTTGTTATACTGAAATATTTTTTTCTATCCCCAGCTAAGTTCGAAGATGGGCCATATTGGTCCACTGCTTCTGATACCTCCCACATAAAGGTTTAACATTTAGTGAAATATGTATAATTTAATAACTTCTATACTACTTATTAGAATCTTCTAAAATTCCGCACATTGTGTTATTTTATTAGTCGCTATCACCTCGGGAAAAACGGGCGAAGTTGCCACGCCCCTTATTTGTACAGCATAATGTTTTTGTATCGCCTATAGTCCGGTAAATAATGGGCATTATTGTACAGCCCTTCGTGGTGCCTCGCACGCAAATGGACCGTTTTACACCAATAGTTGACGGCCTATAACTTTAATACCAGTGCATACAAAGACTTCAAATTTTGTACAGTGAAATGCTGTTATAGTGCCTACAGACCTGTGAAAAATGGGTGTTATTGTGACGCTCCTTTTGGTACCTCCCACACAAACGTACCATTCTGTACAAAAATTTAAAAGCTTATAGCGCTCGGTTATATATGGGAACCGATGCACGAAAATACTACAAAATGTCATCACAACGCCCCTTTTTGTACCTCCCACACGAAATGACCAAATCATACCAAAATTTAATAGCTTGTAACGGTAATATACCAGTGCACATAAGTGCTTATAGTCCAGCACATTGCAATGTATACAAATAATTTACTGGTCTACATGACTATATTTTTCTCAGAATTTAATGTTGGTGACATTGATGTGAAAAATGTTCATTTAACCACCATTTATATATGTTCTTGAAAATACAAGTCACGACCTTACAAACGAGCCTTTATATGTAAAATTCTGTCCACGCGTTCTCAGAATATATAACTTCTGAAATACAGCTTTGCAGATTTTTTCCCAAATTTTTGCGATTTCAGATGATTATCTAAAAAATAGTTTTGGCTTTTTCCACGTCAACTACAAAATGATTCATTTCCATTGTAAAGGGCATATGCAAATTTTCAAGACAATCGTAGATTTTTAAGTCACTGGATGCCCTTCTTTCGGGCAGCTTTGTTCCGCATTTGTTTCTCCTATTCAATATCTACAACTTTGCTTCAACCACAACAGAGACCGTATAGAATATGGTATACCGAGAAAACAATATAGAAAAATTGCTAAAAATCCACCTTGCGCAAAAAAATTCGTATGGCCATTAAATTACACTAAGCAACAAAAAAATTTTTTTTTGTGTCCTAGACCTAAAAATTATTTTTTTGTATAGATTGTGGCATACTTTTATATAAAATCAAAACCAACAATTTTTTTATGGATACATTTTTTTTTTAAATTTTTCTATTATCGTCGAATGTACCCTTAGTATTTGTACTATAATTTTTGGAGTGTATGCCCGATCAGGTCGACTTATACGTTAAACTGAAGCTATTAATGTGGGCTACCAATGTTGGAAATATCTTTTTCACTTAGAAACAGTGGTTTAGTAACAGTCATTAAACAAATTGGAAAAAGTAGATTAAAAAAAAAAAAATTCTGGGACAAAAAAACATAAAAAATAGAAAAAAAAATATTTTATTCTATTTTTTAAAAGTTTTCATCGTAGCGAAGAAAATCATGCCTATTTGAAAAAAATCTATGGATAAATGTTGAAATTATAGTCCTTTTGGTAGAGGTAAGAGAATTTCAAAAAATCTTTTTTTTTAATTTCTGTTTAAATAGCGATTTTATTTATTACTTTTATTTATATTATGTACATTTGAGTTTATTTACATGAACAAGTTTCATTAGAAGTAATTGTGAGTTCTTTGTTGACGTTTGCAGATTTCGGAATCGGTTTCTTTAATGAGGAACCAAATAAAATCTCCCATCATTCTTTCATCCCAGTGCCCCTGGTAACGCCGCTCGATGGACTTCAAATCTTGGTGAAACATTTCGCCATGTTCGTCACTTACGTCGCCAAGATTCTCGGGGAAAAAGTTTAAATGAGAATGCAAGAAATGAATTTTGAGGGACATATTTACACCTGTTGGAATACATAAAGCGAAAAATAAGTTGGAAGAATACATATGTGTTATATACATAAATATAAAAAAATATATTTCAAACCAATTTTTTCATAATTGTTTAACAAATAATTAATCATTGTTTCATATTGCGGGCTTTTATTGGATCCAAGGAAATTTGAAACTACAAGCTTAAAGGACCTCCATGCGGCAATTTCATCCGACGTCAAATATGATTCGAAATTCACATCTTTCATCGGTTTCCTTATTTTAGGCCCATCAAAAACTCCTTCTTCGATTTTTTTAAAAGAAGGACTTCTAAATTCATTTTTTAAATATGAAAGTGAATTGCCATCTTTTCTTAAGGCTTTTACAAAGCTTTTAAAGAGCCCCAGCTTAATATGCAGTGGTGGCAAGATATCGGCTATCCCAGAGGCATAACATACCAACTACTTTTAAATCGCAAGAAATTTTCCAGTCATGTACATATTTTATGTATTTTATCAATTTAGCCATTGTTTCGTATGATTCCTTAGTGTTGACAGCATGAGCAATGAGAATCGACGGTATCTGATTTCCGTTGCGTAAAAGTACTGCTTTCAAACGTTCTTTACTGCTGTCAACAAGTAACCGCCATTCCTTCAAATTGTATGGCGGTTACATTGTTGATTAAGTTCCTGGAACAATCCGGGAATAATATGATCACGGACTCTATAATATGATATGTTAACATCTGGGGCCAAAATGTTATACTATTTCATCCCAGATGCAAGTAGTTCTGCCTTATCTTTGGTCAGTTCCAAATCTCTCACTATATCAATGAGTTGAAACTGAGTTCAAAGCCATGACTTCTGACTCAAACTTGAATCGCTCAGAGTTGAGTACTCAGTTGAACTTGATGATGTTTCCGTTATTAGGCTGTTAGCTATACTTGGACACTTCCTACTCCAATATATTAACTTAGACATAAATAGCAGTCCGTATCGTTAATGAATGGTTGTCTCCAAATCATTGGCATTCCAAATTGCACGTGAAGTCTAAAACTAAAACCTTTTATTCCAAAAAACATTGTAATACATACATTTTAAAGTACTTACCGCATTCTTCCACTAGTCCATCGAGTAAGATTTACATGGCACGATTTACACAAAATACTAGGTGTCCACGGTTCGTTCATATTTTTAACTCGTTTACCAAAATATTACACATACGAGTATATTTCTTGTATTATTTTACTAAACGCACGTCGATTTTTTTAATTACATATTTTCCGCAGATGTAGCAGAAATTGTCGGGATCATTTACACATTGAAAATTTTTTTTTACTCATTCTTCGAAATATAAATTTGTAATATTTTTCAGAAAATCGACTTATCTCTTTAGGGCGCTGAATTACACTAATTTATTAATAAGAAATTTCATTCATAAATTCCGGGTTTAAGGTTCATAAGTTGCAGTACCAGTAGCTGACATATGGTTTGCTTCAAACGTAGAAACCCAATATTTTCAAGACTGCCGCGTACTACTTTGTATTGCGTACATATAATTTTACTACCTGTATATACGACTGGGATGCCCATGCCCCTAAAAGGCGTAACTGAATGGAAACCTCATAAATAAAAAACTACAAATATTGTTGAATGATTGAACCCTCTATCTGAGCGGATCTCATCCAATATACATAGCTCCCACATTGCATATCATGTTTTATGGAGGATTACGAACGGCCATATATCTATAATTGTATATCTCTATAATTGTATAATGTCTGACATCAATCCTCATAAATTAATGCAAGTACAATGTCTCTTATATGTCTATCTCACATATCGTCGGCTCAATGCTATTTTCTTCCATACGCCATTTTGTATGATCAGAGAAAAACGCAATTTATTGTTTGAGTAAAAACAGGACTGAAGAGTTACACACTTTTTATTTCATAGGGTTCCCAACAGTGTTTGTATGATTCTCATGCATTTCTATGCCATTACATCCAAAAATAAGCAAGTTATAACAATTTTTGTACTTGGCATTTTGGTCCATATCCACTTTTATTTTAATATTTTTTCGTATTTGTATTACATGGACCACAAAAAGGGTCGGTATGGAAGGACACTAATTTACATATTGTGATCGAAAGAACGTAAAATACTGAGTGAAAAATATAGGGCGATAGAAAAATTAAGACATAGAACAAAAATATCGAAATTATTTCCCGTTATTCAGAGTAAAACAAATTTACCCTACCAATATCTCGAAAACTAGGCGAGATAGGAAACAAATTATTGCAGATTCTGAATGAGTATGCTTGGAACCCATATTATCAGCTCCTAACTCAAAAAACACAAAAATGGCGTATGGACCAAAATAGCATTAAGCCGACGATATGGCGAATTCAATATAAGCAAAAACAACATTTAAAAACGAAAAAATATGAAACAAGATTTTTTTTGAATTTCCCTAACAGACAGTGTTTTCTTCGTTAGCACGCTGGCTTTTTAAAAATGTAATAAAATAATTTTTTCGTTTTTTTTTCTATTTTTTATGGTTTTTTTTTTGTACCTGGAAAAAGTGTTTTTTTTTTTTAAAAAAATAATTTTGTTCTCATATTTTTGACGACTGTTACTAAACCAAAGATTCTACGTGAAAGTGTTATTTGCAGCATATGTAGCCCTCATAATTCCCTTAAGCTTGAGGCATAACACGGCTCAATCAGGCTTGAAAAATTATGGTCCAAATACTGAATGTACTTTCGATGAAAGCTGGAATTTAAAAAAAAAAATTAAAAAAAAATTAAAAAAAAAATTTACCATAAAATTTTTTTTTTAATATTTTTTTCGTGTTTGTACTTTCGATGAAAGCTGGAATTTAAAAAAAAAAATTAAAAAAAAAAAATAAAAAAAAAAAATTACCATAAAATTTTTTTTTAATATTTTTTTCGTGTTTGTGACACCTAATTGCACCAGAAACTGTTACCACATCCCTTGGACAATGTTGCATGTTGCATAGTGTTATTAATTGAGCCAACTTGACTAAACGAATTAAGCAGAAGTTCTTATTTTTTGGGCTATTTTAACTTCCAATTCTTAGAATTGAGTCTTACATCAATGAGCTGAAAAATGTTGTACTGTGTTAATAATGTTTGTCAGTATTCCCTTTGGAATGGAATTCTGGATAAAGGATTTCTTCTTCCATAGCTAGCGATGTTCTCCTTTCTGCGTAGTGAGGTAGGTATACAAATCTTATTGGATTGTTCGTAAGAAGTTCAATAAGTTACTGTTAAATTCTGTAAACAATGTTACGATGTTATCGAGAGGTTGACTTGCAACATGTTCGATCCTCACCACTCGACTAACTGTTTTCGTAGTATGTTATGTTGTTTTCCGTTGTTTCTTTTATTTACAAATTCGTGGTTGTTTTTATTTTGTCTTCTTCTTTTGTTATTTATGCCCGAGTAGACACAAGACACCAATATTCCATACGCTTTGTTAGTGGTGGTTGTGAGGCGCAATGTTGCTGCTGTTGTTATTGTTATTGGTGTTGTTGTTTTGCTTTAATCGAGTATTCATTTTGTTTTGGTTTTGTTTTTGTTGTGTGTGACGACTCTTTTTCTACTCGAGAGACTCTGAAAACAATTTTTGCTCTGTTTTGGTTGGCTGTTTACTTTGAAATTATCATTTGTCCGTTTATTTACTCTTTGCTCGCTTTTTCGTGCCGTTGTTGTTGTTGTTGTCTGGTGGTTGTTGGTGTTGTTTCCTGCGAGTGTTGTTAGCATTTGTTTTGGTATTAGTTTTCATGTGATAATGTTGTTGTTATATTTTGCTTTGGATAAGTATATACAACCGTTTGTATATAGTACTATATCGCGCATACAATAAAAAAGAGTGGCTGCCTGAATGTCTTACTGGCTATGTGCTGCTGTTGTTGTAGTTGTTTTTCTACACACAAAACAGTTATGTTCGTCGAATGCGTT
Source organism: Eudasyphora cyanicolor (assembly GCA_963930755.1). Lineage (NCBI taxonomy): Eukaryota > Metazoa > Arthropoda > Insecta > Diptera > Muscidae > Eudasyphora > Eudasyphora cyanicolor. The sequence goes on from OZ005735.1 coordinate 25,366,087, forward strand.
TGGGTTTGTGGCTTAAATAGATCTTTGCGGCGAGCGAAACGAGCGTTTGCTGTATGTCGTTTTGTGCCGTATGCTCCGTGCTCTGTGTCTGCTGCTACTATGGCATATGGCGGCGTGTGAATAACGAGGAGGAGTTTCATTGAATTTTCATAGTTTTGCTTTGTTTGTTGGTATTGTTGTTGCTTTGGTGGCCGTTTGTTGTTGTCGTTTTTCTATTGAATCGTTTTGGCCAATATGAATATAAACGAAACTAGTTTTATTTTAGCGCTTAGGCAGTTTTGTTGTGATTTTAGTGTTTTTGTTTGGGTTTATTTCGCCTGAAATTGATGTTTTTTTGTAGAGACAGGTGTTGCAGACTTAGTTAGTGAAACAAAAGACTTAAGACACAAACTTGGCTCTGTTTGGTGAGTTGGAAAATATATAACACTAGCTATGTCTAACGCACCCATTTTTATGTAAATTTTTGTGGCTAGGATGTCAAATGGAAAGAGAAAAATTAGGCTGTCTGCTACACTTTTTGCATTGCAGCAATTTAAGAAATATGTCATATTCCAGTATAACGCCCACAAAAAGCCATAAATTGTTTGTGCTTATGTACATACATACTTATATATTAGCAATATGTCTTTTAAATTTTATGTTCTGCTTTGAAGCTTTTCAAAACAGATCTTTACAAAATTTAGTTAACGACACACTGTATATAAATATAAAAAACACAAAATATAAGGAAAACATTTAATTTTTGAGGTATAGCTTTGATATTCGACATACGGACACAAGGCAATTCCTTAGTTGCACTATGCAACGAAAGGAGAATACGAAGGTTGCTATATATATGGTATATATAGCATATGGGGAAAAATACGTCAAAAGACCCACTTTTTTCAAGTTTATTCCGATCGCGTCAAAATTTGGTGGGGTTGCAGAAGGACTTTGGGTATGCTATGTGCTTAAAATACAGCTTCCTAGCGTGATACGTTATGAAGATACAGGGTGTCAAAGTTGGAAATTCTGACCATTGTATCTCCCGACTACGTGGGCCGATTTAAATGATCCGTGGCTTATATGACAGCTATTTAGAAACGCACAAAATGTGCATTGATAATTGTATGCAAATATTAAATTTTCATATTTTTTTCTCGCGACTTATCTTTTACTCGCGATTTTAATTGTGTTCCGCGGATGGGATTCTATATCTTTAAACTACAAAAATGAAGCCCATTCTGTTTATTTTATCTGTACGAATTTTCGCAATGGGATGAAAAGCACAACAAAAGCTGTGGAAATTTTAAATGTCAAACCTACTATTTTTTCACTATTTCTTTCGTATTATAAAGTGAGTTTACTCTAAGATGTGAACCAGAAACACGATTAAAAAAATGTAATGGTGGCATTCTGTAGCTAGATACGCCAGAACAACAAACAAAATTTTTCCGAAAAAAGTCGACGCCGGATTTTTTACACTGGCCTACAATATTGCACTGGTCAAATCGAATCCTAGCGAGCAGATATCGGACACGATCTCGAAGGATTTTGAGGTTCTAAATCCGAATATAAAATTAAAAATGCAATATATATTCGCGTTTTTGAGATATTGCACATTAATTATTAATTATGATTAATATAATAATTATGTGATATAGTAAACTAATATATGTGATTAATTATGTGATAAAAATGCTGGTTTTACGCTTTTATGAATACAGAATCGCGAAAGACACACTTTTACCAAAAAAAATTTCAGGTTTCGCAAAATAATCGCTTTCCAATTAATTTTTTAGCATAAACGTACTCAGAACGTTTTGACGTACAACCATCATTTGTGTTGTTTACAGTGACTTGAAAAAATCAATTTGGCAAAAAAATAGAATTAACTAGTGAACATTTTCGTGCGATCATTTTTCACAATTTTCGACGTGTATTATGACGACAAGAGTGCATCGATGAACCTAAATCTTTGTATGGCGATGAAGCACCATCCTACAGCACTGTGAAAAACTGGTTTAATTAACTCAATCGTGGCCGACGCTCGCTCAATGACGAAGGTCGTCCAAAAACGGCCGTTGTGCCAGAGAACATTGATGCCGTGCGTGAACTGATAATACAAGATCGTCATGTGACATACCGTGAGATAGAGGCATCCTTGAGCATTTCTTCCACCAGCATTCATTCGATATTGCATGCCGTAAAAAAGGTTTGTTATCGTTGGATACCGCACAATTTGGCAATCGCTCAAAAAAAGGCTCGTGTCGATTGAGGCAAAGAAATGTGAAAAAATACGATCGCGGTGCTTCAAAAGACGTTTATAAGATCGTCACAGGTTAAGAATCTTGTATCTATGCATATGAGCCCGAAACAAAACAGCAGTCGACCGTGTGGGTCTTCGAAGACGAGCCAAATCCAACGAAAGTTCTTCGTGGACGAAGCACTTCGAAGCAAATGGTCGCCTGTTTCTTCGGCAAAACTGGTCATGTGGCAACTGTTTCATGTGGCAACTGAGCAACGTAGGACGGTCAATTCTGAGTGGTACACCACAATTTGTTTGCGTGAAGTCTTCGGAGAATTCGAAAAAAGAACAAGACAAGACGAATCAGTGTGAACGATGACAATGCGAGCCCTCACACATCGGCTCAAACCAGCGCCTTTTTGACCGGCCAAAACGTAGAACTGATGGGTCATCCGCCGTACAGCCCTGACTTGGCCCCCAATGACTTCTTTTTATTCCCGCACATCAAGAAAAAAATGCGTGGTTAACGATTTCCGTCGCCAGAAGATGCTGTTGAAGCGTTCAAAAACCATGTTTTGGAGGTGTCTCAATCAGAGTGGAAAAAGTGCTTCGAAAATTGGTTTGAGCGCATGCAAAAGTGTATAAATCTTGCTGGAGAATATATTGAAAAACAATAAAACCATTTTTGATGAGTAATATTCGCATTATCATTATTAGTCCAGAAATATATATAGCAGTCCTCGTATATTGAGAGTATAACAAGTAAAAGCATTAAGTTCGGCTATGCCGAATCTTATATATCCTCCACCATGGAGTGCATGCAATTCTATTACTGAACATATGTTTGGATATGGAGCAAATCTGGGATGGTTTAAGAAAATTATTAAAAAAACACGAGCGCTGCAATTTTTAATCCAAATTTTCGGCTCAAGTTCCTAAGTCAAACTCTTCGTCTCAAAAATGGGGTTTTTTTTGGGGGGGGGAGGCTACAACAAAATATAAACTAATTTATATAAATTTTATTGAGATGAAGTTTTGCCAAAATAGAATACAAACTGCAAAGATTCAGCCAAATTGCTTAGAAAATGTGTTGTATATGGCTTAAACAAATCTTTTTAGGAGCGACGTCTATAGGTGGACTATAACAAAATATGAACTGATTTAAAATAATTTTACTGTGATGAATTGTTGTCTAAATAAAATACAAACTGCAATTCGCTTAAAATGCTAAGAAAATGAGGTTTGTATGGCTTAAATAAGCCTAGTCTAGAGCGACCTCTATAGGAAGACTATAACAAAATATCAACTGATTTGTAAAGATGTTTCCTTTGATGAATTCCTGTCAAAATATAATACAAGCTGCAAAGTTTCTGCTAAATTGCTTTAAAAATGTGGTATCTATGGCTCAATAACCGTATTTTGGAGTGACCTCTATAGGGGAGCTGTATGAAAACATTGACCGATATTGCCCATATAAAATCCCAAACGACCTGCAATTATAAAAAGTATTTCTACCAAATTTGATAAACTTAGCTCTATTATTACGGACTGTAGCGTGAATACAACAGACGGACGGACAGACAGACGGACATGGCTAAATCATCTTAGAATTTCACGACGTTCAAGAATATATATACTCGTACTTTATGGGGTCGCAGATCAATATTTCAAGGTGTTGCAAACGGACTGACTACGTTAGTATACCCCCATCCTATGTTGGAGGGGTATACTAATACCCTCCTATGTTGGAGGGTATAAAAATGCATCAATATAAATGAAAATATCCACTATTTTGTTATCTGGGGACCATGATATATGAAACTAATATCGTTTTTTTATACCCCCCACCATAGAATGGGGGTATACTAACTTTGTCATTCCGTTTGCAACACCTTTAAATATTGATCTGCGACCCCATAAAATATATACAGGGTGGCGCAGAATGAGCTATACAGTTTTAATGGTTTATAACTTTTTTATTTATTCGATTATTATAATTTTTTTTGTAATTAGCTAATACAAAACTAATATCCTAATAAATTAAAATATTATGGATTTAAATTGCATTTAATGACTTTAAATTACATTTAATAACTTTAAAGTATGTACTGGTATTAATGTTAAAAGCTGTTTACATCTGGTACAAAATGGTCCATTTGAGTGGGAAGGTACCAAAAGGGCGTGCCAATAACGGTAACTTTTTCCTAGACTCTAGATACTATAAAAGCATTACACCGTACAAAATTTCAAGTATTTATATTCACTGTTAAAGTTAAAATCTGTTTACTTTTGGTACAAAATTGTCAATTTGTATGGGAGGTACCAAAAGGGGCATGCCAATAACGGCCACTTTTCTCTAGAATCTAGGTACTATAAAAAGAATTACACTATACACAATTTCAGGTATATGTATGCACTGGTATTAAAGTTAAAAGCTGTTAATTTTTGGTACAAAAAGGTCCATTTGTGTGGGAGCTACAAAAAAGGGAGTGGCCACTTCCTTGAGGTGTTAGCGTCTAACAAACTAATACTATATGTGAAATTTCAAAAGATTCGAGTAAGTAGTATAGAAGGTATTAAAGAATCAATATTTCACTAAAAGTTAACCCTTTGTGGGGGAGGTACTAGAAGGAGTGGACCAATATGGCCCATCTTCGAACTTAGCCGGAGATATAGCAAATAAACGCATACCAAATTCGTGCGCACCAGCCAGCAGACAGACACACAGACAGACGGACGGACGGACATTGCTCAAACGACTTAAAATAACCCAAAACGGATTTCCGCCGAACATACTTAAGGTCTTAGGTCACTCCTTTGATGTGTTACACTTTTGGCTCGTAGCAAATAATATATACCCTCCTTTCTAAGGTGAGGGCAGAACAACAAAGAAAGAATACAAATTAAAAAAGCTATAAAGAATTCAAACGACATAGTTCATTCTGCGCCAGCCTGTATATTCTTGATCGTCGTGAAATTCTAAGACGATTTAGCCATGTCCGTCTGTCTGTCTGTTGAAATCACGCTACAGCCCGTAATAATAGAGCTAGCTTGATCAAATTTGGTAGAAATACTTCTTATAGTTGCAGGTCGATGGGGATTGCAAATGGGCCATATCGGTCAATGGTTTGATATAGCTCCCCTATAGAGGTCGCTCCAAAATACGGTTATTGAGTCATAGATACCACATTTTTAAAGCAGACCCTTTGCAGCTTGTATGATATTTTTACAGGAATTCATCAAAGGAAAAATTTTTACAAATCGGTTCATATTTGGTTATAGTCACCCTATAGAGGTCGCTCCAAAATATACCTATTTATGCCATAAATACCATATTTTCCAAGCACTTTGAACTGAATCTTTGCAGTTTGTACTGCAAGAATTCATCGCAGTAAACAATTTTTAAATCAGTTCATATTTTGTTATAGTCCACCTATAGATGTCGCTCGCAAAAAGGCTTATTTAAGCCATAAAAACCAAATTTTCTAAGAAATTTAGCTGAAACTTTGCAGTTTGTATTCTATTTTGGACAGAATTCATTTCAATAAAATTTATACAAATCAAATTTATAGTAATAGAATTGAATAGAAACGGATTCGCACTCATCAACGCAAAATTCTACTAAGTATTAAAAGGAACGAGATTTTCTCGATAGCCTCGCTTCGTTTTGCGAACTTCTGGAATCCAGCTGACAATTTGAAAGTTCAATTTTTAGACTCGCTTACTTTGGCAGATTTTTGAAATTAAGTTCTCCATTGGAAAATCCAGAAAAAATATAGCGCATTATATTCCGGAAGGGAAAAATACATTGAAAAATTAATGTCTTGGCGTCAGTTATACAAATAATTATAAAAAATTATCCAATAGAATGCAGTGGGCAATGCTTAGTTGAATCATATCAATCGAAACTAGAAGTATTTCTGGGCTAGTCAATTACAAATAGAAACAGTCATATTTTAACTGGGTATTAACATTTTTTAGCAAACAAAATCACAGTTTTGGATGCTCTCCTTATGCTGAGAATTTTTAAATTGAGATATCCGTCATAATAACAGCATTTTGTCGTTTTAGATTTTTTCATCAAACAAAACAAAATATTAATATTATCGCCGCGTATACTCTAGTGAAAATGCAGTCCTTACGCATCAATGGGATTTCTTTGGAATAATCTTATTTTGCTTATTATTGTAGAGTATTACAGTCTACATGGGCAAAACATTTCCTGAAGAGTTGACAATTTCTTGCCATGATAATAATAAATTATTCACTGAGTCAGTCAACTGTGCAGTCAATGGGAAGTCCTTCAATCTTAAAGTCCTCAAATTCTTGGAAGACAGAAAGCTAATCTGTCACTTAACTTTTTAACATTTATTTAAAGACTCTTCAGTATTAAGAAATATTACCGGTTGTTAGACACACAAACACACACAAAAATTCAGCGTTTTATGCTTAAGCATATTCTTCCGCATTAGTAATCTGAGGGATCCATTAACATCATTTATCATTATAAAGGATTTACCCTAAAACTCCTTGCATATGATGTTGCTTCTTGCAAACCAGATCACTTTATAATTAATGAATAAATTATGCTAAATACCTAACAATAACAATTACAACTTAAGTGTTTGCTGTAGAGAAACTCAAAATATATAAGTAAACCCTTCCTGCGAAGGGGTTGCTTAACCCTTTCCAACGGTTATAAAATACAGATTAATGAACACCAATGAACTGCTCGAGCAAATAGACTCACGGACTCTTGGCTAACACTTCATAAAAGTGTCACCACTTTGTTTTTTGTTTTTGCTTTTGGGCGATTGTCCACCACTTTTTTCCCGAGCATTCCAATGTGGCGTGTAAAGTGTTGTTAATTTAATTTAAGCATTGTCACACACACCCAGGGTGGACGGACGGATGGCCGGTCAGGAATCATCATCCTCTTCATGTTTTGGAGTATTTTTTTTTTTTTTGGGTTACCAGTTATGGGATGGTTTGAGTTTGCATTTGAGTTTGACTTTTCGTTTGGGTTTGCTCCCTTTTCGTGTATACGTTTCATTTGAAAATTGTTTCATTTATCATGTCAAGAACCTGATAAATTTGCATATTTGCATCATCTTTTGGCCCGTCCGTCCGTCTGTCTGTCGGCTCTTTTTTCCTTTTTTTGCTTTCTGGTTGTATTTCAATTCCTTTACTCTTGAAAATGACAAAACAATTTGTTATGCTTAAAGATCTTATTGTCATCTGCGCTGCTTTTCTTCTTTGGTCTGTTTTTTTTTAGTTTTATTATTTTGTAAGAATTTTAACTCGTTTCCTAAGAAATCTGCCGTTTTGTTTCCTGAGGCTGCAAATACGTGCTTCCTTGAGTTTTCATGGGATAGTTTTGGGTTTGTCTAGCATCGTTATGATGTTTCTTTTTTTTTATATTGCTGCAGAACAACTTTTTGACTTTTATGTCAGCGTTTGGGATTTTAAAGATCTTCGAAGTGATAAATGTTATTTTGTTCTTAATAAGCTTGACGAATGAGTGTCAAGGACTATTTGGTTTGCTTAAGCAACTCAGCAGATGGAAAAGTTAGAGGATTGGAGGAATTTAATGGAGAATAAGTAATATTTCTCAAACTCTTACAAAACTATATAAATGTACATTTTTTTTAATACAAGTAGTTTTGTTTTCTAATGTCTGCTTTAAGATCAGGGTCTCAAATTGTACCCTAAAATTATTTGAATTTTTAAATAGAAACAGTTTTATTTTTAAACAATGCCATTAAGTTCAAAATCTCAAAATTTACGTCTTAAAATTATTAGAAATTCATACACGGAGAAAAAAACAGGAAACAAAATATGTTTGAGAGCAAAATTTAAATAAAATATACTTTGGAGCAAAAATTTTATATTTACATACCACAGAAAATGTTTAAATATCTCTTTTATCCTTAATATTTTTTTTTTGAGTTTTGGGGCAGATTATCTTAAAAAAACGGGGAAATATTTAAATAAGTTGCAGAATTTTGTTTCCGACTTTTGGCAAAACAGTTAATTTTCCCAAAAATAATATGTTTCCAGAAAATATACTACAGAAGCGATTTTTTTTCTTAGGGTAATCGCAAAATTTTACCTTAGAAATATTTTAATATTTTTATTTTGTAAAAAATTTTGTTACTATAATTTTGTTATACTCCTTCAAATTCGCAAAATCCAATTAAAACAAGTAGGACAGTTCAGTCGGGTAAACCGACTAATGAATGCTCTCACCATGAGTCTCAAAAAAGTATTAGGAAATTTATTTAGTATTTCTTTTTAAGAACTTTAAAGTATGTACTGGTATTAAAGTTCAAAGCTGTTTATTTTTGGTACAAAATGGTACATTTGTGTGAGAGGTGCCAAAAGGGGCGTCCCAATAACGGTCACTTTTCTCTGGACTCTAGGTACTATAAAAGCATTACACTATACAATATTTCAAGTATTTATATACACTGGTATTAAAGTTATAAGCTTTTAACTTTTGGTGTAAAATGGTCCATTTGTGAGGGATGTACCAAAAGGGGGGGTGCCAATTACGGCCACTTTCCTCTAGACTCTGTGTACTATAAAAGCATTGCACTGTACGAAATTTCAAGTATTTATATGCACTGGTATTAAAGTTAAAAGCTATTAACTTCTGGTACAAAAATGTCCATTTGTGTGGGAGGTACCAAAAGGGGCGGGCGAATAACGCCTATTTTTCTCTGGACTCAAGGTACTATAAAACAAGTAAGAAAGTTTCAGTCGGGTAAACCGACTAAGGTATACCCTCACTTTGTGAGTAATGTAATATTGAATATTATAAAAATTATTCTGTCAATTTTTGTGGGAGGTACCAGAAGGGGTTTAAGAAATACACCTATATTTCGCTGAACAGTAGATACTTTAAATACATTGCACTGTGCCGAATTGTAACCGTTTATATGGAGTGGTATATTAACGTTGAGATATTAAATTGTGGTATAATTTGGCCATTTTGTGCGGGAGGTACAAAAAGGGGCGTGGTGATAACGCTCATTTTTTACTGGACTATAGGCATTATAAAAGCATTACACTGTACAAAATTTCAAGTAATTGTATACACAGATATGTTATAAACTGTTAACTTTTTGTGCAAAATGGTACCTTTGTGGGAGAGGTACCAAAAGGGGCGTGACAATAACGCCAATTTTTCAATGGACTGTAGGCACTATAAAAACATTACGCTGTACAAAATTTCAAGTATTTTTATACACTGGTATTAATGTTATAAGCTGTTAACTTTTGGTGCAAAATGGTGCATTTGTGTGGGAGGTACCAAAAGGGGCGCGGCAATTTCGCCTATTTTCCTCGAGCTGATAGCGACTAACAAACTAATACTATGTGTGGAATTTCAGAAGATTCGAATACGTATCATAGCAGTTATTAAAGAATCAATATTTCACAACATTTTAATCCTTTGTGGGGGAGGTACCAGAAGGAGTGGATCAATATGGCCCATCTTCGAACTTAGCCGGAGATAGAAAAAAATATTACCACATACGAAATTTGAAGTCAATCGGTTACTCCTTTCGAGAGTTATCGTGCGCACCAGCCAGCAGACACACAGACGGACGGACATTGCTCATTCGACTTAAAATGACCCAAAACGGATTTCCGCCGAACATACTTGGGGTCTTAGGTCACTCCTTCGATGTGTTACACTTTTTTCCGTAGCAAATGATATATACCCTCGTCACACTAAAGTGAGGGTATAAACATTACACTGTACGAAATTTCAAGTGTTTGTATAAACCGATATTAAATTTATAAGCTGGTAACTTTTGGTACAAAATGGTCCATTTGTGTGGGAGGTACCAAAAGGAAATTATTTAGTAATGGTTTAATTACACACACTAAACCATTATTAAACCATTACACTGTACAAAATTTCAAGTCTTTGTATGCACTGGTAATAAAGTTATAAGCTATTAATTTTTGTTTCAAAATTGTCTATTTGTGTGGGAGGTACCAAAAGGGGCGTGGCAACTTCGCCTATTTTTATCGAGTTAATAGTAGCTGATAAACTAATACTACGTGTAGAATTTCAAAGGATTTAAATAAGTAGTATAGAAGTTATTAAATAATCAATATTTCACTAAATGTTAACCCTTTGTGGGAGAGGTTCTAGAAGGAGTGGACCAATATGGCCCATCTTCGGGGATACAAGAAAATACTACCACATACCAAATTTGAAGTCAATCGGTTAGTCCTTTCGAGAGGTATCGTGCGCTCCAGCCAGCAGACAGGCAGACAGACGGACGGACGGACATTGCTCATTCGATTTAAAATGACCCAAAACTGATATCCGCCGAACATACATAGAGTCTTAGGTCACTCCTTTGATGTGTTACATTTTTGGTTCGTAGCAAATGATATATACCCTCCTCTCTAAGGTGAGGCGATACAAATTCTTTTAAATAAAGATAATTTTATTTTCTTAATTTTCAGAGTTTCCAGTTCAGAATCCCAAAATTTATTTTATAAATATTTGATTTTTTCAAGGGAAATAATTTTATTTTTTAAGTAAAGGGTTTTCCTACTAGAGGTGTTATTTTGGTATTCAAAGAAAAATGAAATTTTTTGAGATAAATGATCGTATGTTTATTTCATAATAAAGAGGAAGGTATGCCGTTAATAGTGAAAAACAACATCAGCCAAATGGCCACCACGACCGCGCGTACAGGACCATATCCTTTTCATTAAATTTTCCATAACCAAATCGCAAAGTGGCTGTCTTATGTTCTCGATAGCCTCACGAATTCTATCTTTGAGGTCTTGTATCGACGCTGGGCTGTTGGCGTAGACCTTATCTTTTACGTGGCCCCAAAGGAAGAAGTTGCAAGGTGTTAAATCACAAGATCTCGGTGGCCAACTGTGATCACCTCTTCGAGAGATAACACGGTCCGGAAACTTTTCCCGTAACAGACCAATGGTTTCGTTGCTTGAGTGGCACGTAGCGCCGTCTTGTTGAAAGTAAACGTTGTCCAGATCAATACCATCCAACTCCGACCATAAAAAATCATTAATCATCTCTTGATAGCGCAATCCATTCACTGTTGATCCAACCACATTTTCGAAAAAGTAAGGTCCAATGACCCCGCCTGACTATAAATCGCACCAAAAAATATTTCTCTTTATAAGCCTTAAGACACGTTGAGGATGGAGAGGCTTCTCAACAATAACGCTTGTGTTTTTCGAGTCCCAGATGCTACAATTTAGCTTGTTGACGTAGCCACCGAGGTGGAAATGAGCCTCATCAGACAAGATGATTTTTCGATGGAATTCCGCATCATTTTCATGCATTTCAAGGACCCAATCAGCAAAGACACGACGTTGTTGATGATCGGCCGGCTTGAGTTCTTGTGTTAAGTGAACTTTATATGCCTTAAGACCCAAGTCTTTATGCAAGATGCGGTGTAATGACGTTTGTGGAATTCCCAATTCCAAAGAATGACGAGTAATGGACAAACCTGGGTTTTCTTCAACACTTTGGTCTACTGCAGCAATATTCTCAGTTGTTCTTGAGCGACGTGCACATCATTAACCTGTCCCAACAGCTCGAATTTTTCCACCAATTTCTGTATTGCGGTCCGACAAGGTGCTTCACCACGACCCAAAAATGCTTTAGTTTTGCGAATTGTGACTGCAAGATTTTCACCATTTTTGTAGCGAATTTTAATAATTTCAATGCGTTGTTGAATCGTGCATTTTTAGTAATGGCGTAGTTTCTACTTGTCAAATGTCAAAGAATAAAAGCTTCAAAAGTTACTGTTACCGAAATAGCAGGTGATTCAAAATAACACCTCTTGTTGGAAAACTCCGTACCTTCTTTAACTTAATTTAAAATCTTCAAAATTCATTTGAATAAATGAGTTTTGAAACCTTTAATTCCAAAAACTCAAATTTAAAAAATGTCTTTTAAATAAAGATAATTTTACTTTCCTTAATTTTCAGAGTTGACAGTTTAGAATCTTAAATTTGTACCTTATAAACATTAAATTTTTTTAATGCAAATAATTTTATTTCCTATGTACCTGCTTAAGTTCGAAGCCTCCAAATTACCTTTGAATAACTATATGCAAAAACCTTTCCACTATCCCATTTCCCATACAAAACTCCTTTCCTCCTTGCAATTTGTAACTGTCCCGCAGATCATTCAATTCAAAAATTCTCCTCAGCCTTTTTTCTCCACCATTCAAATACGTACCCAACAATTCATTCCTCATGTCTTGGACATCGACGACTACGACAACGACAACGACAGAGATCTAGATTGTTTAAATCGTTCTTTTATGCCGTGCGTTTTGGCCTCTGCCAAAATGCTTTAACTTCCTTAAATCAAAAGTCAGTTTAAATCAAAAGCAATTTTCAATTTTATTTCAGGCACATGTCATGGCTAAAGTATCCGCAAATATTTACAACAAAGAGACAACGGCAGCAGCCCAAAGAAAAGCAAAGATGAGCTGGAAATTTCCACATCAATAGAGGCTTTGGAACCGCAAAGGAGTCCGTCCGTCGAAAGGGTGTTTGCCACTAGAAAGAAGGTAAGTTGATGCAAAGCAAAGATATTTGTATTTGAATGAATATAAGATTTTAAGATGTAATCGTCAATTTAAGAAAGCTGGATTGAGGATCTCCTCTTTACTATAGTCGATCGTTGAAGATAACCACGGGCTTGAACTTTACTAAAGTCGATCTGTGAGGTCTTCATCTATACTATAGTCGATATCTAAGGACTTCCTCTAAATTACTCGTAGAGTCGACCTGTGAAGTATTCTTCTTTACTACTGTCGGCCTTTGAGGTTTTCATCAATACTATAGTCGACTCTGAGGTCTTCCTCTATACTAGAGTCGACTTTTGAAGTCTTCCTCTATACTAGTGTCGACCTCTGAGGATTTCCTCTATACTAGAATCGACCTCTGTTTTTCTTTAGTAGAGTCGGTCTCAGAAGTCTTTATCTATGCAATGGTCGACATATAAAGTTTTCCTTTATTCTAAAGTCGATCCGTGAGGTCTTCCCCAATACTAAAGTCAACCTTTGATGTCTTTATTTATCTTTCTCTATATTAGAATCGACTTCTGAGGTATTATTATAAACTAGAGTCGTGATGAGCAACTAAAATGTTCTCTTGTTAGAGGCATTCATGGAAATAGTAAGTGGATGTTGACTACATAATCACAACATGTACATTAGGTTAGATTAAGAGTGGCAGCCTGTATGTCAGACTCGCTTAGACTTTTTAATCCATTGTGCTACCATAGGGTCGCAAGTAAAATCATAGGGTTTTCCCTAGCAAATCGCTTCGATCCAGCATTACACTATGCAAAACCAAAGAAATTTCCGAGTCCGAGACCTAAACACCATAGGATGGGGAGGTATATTCATTTTGTCACTCCGTTTGTAACACCTCTTAATATTGATCTGAGACCCCATAATGTATATATAATCTTAATCGTCTTAAAATTCTAAGACGATTTAGCCATGTCCGTCTGTCCGTCCGTCCGGCTATCCGTCCGTCCGTCTGTTGTAATCACGGTACAATCTATAATACTTGAGCTAGGTGGCTGAAATTTGGTATAGATACTTCTTATAGCTGCAGGTAACTTGGGATTGAAAATGGGCGATATCGGTCCATATTTTCTTTAGCTTTGAGTTATTTTGTGAGGTCACATGCTATCCATGGTGGAGGGTATATAAGATTGGGCATGGCCGAACTTAACGCTTTTACTTGTTTTTTTAATAGATTGCACCATACTATTTTATTTTTATATTATTAACTGTTTTATGGAACAAAATTTTTTTTGGGGTAATGTTTTATTTTTAAAATTTTTTTCTAAACTTCCAATTTTCATGGAATCTACATTTAGTATTTGGACCATATTTTTTTATACCCTACACCACACTGTGGTACAGGGTATTATGACTTTGTGCATTTGTTTGTAACACCCAAAAGGAGAAGAGGTAGACCCATTGTTTATTATACCGATCGACTTGCAATCACTTTCTGAGTCGATTTAGCTATGTTCGTCTGCCTGTCCGTCTGTCTCTCCGTCTGTCTGTAGATGTATTTTTGTAATCAAAGTACAGGTCGAAATTATGGTCCGATCTCAACGGAACTTTGCACATATCTTTCTATAGGCCCAAGGACTATCCCTATTGAATTTGGGGAAAATCGGTTCAGATATAGATATACCCCCCATATATGTATATGTTACACCCGATTGACATGTAGGCGCTGTAGTATTAAGTCTATTTATGTATATTATTCCTTCCTATTTCCTTAAGTCTATTTATGTATATTATAGACTTCGTTTCGGCATATATCCAATTATGACGGGAACATTATGTTGTTTTCATGTAACCCAGTTGATGCCAGCATTTCATCATGCTGTGCAGTTGATGTTGGCTTCTTTACAAGATCCAATTCGTTTGGTCTGATCTCTATCAAGGGATGTAGTGGTGCATGTAGAGTTTATGGGACTGTAGGCCTAAATGCAGGCTGACCTTTAAACCGGCTATGGTTTGCTGAGTCGGGTACATCTATTGGACGATTATGGGAGAACGCAACAACAATATCTGTTAGCTTTCTTTGCATGCTACAATTTATTAAGTCTCATCTCTCGATCGGCAGGAGATGTAGTAGGAATGGCAGATCTTCTGTGGACGAGCTGATCTCTGAACCTTCATCAGATGCTGTCGGGATTTTTTTTCTGACAATTTTTTTAGAGAGAGCCCAACATCAAGATATGGTGGCTTTCCTTACACGCTCCCATTCTTTTGGTCTGGTCTCGGTTAGGTATTTTCTTAGCATAATTCTTCCCAAATGTTATGTCCTCCACTTTGTTGTTACTTAGTCCACATCATTGTTAAATCTTCCTGTGGCTGTAATCTTATTCATTCCGTAGTGATACACTTTAAAGTATTTTGTCGAGCTTTTCCCAGATTCGGATCTGCATAGCTTTTCTGGCAGTAGTCATTAATGTTCAGCTAATACTCTGAACCTTCATCAGTTACTTGGTGATGGGTTGTTCAGCAGGAATATAGGAAATACTTGGCATCGTCATATATTAAACGTTTTTAGGAGAGAGACCCTAACTGGAGTATACGAGTTTATAGGTTTTTTTTAAACGTTCCGAAAGTTGTGGTTGCTTGGTTCACTGAGTATATATTCAATATTACATTTTTCATCATTCCAATTTAGTTGAATTCTTTCTGTTACATTTCGCATGTACACACATTTATAACAATTTCCAATTGATTGTCATACAATCAACATATGAATAATTCAATTGCCAATTCAGCAGCAAAACGAAAACAAATATAGCGCTTGGCTACTCTTTCCGTGGCATGTGTGGCAACCTCTATCTATCTATACATACAAAAAAAACGTTGCGTATTTTTATTGTATCCAATCGATGTACGTACGTTCGTTTTGGTGGCATGTCTGACTCCTGTTTCTGTTTCTTTTTTTGTTCTTTTTCAATTTTTTGGTGTGCAAGAAATATGGTTAAATCATGATTACAAATGCTTATGTTTGTAAATGTCCCAAAATCGTGAGTTGTGATTTTTGTCTCGTGGAAATAAAATACTCGCTGCAGGAAAAAATGCAGCCCCTCAGCATAGATTCTTTCCTAATACTAACATCTATTATCTTCTAATAATATTATACGTATTGAAGATCTATGTATTTTGTGGGAAGTTCATATAGTTATTTTACGAGGGAGCACTCAAAAGAGCACAAAGATAAATTGTAAATAATTTCAATAATCAAGAAACGTAAGTAAGATTAGGAACTAAAATCTGAAAAATCGCACTAGAGATAATTAGGATTTTGACTATCAAAGCTTTTTTCGTGTCTTGGTTGGGGTCAATTATGGTGATCCTGTGTTTCAATGACCCTTAACCAGGTGCAGAACACTTTTTTCTGGCATTATTGATATACATATAATCTAGAGCCAATGACGTTTCACGGTGGTCAGTAACAAGGTTTGCACGGTTTAAATATTATTCCTGGTATAAAGACCCTTAATTCAAGCACAGTGACGAGCTATAATCCGTTCAACTGTCTATCATAGGTATCAATAATCTTAAATCTGAGATTAGTGTGGGCTCCCCAAGGGTTCTGTGACACCCATTCGAGAGCAGAAAGATCAATAGCCTTTTACCTGAGACCTGCAATCTAAAATCCGATGTCAGTGATCCTTGGCACAGATCGGTGACTTATATTGTTTAGCTTTAATCGAGTATCTATAACCTTTCGCAGTGATTATTATTATTGGGTCTGTATGACATTTCATCCTCAACCGGGGGAATTAATATATTTTTCAGTAAATATTGGCTGAAAAAATGGCTTTTCGTACGGAGCCAGTGAATTTTAATCTGGGGGCAGTGACGTTCCATAGGGAACAATAACTCCTAATTTGTCATCATACACCCATAAAATGACCTTTGATGAAAGGTCAACAAAGTAACTGGATATCGTTGACCATAAATCCGGCTTCAAATAACTTTTGCCGAAGTTAACTATCATTAACACGGCATCCATAAGCAGTGATATTGCTGTTTCGGCAAAGGTAAACGAACATGTTTAATCACTGCCTTAATCCAGGATCAATGACTTTTTGCCGGGGATATTAGCCTTTAATATTGGGCCTGTATGTTTTTTGCAAGAGGTCCGGATCCTCACATATGAGGATTTGGCAGAAGAGTCAATGACTATAGTCCCGGGTCTACGTCTTTTGTAGGACTCAATAAATACATTTTTTATATCCTACTAAAGACGACATACTTCTCTGGTGATCTTTTACTAAAGACAACTTCCTTCGCAGAAAACCTTCTACTTATGATAACTTTCTTCTCAGAAGATCTCCTTCTAAAGACGACCTAATACTACATATCGTCGATTTCGTGAAAGAGGTTTACATTTCCAGTTATAACATTTCTCTTAAGGGTGATTCTAATGGTCTATACAAAAATAACTATTTGAACATCTGGAGTGCTCCAAATATGGTTTTGTTCCTCAGGAATCAGCCCAATAATGCATCCATCTCGGATCATCTACTTCTAAAGACGACCTCAATCTCGGATGATCTCCTTCTAAAGACGAAATTAATCTCGGATGATCTCTTACTAAAGACGAAATTAATCTAGGATGATCTCTTACTAAAGACGACCTCCTTCTCAGATGTTCTGTTACTAAAGACGACCTCCTTCTCAGATGTTCAGTTACTAAAGACGACATCAATCTCGGATGATCTGCTACTAACGACGACCTCCTTCTCGGACTATCCCCTACTAAAGATGACCTCTATCTCGGATGATATACTACTAAAGACGACGTCCTTCTCCGATGATCTTCTACTAAAGAAGACTTCCTTCTCGGATGATCCCCTACTAAAGATGACCTCTATCTCGGATGATATACTACTAAAGACGACCTCCTTCTCCGATGATCTCCTTCTAAAGTCGACCTCCATTTCGGATGATCTCCTTCTAAAGTCGACCTCTATTTCGGATGATCTCCTTCTAAAGTCGACCTCCTCCTCGGATAATCTCCTACGAAAGACGACCTCCATCTTAGATGATCTCATACTGAAGACAACCTCCATCTCGGCTGATCTCCAACTAAAGACGACCTCCTTCTCGGATGATCTCCTAATGAAGACTACATTCTTCTCGGATGGTCTTCTACTAAAAACCATCTACATTTCGGATGACCTGCTTCTAAAAACCATCTACGTTTCGGAAGATCTTCTACAAAAAGCCATCTGCGTCTTGGATGATCTCCTACTAAAGACGACCGCCATCTCGGTAGATCTGCTACTAAAAACCATCTACATTTCGGATGACCTCCTACTAAAAGCAATCTCGGAATCAGATGATTTCTGCGAAACGAAATATTAGACAACTACAATTCTCGTTTGCCGGAACTGAAATTTCGTTTGTTGTGACAGACATTTATTTCGCGTAAGCAATTTTTTTTTTCTGACAAAAGAATTTCAGTCGTCGTAAACGAGAATTGTAGTTGTCTAATATTTCTTTTCTCAGAAACGAATTTTTTCTTTGCGTGTAGGATGACCTCCTACTAAAGACAACCTCCATCTCGGATGATCTCCTACCAAAGACGACCGACATATCGGATGATCTGCTACGAAAAACCATCTACATTTCGGATGACCTACTACTAAAAACCATCTCCGTCTCTGATGATCTCCTACAAAAGACGAACTCCATCTAGGATGATCTCCTACTAAGAACGACTTAGTTCACGGGTGATCTCATAATAAAGACGGCATCATTCTCGGATGATCTACTACTAAAGGCGACCACCTTTTCGGATGATCTACTACTAAAGGCGACCACCTTTTCGGATGATCTACTACTAAAGACGACCTCCACCTCGGATGATCTCCTACTGAAGACGACCTCCATCTCGGCTGATCTCCAACTAAAGACGACCTCCTTCTCGGATGGTCTCCTACTAAAGACAACATTATCGTACATATGATCTCTCACTAAATACAAGCTCATCCTACATCGTCATCTCCTTCTATAGATTCTTTCTTTGTGAAGATGACTAAAGACGACCTGATTTCCTATTAAATTTTACCTCCTTCTCCGACATCAATATCCAGTGGTCCATGCCATCTAGTCTAAGGTCAACGACTTTTGAAAGTGGCCAATGACCGATAATTACGAAGACAATGAAACTTTGCGGGATCATTGATCTTTTATACGGGACAATGAAATTTCTAGTGTCAAAAGTCAATTTCCTTTGTGATCTTTGGCAGAGGTGACTTATAATGACTTTTAATACCGTAACATTTATTTTGTAGAGTTAATCTTTAAGAAATATTAAAAAAAATCTTTTTGGAATTTTTTAGAAAATAAAGCACATTTTTGATTTGGAAAATAGTGGATTATTCCAACGTATTCGTTAAGCTTAGTATTGCAAATTCCATTCCGCGGGAACTTTTGGTATTACAGATCGGATACAGATGATAAATTGGTATAAACTATTATGCATTAGTGGTTCAGGCTCACAAACTGAGTTAAATAATATAATTGAAACAATAATATACATGCAAAAGATTGCCCCAGTGCTGCCTAAGGTCAAGGCTATATCTTGTCATTTGATTTAACTACATACATCATTGAATTAATTGCGAATTTTACAAATCGTCCTTTGTCTATCCTCTCTGTAGCATTGTTTTTTGTGTAGAATGCAATTCAGGTTATTTCCATATCCCACCTTTTATTGCTTTAACTTTCGCCGTTATGAAATTAACTTAATGTTCCTTGAAGTTTATCCAACAGCCAACGTCCAAAGACATTTCCACTGTCTTTAGCTATTTTTATATTTCCGCTCTCTTTCACTCAACAACTGTACAATGAAATTACAATATATCAAAACGTTTGCAGTTTTGCAGAGAAACAACATACAAAAAAACCAGAGCAATTCCCCTAGTTTTGTGTCTACTAACGACGACTTTAATTGAATCATTTCATCAACTCTAGGCAAAAATGAACGCCCGTCCATCAGTGCGCTCCAAGTTTGCCGCTCTGTCGGGCCATCAGTGGAGTCGGGCCATGTTCATTTGTGCCCCGGAGATTTGTGGTATACATATGTATGTATGTTTTTATTGTGCCACATTCCTTGAATTCACAAAGTGTAAGAAATTAATAAAATAAAGCATTTGGCATTTATGTGTCTTCACATATCACATCTTTTAAATGACGGACTGTATCTAAAGCCAAAGATGATGACGATGATGTGGCGGTTCTGCTGCTGCCGCAGCTATTGTGGCCTGCAATGCGGCGGTCGGGATTTTGCTACAGATGCCCGGTTTGATTCTGATGATGATGTCTTTTGCGCGGGCTTAACTCTCTTGGAGGATTTGATGCCAAGATGCTGTTGAGATTGCTGATGATGATTTCATTTTAATAACACCCTGTCTGTGGACAACAAACCTGAGCGCGCACTCCGCCAAATAGCAAGAGGCTCTGTCATCAGGAGCTTTGCTGATCTAGTCATTTTCTACTCTAGTCTACTTTACATATGAGATTCGTTTGGTATATCCTACACCAAAGGTATATCAAGTTTGTTATTACGTTTGTACCTCGTGGAAATAATCTCCTACTTCAATAGTGATATTTTAGTAAAGACGACAACTACCTACTTTAGATGATATCCTGCTAAACATATGACCACATTCATATAATCTGAATTGTTAAAGAAGATGATATTATCCTTCTCAAGGGATCTCAGAAGATCTTCTAATAAATACGACCTCCTTCTCATAAGATCTCATACTAATGACGACCTCCTTTTCAGAAGATCTCATACTAAAGACGACTTCCTTTTCAGAAGATCTGCTACTAAAGACGACTTCCTTATCAGAAGATCTCCCACTGAAGTCGACCTCCCATTCAGAAGATCTCCCACTGAAGTCTACTTCCTACTCAAAAGATCTTCTACTAAATCCTCCTTCTTAAATGATCTCATACTAAAGACGACTTTCTTCTCAGAAGATCTTCTACTAAAGATGACTACCTTCTCAGAAAATATCTTACCAAAGACGACCTCCTTCTCAGAAGATCTTCTACTAAAGACGACTTCCTTATCAGAAAATCTCCTACCTAAGACGACGTCCTTCTCAGAAAATCTCCAACCAAAGATCATCTCCGTCTCACAAGATCTCCTACTAAAGAAGACTCCCTTTTCAGAAGATCTTCTACTAAAGACGATCTCCTTCTCAGAAGATCTCCTACCAAAGACGACCTACTTGTCATAAAAAATCCTACCAAAGACGACCTACTTTTCAAAAGATCTCATACTGAAGTCGACCTCCTACTCAGAAGATGTTCTACTAAATCTTCCTTCTCAAATGATCTCATAATAAAGACAACCTCTTTCTCAAACTATCTCATAATATAGGCGACCTCATTCTTAGAAGATCTCCTAATATAGGCGACCTCATTCATAGAAGATCTCCTAATAAAGACGACCTCCTTATTAGAAGATCTCCTAATAAAGACGACCTTCTTCTTAGAAGATCTCCTAATAAAGACGGCCTCCTTCTTAGAAGATCTCCTAATAAATACGACCTCCTTCTTAGAAGATCTCCTACTAATGACGACCTCCTTTTCAGAAGATCTCCTACTAGTGATGACCTCCTTATCAGAAGATCTCCCTCTGAAGTCGACCTCCAACTCAGAAGTTCTCCCACTAAAGCCGACCTCCTACTCAGAAGATAGATCCTCCTTCTTAGATGATCTCCTACTAAATACGACCTCCTTGTCAGAAGATCTCCTACCAAAGACGACGTCCTTCTACAGATAATCTCCCACTAAAGTCGACCTTCTTCTCAGAAGATCTCCAACTAAAGATTGTCTCCGTCTCAGAAGATCTCCTACTAAAGAAGACCTCCTTCGTAGAAGATATTCTACTAAAGAAGACTTCGTTCCTAGAAGATATTCTACTAAAGACGACTTCCTCCTCAGAAAATCTCCTACCAAAGGCGACTTCTACAGATAATCTCCCACTGAAGTCGACCTCCTTCTCAGAAGATTTCTAACAAAAGATCATCTCCTTCTGAGAAGATATCCTACTAAAGAAGACCTCCTTCTTAGAAGATCTTATACTAAAGACGACTTCCTCCTCAGAAAATCTCCTACCAAAGGCGACTTCTACAGATAATCTACCACTGAAGTCGACCTCCTTCTCAGAAGAGTTCCAACCAAAGATCATCTCCTTCTGAGAAGATATCCTACTAAAGACGACTTCCTCCTCAGAAGATCTTCTATTAAAGACGACCTCCTTGTCAGAATATCTCCTACCAAACACGACCTCCTTCTCAGAAGATCTCCTACTGAAGTCGACCTCCTACACAGAAGATCTTCTACTGAAGTCGACCTCCTACACAGAAGATCTTCTACTAAAGACGACCTTCTTGTCAGAAGATCTCCTACCAAAGGCGACCGCCTTCTCAGAAGATCTCCTACAAAAGATCTTCTACTAAATCCGATTTCTCAAATGATCTCCAAATAAAGACGACCTCCTTCTTAGAAGATTTTCTATAAAGACGACCCCCTACTAATGACGACCTCCTTCTCAGATGATCTCCTTCTCAGATGATCTCCTACTGAAGACGACCTCTTTCTCAAAAGATCAGATGATCTCCTACTGAAGACGACCTCTTTCTCAAAAGATCAGATGATCTCCTACTAAAGACGACCTCCTTTCAGAAGATCTCCTACCAAAGACGACCTCCTTCTCAGAAGATCTCCTACCAAAGACGACCTCCTTCTCAGAAGATCTCCTACCAAAGACGATGTCCTTCTACAGATAATGTCCCACTGAAGTCGACCTCTCAGAAGATCTCCCACTGAAGTCGACCTCCTACTCAGAAGATCTTCTACTAAATGCTCCTTCTAAAATGATCTCCTACTAAAGACGACCTCCTTCTTAGAAGATCTCCTACTAAAGACGACCTCCTTCTTAGAAGATCTCCTACCAAAGACGACCTCCTTCTCAGAACGTCTCCTACCTGATCTATTTCTCAGAAAATCACCTACTAATCAACTAAAGGCGCCCTCCTTCTCAGAGGATCTCCTACTAAAGGCGCCCTCATTATCAGAAGATTTCCTACTAAAGGCGCACTCCTTCTCAGAAGATCTCCTACAAAAGCCGCCCTCCTACTCAGAAGATCTTCTACTAAATCCTCCTTCATAAAGGATCATCTACTAAAGACGACCTCCATCTCAGAGGATCTTCTACTAGAGACGACATCCTTCTCAGAAAATCTCCTACCAAAGAAGTCGACCTCCTACTCAGAAGATATTGTACTAAATCCTCCTTCTTAAATGATCTCCTACTAAAAACAACATCCTTCTCAGAAGATCTAATATTCACTTAAGACGGCCTCCTTCTCAAAATATCAGAGGATCTCCTACTAAAGACGACCTCTTTCTCAAAAGATCAGAGGATCTCCTACTAAAGATGACCTCCTTCTCAGATGATCTCCTACTAAAGATGACCTCCTTCTCAGATGATCTCCTACTAAAGACGACCTCTTTCTCAAAAGATCAGATGATCTCCTACTAAAGACGACCTCTTTCTCAAAAGATCAGATGATCTCCTACTAAAGACGACCTCTTTCTCAAAAGATCAGATGATCTCCTACTAAAGACGACCTCCTTTCAGAAGATCTCCTACCAAAGACGACCTCCTTCTCAGAAGATCTCCTACCAAAGACGACCTTCTTCTCAGAAGATCTCCTACCAAAGACGATGTCCTTCTACAGATAATGTCCCACTGAAGTCGACCTCTCTATCAGAAGATCTCCCACTGAAGTCGACCTCCTACTCAGAAGATCTTCTACTAAATGCTCCTTCTAAAATGATCTCCTACTAAAGGCGACCTCCTTCTTAGAAGATCTCCTACTAAAGACGACCTCCTTCTTAGAAGAACTCCTACCAAAGACGACCTCCTTCTCAGAACGTCTCCTACCTGATCTATTTCTCAGAAAATCACCTACTAAACACGTCATACTTCTCAGAGGATCTCCTACTAAAGACTACCTCCTTCTCAGAAGATCTCTCACTGGAGTCGACCTTCTACTCAGAAGATCTTCTACCCAAGACGACCTCCTTCTCAGAAGATCTCCTACCAAAGTCGACCTCCTTCTCAGAATATCTACTAAAATTTTCCTTTTTAAAAGATCTCCTACTAAAGGCGACTTTCTTCTCCGAAGATCTCGTACAAAAGACGACCTCCATCTCAGACGATCTCCTACTAACGATGAAGTCGTCCATTCCTCTGTAGTTTTGTTTTCCGCCCATTCGACTTTCATCCCTTTATCTGCCATTCCGTTCATTCATTATGAAGCGTGTATAAATTTCGACCAGTCCGCATATGACTCCGTTTTGACTTCATTTTTTTCGACTCGGGCAGAGTGGCAGGTGGAGTAACTAGGAAGCTTTAAATGCTAAAACTCATGGTAATATATCAGGCAGCCAAACAGTGCTCGCATCTCATCTTAACTCAACTTAACTCTAGTCTCTAAGTCTAGTCCAGGCGACTTTGGTGGAAATCATCATCAAATCCCTGGCCTCGGCCACACTAATAACTTAGTGTTGAGTGCTCATTTCCCGAAGGTGGTAGTAGGAGAGCGAGCGGGACGTTTGCAGATTTTGTCCAAAGCAAACGTTTCATGAATACTCCACTATCCTGTCTGACGCTTTCCATAAGCTTTGCACGGCATGGAATATTTTTAAATCTTAGTAATTTTTGTTATGATTTTAATTAAGTTTATGAATTATGATTACCTATACGAAAAAACCAAGAGCGAGAGAGGTACGCATGCGCAAAAGTAAACACAGATTGCCACAAGGCCAAGTTAGCAAACAGGCACTGTGTCAGTTTGACTTGCGATTTGTCTGTCTTAAGTAATTTTGAATGTTTTTTTTGTGTGTTTTTTCTGGCAATTCTTCTTCTCTTTTCTCTCTAGATTTACATTGAAGTGAACTCGTTTTGATAATGTTACAGGTTGCATGCCGTTTGCATGCCTAAGTTAGCTTGCTTTGCTATTTTTATATGGCCATAAGCTGAGCTGTTGCTTTTAATTCGGCTCTGACAGTGATGAGTTGCCGCATTAATGTTGATGGTTTCTAACAATTTATTAGAGCACGCATGTTTCTCGTATGTTCGTATGTTCCAACAAAATAGCCTTGTACCACAAACATGTAATTGTTTTAAATATCTGGGTATATGGGTTTCGCTGAATAGAAGCAAAAAAAAAACAGTTCTTTTGATGAACATATTAATTATTGGTTAGGAATGTTTGACTGCGTTCAGGTTTGATTGACATTGGCATTAGAATAGCGGTCAGTTGGTTTTATGGTCATCACTATTATTTGCAGTTCATATATTTGTATCCATAGACAGAATCAACAATTGCGATCACTGTAGTCAAATTAAAGTCTCAAGGTGTGTGTGTTGTGTCTTAAGTCTTTTGATTTTTAATTATGTTACCTCTGATTTTTGAGATATTTGACTACTCAATTTATTTGGCCACCTTTTTTTAATCATATAAGAAACAGTTTAAGAGACCACCTCTTTTTAAGGAAAAGTTGTCAGAAACCACATTTTGCTAAAGAAAAGGTTTCAGAGATAATTTTTTCCCAATGATAAGTTGTCAGAGACCACCATTTCCTAATATCATTTAACTGGACAAGAAAAATCAGCTTAAATTCCCTCATTGTTCAATTGGATTCCCGTCCATCTTCACAATGAATCCTTCCCTACTTTAATGCAAATCTAATATCATCTTCACCATTTCGAACACTTGATGCCCACACTTTCACTTGGTTATTTGTTAAGGTGAATTTCCAACAAAATGGAATAAAACAGGAAAATCAAACCAAAGTCTCCCAAAATTTCTGTTATTGACTACACTACGGAAAAAATGAGAAAAAACTTGTTAACCAGCGACCACCACTTCCAAACAGGTGGAGACAGCCAAAGACAATGACAAATATTTACAAATACTCCAACACATGCGGTAAAGGAGTTAGGAAAAAAACAATAAAGAAATTTAAACACCATTTACAGCCTACGAAGACATGAAACAAAAAACAGAAACCACAAAAGAAAACAAATACAAAAAAGCTCAAAACACTTCATTACGCAAAGGAGTCGGCGAGGACTGAACAGAAAGAAAAAATAAACACATCTTCAAAATAATTTATTGTGGCTTGTTTTAAAAATGACAAAATACAAAACTGTAAGACTAGACAATTTTATGGAAAAAAAACCTAAACACACACACAAATGGAAACATGGAAGGTATGAAATGTCGAAGAAGTTTGTGAATTTTAAGTTTTTTTTTTAGCCAAGACACAAACAGCATCAGCTTTGCCCTTTTAATCATACTTTTTTGGTGACCCTTCTAAAGATTTATTAGCTTTATTAGGTCATTTAACATTATATTTTGGTGGCGCTTATTGAAAATATTTTTTTTCTTATGTTAAAGTGGTTTTTAGCCAAGACACAAACACACCCTTTATTCTTTTGGGCCATTGTAAAGGGTTTTACAATAAGAGTGATTTCTTTACAAAAAACACACTTACTGTTAAGGAACTTCAAAAGTTTTTTATTTAATGTGAAGTACAATCGATACAATTAAGTTCTAAATAAAACGTCATTCAAATGGCCTCCACGACTTCTTCTGCAGTAACGAATTCGATGAACCCAATTTTCGAGCACTTTTTCCACTAAATCAAGTCGTATGTCATGAATGGCGCGTTCAATATTGACTTGTAAAGCTTGAAGAGAGTCTGGTTTATTTCGAAAGACCTATGACTTCGAATAACCCCACAAGAAATAGTCTAATGGTGTTAAGTCACAACTTCTTGGAGGCCATTCAATATCACAATTTCTTGAAATAGTCGAATCTCCAAACTTTTCTTGCAACAATTCAATTGTTTCATTGGCTGTGTGGCACGTAGCCACAATCGGTCAATGAAAAAAATATAGATCTAAACGAGAGCTAAAATATTTCTCATGGGTTTCAAGGTCGTAGGTCGATTGGAAAGTGTTTTTTTTTGGATTTAAAAAATGGACAGCATCATTTTCAAATATGAACGGAAAGTTTATTTTTGCTCTAGCTCCTTAACGGGACGTCGGATCGGGAAACGGTCACTGGCAAAAAGATAGCACTAAATGAGAGCTAAAATATTTCTCATAGGTGCCAAGGTCGTAGGTCGACTTGAAAGGGTCTTTTTTGGCCTTAGAGCACGGAATGTTGCAATTGGAGAACGACTATTTATACCCTACACCACACTGTTGTACAGGGTATTATAACTTTGTGCATTTGTTTGTAACACCCAAAAGGAGAAGAAATAGACCCATCGTTTATTATACCGATCGACTTAGAATCACTTTCTGAGTTGATTTAGCTATGTCCGTCTGTCTGTCTGTCCGTCTGTCTGTGCATGTATTTTTGTAATCAAAGTACAAGTCGCAATTATGGTCCGATCTTGACGAAACTCTACACATATCTTTTTTTTGGCCCAAGGACGATCCCTATTGAATTTGGTTAAAATCGGTTCAGATTTAGATATAGCCCCAATGTATATGTTAGCCCCGATTTGACATGTAAGCGCTGTAAAAACTTTATTTTATATCCGATCAGTATGAAATTCGGCAGAAGGAGGTTTCTTATTATATGAATAAACACTGTTAAATTTGGAAGCAATCGGTTCAGATTTAGATATAGCCCCCATATATACGTTACCACCGATTTGACATGTAAGCGATGTACAAATTGTATTTTATATCCGATCAATGCAAAATTCGGCAGAAAGAGGTTTCTTATTACTCGAAAGAATACTGCCAAATTCGGAGAAAATCGGTTCAGATTTAGATATAACTCCCATATATATGTTACCCCCGATTTGACATGTAAGCGCTGTAAAAACTTTAGTTTATATCCGATCAGAATGAAATTCGGCAGAAAGAGGTTTATTATTATATGGATGAACACCGTTAAATTTGGAAGAAATCGGTTCAGATTTAGATATAGCCCCCCTATATATGTTAGCCCCGATTTGACATGTAAGCGCTGTAAAAACTTTATTTTATATCCGATCAATATGAAATTCGGCAGAAAGAGGTTTCTTATTATATGGATGAACACTATTAAATTTGGTTAAAATCGGTTCAGATTTAGATATAGCCCCCATATATATGTTAGCCCCGATTTGACATGTAAGCGCTGTAAAAACTTTAGTTTATATCCGATCAGAATGAAATTCGGCAGAAAGAGGTTTATTATTATATGGATGAACACTGTTAAATTTGGAAGAAATCGGTTCAGATTTAGATATAGCCCCCATATATACGTTACCCCCGATTTGACATGTAAGCGCTGTAAAAACTTTATTTTATATCCGATCAGTATGAAATTCGGCAGAAAGAGGTTTCTTATTAGATGAAGGAATACTGCTAAATTCGGAGAAAATCGGTTCTGATTTAGATATAGCCCCCATATATATGTTACCCCCGATTTGACATGTAAACGCTGTAAAAACTGTGTTTTATATCCGATCAGTGCGAAATTCGTCAGAAAGAGGTTTCCTATTATATGAATGAACACTTTTAAATTTGGAAGAAATCGGTTCAGATTTAGATATAGCCCCCATATATACGTTACCCCCGATTTGACATGTAAGCGCTGTAAAAACTGTATTTTATATCCGATCAGTACGAAATTCGACAGATGGAGGTCTTTTTACATGAATTAGTATTCAGGGAAGATCGGTTCAGATTTATATTAAAGCTCCATATATATGTTCCTCCTGATTTGGTATCAAACCACTATAGAAATTGTATTTTACTTCCGATCATTAAAATTTTCCAGAAAGATGTTTCTCAATTTAGGAACGAATATTGCTAATTTAGCGATTATCGTTTCCGAATTAGATAATATGTTTCTACCCATTTACCAATTATTCCAAATTATTATGGCAATGACCCTTATCGCATTGTTAGGGAGGTGTAGGGTATTATAAAGTCGGCCCCGCCCGACTTTCTGCCTTTCCTTACTGGTTTGATAATAAAACTGAATAATTTGTAAACGTTGTTCTTGCGTATATCTCTCCACGATGAAATTGTAAACACCACTGAATACAATGAAAAACAAATGACAAATCATGACATATTATAAGTGGCCTAAACGTCACTTCAAAATTATATCATCCCTATTGGAAAACGCGTTATATCAGTTGGGCAGATATTATCTTGTTTTAAAGTACATTTTCACTTTGATTAGGGAGGGTTTATGTCTTGACTAAATAAATTTTAACCTCACCGTTATAGCTAAGAAATAATTTTAATACATTATATACCATTTAAACATATTGGTTTTGCTGTTGTTTTGTTTGGATAGTTTTGTGTCTTGTCCAAACTAACTACACACTCTTATTTATGCCTAGGCAGACATTTTAAAAACACTGTCCAACAAATTAAGACTTTTTGATTGGAACGGAATAGCGACCCTATAATTCTGAAAGGGCATATTGAATAGATAATTTTTGTAGAATAAACTTATGGTCCAGCTGGTCTGAGTTTTTTTACAGTGGGTCTAAGTTTTTAAATTTTTGGTCGAAGGGAGCGTTAAACTTAATGAAAAAAAATGCTGTACGGTAATGTCTGAGTATGTATCTGCTGGGTACCAGGAGACAACGGAGTGTTTGGAAATGAACGGGCTAACAGCTTGGCTTCAAAGGGCAGAGAACTTCGAGTAATAAACTCGGAAAATTGGAAATCTTTCGAAGCCAAGAAAAATGAGTTGAAGCACTGGGCGGTGATGGCTCACAAAACTGTGTGGAATAGCGCAACAGTAGGAGCAACTACAAAGATGCTGTGGGGTGACCCAAATGAAAGGAAAACAAGAAGCCTTCTGAAACTAAACAAGATCGATATTAGTAAGATGTGTTCTATCGGGACACTTAAGCTTACAAGCACATCTTCATCGCATAGGACTAGCAGGTAACGACGAATGCAGGGCATGCAGGGAAAACATCGAAACGATGGAACATTTTCTGTGTCACTGCATTTAGGGTCCGACATATTACCAGACTTGACTCATCTCAGAGGATATGACTGGAAGATACTGAGAAAATTCGTGTCTAGTACCGATTTTCTGTAACTCGTGAGGTATAAAAAGATCATAAATAAGGAGCGCACAACAGGCCGAACCACTGGCTTAAGTGTATATCCATGGACATGAAACGTTTAAACGTCTCCTCTCTTCAACCTAACCTAACCTAATGTCTGAGAGATTTCTTTTGGTAGGAGTTATATACTGGATGAGGATAATTTTTGTGGAAGATCATAACTCTCCAGCTCCCATCTTTATGGTTAAATTTGGCGATGGAGTTGTGAAAACACCTGTGCATGCTTGCCCACTTCGTTTGGCGCGGCTTATGGGCTGGCGACGTCATCGGGCCATACTTCCTCGAAATGAGGCCGGTCAGGCAGTTACTGTGAATGGTGTTCGCTATCGTGAGATGATGACGAACTTTTAATGGGCCGAATTGGAAGATATGGATGTGGAAAATATGTGGTTTCAACAGGACGGTGCCACTTGCCACACGGCTAACGAAACAATGGCTCTTTTGCGCAACAAATTCAATGGCCGTGTTATCTCACGTCGTTGCGATGTCAATTGGCCGCCAAGATCATGTGATTTGACACCGTTGGACTTCTTTCTTTGGGGTTATTTGACAGAAAAGGTGTACGTCGACAAGCCAGCAAAAATTCAAGAGCTAAAGGATGAGATAATTCTCCACATTAACGGCATAGAACCTCAATTATGCCTTAGCGTCATCGAAAATTTTGACCATCTGATGGAGGCGTGCCGCCGAGGTCGCAGCGGCCATTTGGCCGATATTTTGTTCCATACATAATTGAACCATACCAATATTATCATAATAAAAAGAAATGGCAATAATTTCCTAAATAATTTGTGTTTTATTCAAAATCAACATCGGCCCTTAAAATCTAACCACCCTATAATGTACATTTGAACTGTTTATTTTGAAAGTGACTTAAACTCCATTCTGCTTTACTCGATTCACCTTTAGAAAAAGAGAGTTAATAAAACTAGTAACGTTAATAAACCGTTTTTTCATTTTTTTCTGAATAGAGAACCTTTCAAGTATATTGTGTGAAAATTTGAGGTGAATCGGTGCAAAACTAACGAAGCAGTATAAGCAAGCGTTCCTCATATGTGACTCAGTACATCAGAAAAACTTGAAAGCATTTTTCCCATAACCCACGTTTTCAAAGACGGTGCCCCTCATAACTCAATAACTACTGAACCAATCCTTTTGAAATTTGTAACACTATTACTTTACATAATTGACGAGGTAACGATTTAGAGTTTTTTTTTACAATTTGTTATTTTTTTTATTTAACTATAACTAATTAGTCGATTTTTTCTCGCAAACATTTCAGTTTCTCAAAAATTGAAAAATTAAAATTTTGAAAAAAAAACTCGACAGAGTTACCTAACTATAACTAGTATCTAACGAAATAAATTTATTTTTTATTCCCTCCACCATAGGTTGGGGGGTATATTAATTTTGTCACTCCGTTTGTAACACCTCTAAATATTGATCTCGTCGTAAAATTCTAAGACGATTTAGCCATGACCGTCTGTCCGTCTGTTGCAATCACGCTACTGTCCGTAATAATAGCTAGGTTGATCAAATTTGGTTGAAATATATCTTATAGATGCAGGTTGTTTGGGATTGCAAATGGGCCATATCGGTCAATGTTTTGATATAGCTCCCCTATAGGAGTTGCTCGATAATATTGGTTTGGAGCCATATATACCACATATTTAAAGCAATATATCAGAAACTTTTGCAGTTTGTATTCTATTTCGACAAGAATTCATCAAAGCAAAAATTTTACAAATCGGTTCATATTTTGTTATAGTCATCCTATAGAGGTCGCTCCAAAATATACGTATTTAAGCTATAAATACCATATTTTCAGAGCATTTTGAACTCAATCATTGCAGTTTGTATTTAATTAAGACAAGAAATCATCGCAGTAAAAAATTTTTAAATCACTTCATATTTTGTTATAGTCCACCTATAGATGTCGCTCCCAAAAAGGCTTATTTAAGCCATAAACACCAGAAATCTAAGAAATTTAGCTGAAACTTTGCAGTTTGTATTCTCTTTTGGACAGAATTCATTTCAATAAAATGTATACAAATCAAATTTATAGTAATAAAATTGAATGCAATCCATGGTGGAGGGTATATAAGATTCGGCATGGCCGAACTTAACGCTTTTAATTGTATAATATCAGATGATCCGGTATCGAGTTATTGGGGGCACCGCAATTCAACTTTTTTTCGGGAAGCTTCCGGATAGATGCCGTCGTTGCCACATTTTGTTAAATTTTTTTATGAAAATTTTACACAATTAACTTTGAAAGTTATACTTTAATGTAACCTTGGTTTCAATCAAAAAACTTTAGCCGTTTCGTCACAAAAAAATCATAATAATCTGCCTTTTTTTGCACAAATTTTGGTTTTGATTTTTCCTTTTTTTTGTTTTAGTACACCTGAAGAAACGGAATTTTTTGAGATCTTTCCTATAATTCGCTCAGAAGTTATCGATATTAAACCGTTAAATATGATATATTAAAAAATCCGTTGAATTGTCGTAAAAGTGTATTGAGGGCACCTATCGCTATTTTTGATGAATACATCACCCAAAAAATCCAACGATTTCTACTATTTTTGATGTATAGTTATTTTTGTAGGGCGATTATTCGGGGTTAAGGGATCAGCGGAGGTGGCGGGTGTTTCGAATAAATACTTCCTGAAGTGTCTTCTTTATTTTATTCTTTGACGTCAAAAATCTATTCCGAAACCTTCAAGTCACAAGCAAAGTGGTTTGCAGCAATGTTTTTTTTTTAATTAAAAGAAAATGTTAATAATTTAAGATCCACTTCTATCCAACACTTATATGTTACAGAATTAATAGAAGTTTAAAATATTACTAATTCGCTAAAATCGGAGAGTACAATCAATTGAAAAAGTTGCATTTAAATTTCAAAACTTAAAAATCGCACACAAAAAATTTTATATTTTTTTAATATTTTTTCTGAAAAGTACCGAAAAATACTAACATTTAAAAAAATTATTTTTTAAACTGAACCATAACTTTAGAAAACCAATAACCCGATACACAGAGTGATATACTAACGATTTTTATCGGAAAATCCCCAAAAAAATTAAAAAATTGGAAAAAATCAAAACCTATTTTTTTGAAATTTTTTTGTGGTACTCTCCAAATATAACCAATTATGTATTTTTTGGGACCCTTGTTTGACCTCGTTCCTTCTTTGATTAAACAACACTAACTTCCCACTTTTAGTTGAAATATTAGAAGAAATTATATTACATAGACCATTTAATCATAACTATTTGGAGATCTTTTTTGAGAATTATAATATTTTCTTTGTCCACACTGCAGTTTTGTTTGGGTGGGTTTGTGTCTTGTCTAAAATTAAATTTACCAGCACCACTTTGTCTAAGAAGTAATTTTTATTAAATTATAGACAATTAAACAATGTTTTTGGAGGACCTTTCTTGATAGTTATGACCTTTTTTTGTTCAAATAAACTTAATTTAACACAAACACCGAAAAAGGTAAAATATCAGTCAAAAACCCTCCTCGGCCTGTTCGTACAGCAATGTTAGTCATACGACCTGGTGGTCGAAGCAATAACGATAACAGTAAAGAATGTTTTTGAGTGGAATTTTACCATTTTATTGGTGTTTGTGTTAAGTTTTGGGCTTTGGTGTGTTCTGGCACATATAGTAAAATTTGATGGCAAAAAGTTTTGTAGAACATTTCATCCCCGCCCTCCCCATTTTAAGGGGTGTTTTTACAATTAGTTAAAATAGGTCCAAAATTACAGTTATGTGGGGTACCTAGAGGTTTGATATGTTCCACAAAAATATTGGCCTTTATAGTTATTTGCTATATAGCTGCTGAACATACCATATACCAAAAAATATATTTTTGTTACATAATAGTGAAATACTAATATTTGTATACCCTACACCATAGGATGAGGGTATACTAACTTTGTCATTCCGTTTGCAACACCGTGAAATATTGATCTGCGACCCCATAAAGTATATATATTCTTTATCGTCGTAAACTTCTAAGACGATTTAGCCATTTTCCGTCTGTCCGTCCGTCTGTTGTAATCACGCTACAGTCCGTAATAATAGAGCTAGGTTCATACAATTTTGTAGAAATATTTCTTGTATTTATATCGGTCAATGTTTTGATAAAGCTCCCCTATAGAGGTCGGTCCAAAATATTGTTTTTGAGCCATAGATACCACGTTTTTAAAGCAATTTAGCTGAAACTTTGAAGTTTGTATTCTTAAGGGTGGTTAAATTTGAAGTGCCGATGTTGATTTTGAATAAAACGCAAAGAATTAAGGAAATTATTGTCATTTCTTTTTATTATGATAATATTTGTATGGTTCAATTATGTATGGAACAAAATAGCGCCCAAATGGCCGCGATCTTGGCGGCACACCTCCATCCAATGGTCCAAATAATTGAGGTTCTATGTCGTTAATGTGCCGAATTATCTCATCCTTTAGCTCTTGAATTGTTGCTGGCTTATCGACGTACACCTTTTCTGTCAAATAACCCCAAAGAAATAAGTCAAACGGCGTCAAATCACATGATCTTGGCGGCCAATTGACATCGCCACGACGTGAGATAACACGGCAATTGAATTTGTTGCGCAAGAGAGCCATTGTTTCGTTAGCTGTGTGGCACGTGGCACCGTCCTGTTGAAACAACATATTGTCCACATCCATATCTTCCAATTCGGGCCATAAAAAATTCGTTATCATCTCACGATAGCGAACACCATTTACAGTAATTGTCTGACCGGCCTCATTTCGAAGAAGTATGGCCCGATGACGTCGCCAGCCCATAAGCCGCACCAAACGAACTGGGCGAGCATGCACAGGTGTTTTAACATCTCCTACAGACCCGGGTTGTTGACATTTGGGTACAATTCTCCCGATTGTGGACACATTTGGTCGATTATGCTGATTAAAAAAAAGCATCACGAAGTGCACGAAATGCATTTTGGACGCCCATTTTCGTAAATGGCTTAAAAAACTTTAACGCGTTGCTCGATTGTGTATCTTTCCATGGTTCAAATTGAATTAGTCTGAAAAGATCTTGACGTTAAGGTGGGGTTCACATTCAACATCGGCCCTTTATTTTGACAAGTATTTATCGCAGCAAAAGTTTTACAAATCAGTTCATATTTTGTTATATTCACCCTATAGAGGTCGCTCCAAAATACGCTTTTTTAAACAATTAATGCCACATTTTCTAAACATTTTAGGTGAATCTTTGCAGTTTGTATTTTATTTAGACAAAAATTCATCACAGTAACAATTATTTGTTATCAGTTCATATTTTGTTAAAGTCCACCTATAGATGTCGCTACCAAAAAAGCATATTTCCATAAACACCACATTTTTTAAGCAATTTAGCTGAAACTTTGCAGTCTGTATTCTATTTTGGCAAGAAATAATCGCAATAAAATTTATATAAATCAGTTTATATTTTATTGTAGTCCCCGTGTAGATGTTGCTCTCAAATATGCTTATTTAAATACCACATTTTTTATTTTTGGCTAAAGAATTTGGGGCCCACAAGTTGGCTAAAAATGCAGCGTTCGTTTATTTTATAATTTGGCTACACAGAAAGGATCGTTCCATTATTTGCTCAATATCCAAAGATTTTTCCAGTATTAGAATTGAATGCAATCCATGGTGGAGGGTATATACGATACGGCATCGCCGAACATAACGCTTTTACTTGTTGAGGTACATTGTGGTCTTTTTGAGCTATTGAGGGTGCCTAGACACGTTCAGATTGTATTGATATGTTTACAAAAGTTGTTCAGATTTACATTGGCTACAATTTGGCCAAATAGTGCAAGTTAAAAATACGAGTCCCTGAAAGTTATGCTGAAAAAAGTGAAATAAAGTGTTTTTCCTTAATTTTTAGGGAAAATTCTTTTTTTCGCATAAAATGTAAAGAAACTTTGTTTAGCATATTTTTAGCTACATTATTGCCAAAAATATAGTTAAGCGGTATCACAAAGTCTGAATTAGTTGTAGGACAAAAGCTGATGACACCTTTTTCGAGGGGCTCACTGATTTTCAGAAACTGTGTAGGCCCATAAATAATATTGGTCACTAACTTCACAAATCCGAGTATAGGGTTACACTACCATTTGGTAGTAGAATCGTACCTATACTGTCAAGTCCGTGTATTTTTCAAAAAGTGTTCATTTGTTTCATAGTGTATTTGGTCCAAGAAAGAACACAAAGAATTTAGAATTTAAATGGCTACATATTTATACATAGTCCCCATATAATATATATCCTCCTCGATTTGACATCTAAGCGCTATAGACCTTATATTTTATAACCGTTTATTATGAAATTTAACTGAACGAAGTTTGGTAATTTAGGAACGAACACTGCCAAATTTGGAAAAACGGCCCCGATATATATACGAGTATGTATATTCCTACCGATTTGACATCTAAGCGCTATCGAAGCTTTATTTTATATCCGATTAGTGCAAAATTCGCAGAGTGAAGATTCTTGATCTATAATATAACATTGTCAAACGTTAAGTCAATCGGATTAGATTTACATAGGTAAAGCTCCCATACATTAAATAAAATGTATTTCCCAAATTTTAGTAAAATCCATACTCCAATTTAGTTCAATGTTTTTTTTTTCATATTGAGTAAATTTTTTCTTAAAACTGGGAAATTTTACTTAGTTCTACTAAATTTTATTGTTTTGGGGGATATATCATAAATTTATCAAATTTAGACATATGCTTTGGCATATGCCAAACTTAGACATAAGGAAATTATGAACTAAAAATGGAAAACATGAGTTTTAGGAAATTTTAACTAAAAATAATCATGAATCCTCATTTCGACTCCATGAATTTGAACTCATAATTAGGAAAACATATTAAAATCAAGGAAAAATTAACTATTTTCGGACTATGTTGTAGTCCAAAAAAAAAAACAACAACATTTTTTATGTCATTTTTCATTCCGCAATTTTTATTTTTGCGCAAATCGTTACTTGCAGAAACTTAAATTTATGGCGAAACATTAAAAATGTTACGCCCGGTAGTCGAACCGACAACCTTACGATTATAAGTTAGACACACTATATATCGAGCTACGAAACTCCTTTGGACTTGATATGAAAATGTCATTCATAATAAAATTTCTTCGTTGCCTATAAATATAGTATATGACAACTCTATTTATCATTCAATGATGGCAATCCTTTTATCAACTTCAAGTGTACATAAAATTACATTGTTTCGAAAATTTGGGGATATATAATTGTATTTAAAAACTAATTTTTCATAAAAATGTATGTGTCTACGTAGCTCAGCTGGTAAACATGTGTCTCACAAAACGGAATGTTCTGGGATCGAATCACATTCGGAGCGGAGGTAAAATTGTATATACATAATGTTGAACATTTCGTGTGATAATCAATTTCAATTCCTAAGAGAAAGAAGAAGAGAGTAATCCAAAGAGGAAAAGTGTTTAGAGATTCCAAAATATAAATGGAGGAAGAGTGATTGAGGAGGTGATCATAAATCGCAAAAAAATGCCAAGGACTAAAAAAAGTCCAAGAAAAATGTTAATTTTTCTTTTTGCATAAATTTAATAAAATTTCCTAAATTTGAGTAAAAATTTACTTGTAATATGGACAAAAAAAATTGCTGAATTTGCATAATATCAAATCAGATTTTGTTAGTATTGAGTTCATTTCCCCTATTTTTGTTTCAATAGTTACATAAACGAAGTACTAGTTAAATAGAATTAAGTTCAAAATCTATAGATATAAAACTGTTGCATGACTGGCTGACTGACTGACTCACTGAGTGATTGACTGACTGACTGACCATCGCCTAGGCAAAACGGCTGAACCAAGAATCATGAAATGAAAGGCTAGCCCTTGGGATGTAGACGTGCAATAAGACGGGATTTTTCGAAATTCGTACTATTACCCGCACAATGTGGCAAAAAGGGATAAATATGGTACCACCACCAAATCTAAACGGAATGAGCTAGAATCGTGAAATTTGGTGTGAAGGTAGCCCTTATGAGGTAGACCTAGAAATGGACTGGATTTTTTTAAAATCCGAACATTTACGCGCACAGTGGGGTAAAAAGGGATAAATGTGGTACAACGACCAAATCCAAATGGTAAGAGCTAATATCGTGAAATTTGCTGTGAGAGTAGCTCTTGGGACGTACACTAGAACAAGGAGCGATTTTTTGAAAATTTTAGGGGCACAGTGGGACAGAAAGGAATAAATATGGTGCCACCGCCAACATTAACGTCTGGAATTAGAATGGTGAAAATTTAAGCTTGGGATGTCCTTAGGACAACGGATCGGCGTAGTCAGTTTTTTTGTAATCGCACTTTTCGGGATACAGTGGGACCAAACGTGTAAAATAGGGTACAGTGGTTTAAAAATTTTAAACATGATTGTTTGTCCCTTTTGGGTCAAAAAGGGACAAAAAAATGTTAAATATGATACAGTGTATCAAAGAGGAATAAATATGGTACAGTGGGGCAAAAAGTGTTAAATATGTTACAGGGATAGAAAGGGTTTAATATTGCACAATGGGAAAAAGGGTTAACCGGGGAAAATATAGTAAAAAATGGAAAAGTAAGACAAAATGGATTAAATATGATACAGTGGGCCAAAAATTTTTACCTCGGAAATAGTGAGGCAAAAATGTTTTAACTATGGTACAGAGGGACAAAAATGATTAAATATGGTACAATGTGACAAAAATGGTTGACTATTGTACATTGGGTCAAAAAGGGTAAAATATGGTACAGTGGGGAAAAAATTTTTAAAAATGCTACAGTAGGACAAAAGTTGTTAAATATGGAACTGTAATACAAAAAGGTGCTAGATATGGGCTAAATCATGAATCTAGGGAGAGAGGACAACAGCTGGAACGTAAATATAAGATAAGAAGTTTTTTTCAAATGTTATGATTTTAGTTAAAGTTTAATATTATGGTGCAGAGTGGCTTAAAGGTGTTTAATAGGGTTGAGTATAGCAAAAAGGTTAAATATGGTACTGTGGGGTAAAAAATTGTCAAATACGGTAAAGTGTGGCAAAATGGTAGATGTGGTAAGTGGGGAAAAAGTGTTATATATAGTCCAAGATATGTATACAATGTCATACTTTAGAAAACCAGTGGAATAATAAAATATTGAATTAAGTTAGGTAGTGCAGTGATTCATAACCAGAGTGCGATGCTTTTATGTAAACCGTGGGAAAAAATTTAAATAAGGCAAGGTATGATTATATAAAAGTTAAACTTGTCACAGATAGGGTAAAATACGGCCTAAGTTTGCGAATATGGCTA
The DNA here is from genome assembly GCA_963930755.1 of Eudasyphora cyanicolor. NCBI lineage: Eukaryota > Metazoa > Arthropoda > Insecta > Diptera > Muscidae > Eudasyphora > Eudasyphora cyanicolor. The sequence goes on from OZ005735.1 coordinate 25,405,441, forward strand.
TTGGAATGTACATAATGATTTCTCTAAATGCACACTTTTAGTGGCACTGTTCGAGCAAACACGATTAAATGTTGTACAGTGGTGCAAAAATGGTAAATTTGACACATTGGGTTGAATGAATGGAGCGCACATGATTAAATATGATTTCAATGGCAATTACAGTCGAAACTCTCTATAACGAACTCCTATATAACGAATTTCTCTTTATTACGTAGCAATTTTAAGAACACTGTGTTTTGGGACTACTTTGAGTGTATTATAATCTCCATATACCGAATTTCCCTATAGCGAATTTTTCCTTATAACGAAGCATTTTGGCGACCGTAACTTCAAGATTGAAGCGTTTTCAATCTACATATAACGAAGTCGCTTTCTTGTGTGTTATTGTTGCTCTGTATGTACTTTGTTGCGTTCACAACGCACAAGCAGAGACTGATGCTTTGAATCGTTTACATATCTTTATATATAAAATCCTTTGTACGTTTGTTAGTAACGCATGATCTCCGAAATCATAAGAGCGAATGGGCTAAAAATTGCACATTAGGTTCAGTTCGGGGACATCTGTGTTTTAGAATAATTTTAACCGCGAAAAATGGCGGAGTGGTCAAGTTATTTGCAAAATCCGCCTTTCCAGACCAATTTGATTGAAACTGAGTTTGATTTGATAATAGTTTGTATGTGTCAATCTAACCGGTAGATGGCGCTGTAGTTGCTTACGTCTAATAATCATTTTTATGGTTATTTTTTCCTGAAACTAGGAATGTATGCATTTTTTAATGGAATATCAATGAATAACAAACCAATTCATCCCAAATAGAACGGGCAGGACAACGTCTGCTGGGGTCAGCTAGTTTACCATAAAATTGAAAGTGTATTTTGGGGAAACCCCGAACTATGCAAGTGACAACTGAAATCATTACCATCTCTCACACTTCTTGCAGTCGCTATCAGTTTGCCTTTGCATATCGCAATAGTAAGTTGTAAAATGACTCCGCGCATAAGTATTACTGTGGAAAAAAAGCTATTGATCATAAAAGAAATTGAAAAGGGAGAAGCTTCAAAAAAAGACATTGCTAAGCAATTTGGAATTCCTTTCAGTAGCTTATCAACGATTTTAAAAAACAAGGATAAGCTTTTAGCCAATGTCACAGATAATGCATACAGTAGCCTCGAACTTGTACCTTTGAGGATATTGACGAAGCAATGCTGAAATGGGTATTCGCCGCACGTGGTAGGAATCTTCCTCTGTCTGGACTAATCCTGAGAGAAAAAGCAGAACAATTCGCTGAATCATTGGGCCACGGAGAATTTGAAGCAAGTGTAGGCTGGCTTGAAAAATTTAAAAATCGTCACGGCATTGTTCAAAAATCATTGTGTGTCGAAAGTGCTGCCGCCAACATCCAACTTTTTTTGACAACTGCGCTGCACACCCTAGGGATGTTAAGGACCAATTGAAAAATATTGAAATTGCTTATTTCCCACCCAACATGACTTCGATACTTCAGCCAATGTATCAGGGCATAATTTGTAACATTACAACGCATTACAGAAAACGCATTTTGACAAACATTTTGTTACAAATGGAGGAGAAAGAACCTCCCACGCCCATAAATTTGCTGGATGCCATACGAAACTTAAGCAAAGTGTGGAATGTCAATCCGAGACAATTGCAAACTGTTTTAGAAAAGCAGGATTTGTAAAAGTTGACACCACAACGAACAAGAGTATGCTTCGGGACGAAGAAGACTATCTACTACTATCCCACTTCGCATTTTTAGAGTCTTCATTTAAAGCAGTTGCTAATATTAATGCAACATTTAAAGACTACATCAATGTTGACTGTGATGTCATTACCACAGACAACCCTTCCGACGAAGAAATCCTCGAAAGTGTTCAAGAAAATTTTGGATCACCAGTTATCGTAGGTAAAGAAATAATAATAAAAAATCCGTGGCTAATAATTTTCTGATGTACATTATTATTTATCTTTTGACAGATTCAGATGAATACGAAGAGAATCTGCCGATATTGCTAAACCGTTACCCACATATGGACAACTTTCTTCATCAGTTGAACGTTTCCGTAGCTATTTGGAAATGAAAACCAACGTACCAATTACTATATTAACTTCTCTATATGTTTTAGAAAATTATTTTGAAGAAGAAAAGTGGGAAAATTTACTTCAAACCAAAATAACTGACTACTACAAATAAAAAACGTTAAAAGGAACAATATTGTTTTTATTTTCTATATAGCGAATTTTCTTTATAACGAAGTAAATATTCAGTCCCTTGGAATTCGTTATAGAGAGTTTCGACTGTAGAAGTCTTGCAACTTAAACCAGGCATTAATATTACTTTTTTTTAATTAAAAGTTTTAAAGACACGGTGGGGCAAACATTGTTTTATGTTGTATCAGGGTGTGATGTAGCTATTGGAAAGTAAACTAGGGGAAAAAGGTAAAATATTGTCCAAAAAAATAGTTTTTGACGTTTAGAGGCAAAGAAGGGAAAAAGGGATAAATATTGTACCTTGATGCCAGGAACATAAACAAGATAATTTTTCCCCATATGGAATAGTCATTTGTTTTTGATATAAAGAGGTATAGTTATACCTACAGTATTCTACAGTACCCTAAAAAGAAAATAAATAAATGATGGGGCTGCGAAGCGCACCGGGTTAAAGCTAGTATTTCATAATTGTGAGGGAATGTATGAACTTGATATAAGGAAAACTAGCTTTAGCGCCATACGAAGTTCAATATTCCTACAGATTAGTTCATGTTAAATTGTTCTTAGGTTCACTTTTTTTTAGTGTATAAAAGTTCCTCCCGAATAAGCATCAAATATCTGTAGATATTTGGTCAAAGAAAGAACACTGGAAAATTATAAGAAAATCTGCACAGATTTAGTTGTATTTCCCATATATGTATATTAGGGCGGGTTGATTTTTTTTAAATCGTATAGCAAAAACATAAACTACATAAAATTCTCCGAAGAAACCATGTATCTAAAATAAAACCCTAATCCGCGCTCTCGACTTGAAAATTTATATGCCCGCCTTTGCCACAAAAAAATAAATGTTAGAAAAAAAGCATTTTCCAAAAAAAATTGAATTTTCTGAATAAAATTGTTTAGCAAGGTAGTTCTTTTGCCCTTTCCATCCTTTCTACACTCAATTTTTTTTTCATTAAAATAAATATTCACCCAAGTAAAAGAGTTTGTATATAATTTTTTATTTAATATTTTTATAAGGAACATAGATAAAAAAATTTTCTTTCATCTATATACAGGGTCCCCCATATTCGACGGACCCATCTGGCAACGCCATAACTTTTGACAGAGATGTCAGATCGCTTAATGACATACCGCGTTTGAAGCGTCAGTCCAAGCAGATTTTTACCATGGAACAATACACGCCACGCGAGCGCCTGAAATAGTTGAAATTTACATTCAACAGAAGAAGTCAATTGTGAAAACTCAACGTGCTTTTAAAATATTAAAAAAGAACACCGTATAAACGAAAAATTTTCGACTGGTGAGGCTCTTTCTAATCCGAAGAGGCCAAATAAAAGTCGACCAAGGCGATCGGCCGAGAATATCGCTGCCGTACGAGCCAGTGTTGAGAGGTCCCCAAGAACATCCCAAAAACGCCGTTCTCAGCAGTTGGGCATGGCTCGGTCCACTTTACAACGGATTATTAGCGTTGATTTGCATTTGTTCCCGTACAAAATTCAATTGACGCAAAGATTGTTGCCTGCGGACAAGCCTCGTCGATTGGAATGGGCCCAACGAGTCATCGAAAAAAACATGGGTCCGTCGAATATGGGCAACCCTGTATATAAAAATGAAACGGTCCATCTGTGTAATGGCATCACGTCAGAACGGCTGGAGCGATTTGGATGATTTTTTTTTATTCGATTCTAAATTTTCACGAGATGGTTTATATAGAAAAAAAAAAATTAATTGGACAAAGGGGCGTGGTACCTCCCATACAAATCGCAGGTTAAAAATCCGATATTTCTGCTCCTATTATAGGTATAGTGCTGAAATTTTGTTTGTATGCATTTAATGACAGATTATGTGAATTTTCCAAAAATGGGCGGAATCGGACCAATGGGCGTGGCCCCGCCCATATAAGCCAAATTTTGAAATTTAGATATTTTGCACAATTTGTTAGCGAGAGTGCTGGAATTTTGTGTATATGTAAACGGTGGCAGTCTACGTGATTGGTCCAAAAATGGGCGGGATCGGACCAATGGGCGTGGCCCCGCCCACATAGACAAAATTTTGATATCTTGCACAATTTGCTAGCGGGAGTGCTGCAATGTTGCGTATATGTATCTGGTGGCATTCTACGTAATTGGTGAAAAAATGGGCGGGACCGGACCAATGGGCGTGGCCCCGCCCATATAAGCCAAATTTTGAAATTGAGATATTTTGCACAATTTGTTAGCGAGAGTGCTGGAATTTTGTGTATATGTAAACGGTGGCAGTCTACGTGATTGATCCAAAAACGGGCGGGATCGAACCAATGGGCGTGGCACCGCCCATATAAGCCAAATTTAAAAAATGTGATATCTTGCACAATTTGTTAGCGAGAGACCTGGAATTTTGTGTATATATATCCGTTGGCGATCTACGTGATTGGTCCAAAAATGGGCGGGTTCGGACCAATAGGCGTGGCCCCGCCCACAATGACCAAATTTTGAAATTTTTATATCTTGCACAATTTGCTATCGGGAGTGCTGCAATGTTGTAGATATGTATCTGGTGACAGTCCACGTGATTGGTCCAAAAATTGGCGGGATCTGACCAATGGGCGGGCCACCGCCCATATAAGCCAAATTTTGAAATTGAATTATCTTGCTCATTTTGTTAGCGAGAGTGTTGAAATTTTGCGTATATGTATCTGGTAGCAGTCTACGTGATTGGCTTTCAAATGGGCGGAATAGGACCAGTGGGCGTGGCCCAGCCCATATTTTGATATATCTTGCAAGTATTATATAGGAAATACATGAACAAAAATGCTCGGTATGCGATAATTACAGCTGCTCACTCCAATACAATCGCAATATGATAATGTTATGCAATATCAATGAAACAAGAATTTGGAAATTTTATAAGTATACATTTCTATTTTCTGCACTTTCCACTGAATTCGGTATTTTTTCATTCAGTGAATTTATTACTAATACCAGTAAGGAAAGGCAGAAAGTCGGGCGGGGCCGACTATATAATACCCTACACCTCCCTAACAATGCGATAAGGGTCATTGCGATAATAATTTGTAAATGTATTTTGAACCGATAATCGCAAAATTAAGCAATATTCGTTCCTAAATTGAGAAAAATCTTTCTGGAGAACTTTGTAATGATCGGAAGTAAAGTACAACTTCTATAGCGCTTTGTAACCAAATCTGGAGGAACATATATATGGAGGTTATATATAAATCTGAATCGATTTTCCTAGAATACTCATTCATGTAAAATAGAAACCTTTTTCTGTCGAATTTCGTACTGATCGGATATAAAACATAGTCTCTACAGCGCTTACATGTCAAATTGGGGGTAACATATATATATGGGGGCTATATCTAAATCTGAACTGATTTTCTCCGAATTTTGCGGCATTCCTTCATGTAATAAGAAACCTCTTTCTGCCGAATTTCTTACTGATCGGATATAAAATACAGTTTCTACAGCGCTTGAATTTCAAATCGGGGGTAACATATATATGGGGACTATATCTAAATCTGAACCGATTTTCTCCGAATTTGGCAGTATTACTTCATGTAATAACAAACCTCTTTCTGCCGAATTTCGTACTGATCGGATATAAAATACAGTTTCTACAGCGCGAATTTTGACATGGGCAGCGAAGCGCACCGGGCTTAGCTAGTAATTTAATAAAAATGATTGGAAATACAAAAAAAATATTGCACTCAAAAAATTGTTTTCAGTATTTATAAAATAACCTTCTTTTGTTTAGATAAACAATTCTATTTTATAATGCAAATAAAAACGTGAAACGTGTTCTAACAATTTTTTATATAGAACGCAAATCAGAGGAGATGTAAATTGGGGTTTATCTGCTTTTTTTGATAATTGAATATTTTGATTAGTCTCAAGACAAAACCTGTATTGCATAAACTATAATATAACAAGTAAGAAAGTTTCAGTCGGGTAAACCGACTAAGGTATAGCTCACGTTGTGATTTCTGTAATATGAAATACACGAATTAATATGTCAATTTGTATGGGGGATACCAGAGGGGGTTTAACAAATACTCCCATTTTTCGCTAAACAGTAAACTACAAATATATTGCACTGTATCGAATTGTAAGCGTTTATATGCACTGGTATATTAAAGTTATGACCTATTCAATGTTGGTATGATTTGGCCATTTTGTGTGGGAGGTACCAAAGGGGACGTGGTAACTTCACCCATTTCTCACTGGATTGTAGATACTATGAAACCATTAAACTGTAAAAAATCTCAAGTATTTTTGTGCATAGGTATTCAATAGGGCGGGTCGATTTAAAAATCGCCCATTGCTCAGAGAAAATCGTATTCTAGGGATCAAAATAAGAAACTTTGCCGAAGGAACCATACCTCTAAAACGAATTCTGATGTCCCGGAAAAAATCCCACTTTGACCCATTTAGAGTGCTCCAATCGAGTCCAAATGTATGGAACCCACAGGGGGTGTGCCACTGGCATGGGTGGGTCGGGCCTCCAAAGTTAGTGGGGGTCGGTCATACATTTGGACTCGATTGGAGCACTCTAAATGGGTCAAAGTGGGATTTTTCAAAATTTGCCCCTACCCAAAAGTTCGACCCAAATACCGGGACATCAGAATTCGTTTTAGAGGTATGGTTCCTTCGGCAAAGTTTCTTATTTTGATCCCTAGAATACGATTTTCACTGAGCAATGGCGACTTTTTTTGCCTCCCCACAAATCGACCCAGCCTAGTATTCATGTTATAAGCTGTTAACTTTTGGAGCAAAATGGTCCATTTGTGTGGAAGGTACCAAACGGGGTGCGGTAACTTTGCCCATTTTTCTTGAGGTGATAGTGACTAATAAAATAATATTATGTGTAGAATTTCAGAGGATTCAAATAAGTAGTATAGAAGTTATTAAATATTCAATAATTCACTTAATATTAACACTTTGTGGGGGATGTACTAGAAGGAGAGGACCAATATGGCCCATCTTCGAATTTAGCCGGAAATAGAAAAAAATATTACCACCTACCAAATTTGAAGTCAATCGGTTACTCCGTTCGAGAGTTATCGTGCGCACCAGCTAGCAGAAAGACAGGCAGACGGACGGACATTGCTCATTCGACTTAAAACGACCTAAAACGGATATCCGCCAAACATACTTAGGGTCTTATGTCACTCCTTCGATGTGTTACACATTTGGCCCGTAGCAAATGATATATACCCTCGTATCACTTAAAATAAAACAATATATTTCAAAAAAAGAAAATAATTTTAGCGAAAGAAGAGGAAAAAAAATTCAAGTCGAGAGGCGCGGATTAGGTTTTGATTTTAGACCCATGGGTTCTTCGGAGAATTTTCTTAGAATTTAATGTAGATTACGATTTTGCTATACGATTTAAAATTTTTTTTCATCCATACAAATCAACCCGCTCTAATGTATATGTTCCTACCGGTTTGACATTAAATCGCTAATAATGCCTATTACTTCCGATCATTACGAAATTTAGCATGAAAAATGTTCTTGGTTCAGATATGATTACGGCTAAATTTTGTGAAAATCTGTTAAGATTTAGTTATTTATTTCACAAATTTAGAAATTCTTGCAACACACTAGAATTCCGAGCGGAAAATTACGATTCAAGCCACATTCGGAACAGGGGCTCATATACAACAGGGGCTCATATACATATACTGTTAAGATTTGTAAGGCTATCGTTTTAGTTATTAATCAAGGAAGGATATCACACAGTCGGCTCCGCCCGACTTTTGTCATCCCTTACTGCTTTTTTTTGTAGGGACCCTTCTCAAATTTATAATCTTTTTGCCAAATTCGTGGATTGGTATTAGAGTGATCAAAACCGGTTTAAAATAAACCGGCCCACCGGTTTTTTGCTTCCACCGTCCCCGGTTTTTCTCAAAATCATGAATTTCGAACAACCGGTGCAACCGGTTTTATTCGTTTGTTTCCACCGGTTTTCCGGGTTTTTTATTATCACTAAAATATTACAAACTATTTACAACTTTATATACAAAATATCACAAATTAAGATAATAATATGAAAGATCTCCTTATATGGCCTAAAAAGACTCGGCAACTTTGCTAGAATACGAAGCCATTGACCAATTTCTATACCAATTACAAAAATTTAAAGAAAATAAATGATTCATACGCGCAGAAGTTATGTGAAAAGTAAACGCATTCTCCCACTTCCAAACCGAAACAAAAACAAGTAAGAAAATTTCAATTGGGTAAACCGACTAGTGTATACTCTTATATATTTATATACTCGTATATACCCACCTGCAATAACGTGTGTATATAAAATATATATGTATAAAGATTTAGTGCCTCTATTAAATATTCTATTTAATACCCCGAAATATTAATATTTTCTTGACTGAACTACATAAGTGGGTTAATTTTTAAAAGGGATGTCTTCTGTCTGGATGATAATTGCACCAAGTAGCCCTATCAGATAGTAGTTATGTGACACAATTCCAACGAGATCGGTTAAGGACTTTCCGAGTTGTAGGGTGTCAAATATTGACATTTTTGTCAAACGGTTGTTTTTCCCATCTGAAATGCTAAAATGTTTGGTTGAACGTTAATTTTTTTCAGAGGTTTATATTTACTTTGATAGATCAACAGGTCCCATCTTATTAATAGGTCACAAAGCTTTTAAAGGAAATTATCTAAGCTTTCTTTTGAGCAAAAAAATCAAGAATTAAAACAAAGGTTTTTACCAAAATTTCAAAAAAGGTTAATTTTGCAAAAAAGTAATGAAAATATATTTGCCAATTTTTTTAAAAGGTTGAAGAAAAGACTATCGATAACACTTTTGGAAAATGTTTTTTAATACAATAGCTAATTAGTTATAAGTATGAGATAAAAGGACCGTTTGACTCAAATGACAATATTCATCACAATCCAACTCATAACTACTATCCAACAGGACTAAATTTGGTGCAAGATTCCTGATCAGAAGACATCGCTTTTAAAAATTTAATATTAAAAAATCGCCTTTTTATTATTAAAAAGGAAAATGTTTTTCAAACGGCAATTTTCATACTGTTTTGTTATGCCGAAAAAAACCGGTTCTACCGGTTTCCCCGGTTTTCTTCGAAGAAAAAAACCGTCCACCGGTTTTTTTATAACTTAAATAAACCATCCACCGGTTTTTTATTTTTTCAAAAAAACCGGTTTTTTGATCACTCTAATTGGTATGTTATGTTGTTTAGTTGTGTTTTGACCAATATTAAAATTAACTTCATATTCTTTTGTATATGGCTCTTAAATGTCATTTTATCAAATTTGTTTTGGGACTCTCGTTAAAACTTATTATATTTTTCTTCGCTGTTTTAATTTAGGTATTAATAATTTCACATTATTATTTGATTTGATTACATTAGGCGTGTTTTCGTTACACCATAAGTGCTTAATTTGTATGGGGAGCTAAGCACTTTTAAGCACTATTAGTTCCCGATGAAGTTTGGTGCTTGTGTTCATGTCTTAATCGAGTATGATGTTGCCAGATTGGCCACCCTATATTTAGCAATATGGCATCCCATTTTTGGAGAGATTTTATCAATTATTGTGAATTAACGGGAAGAAGCAGAACAAAAATGGGAAATTATTTTAATATTTGCAAAAGAGTGTAAACAATTGAACATAGAATAGTAAATATATGTTTTATAAATACTTTTCAAGCATTTTTTGTCTGTTTCGCACTGTTCTTTCTTCGCAACTCATGACACCATTGCTACCAGATAGTGAAAATCCGCCACTTATTGCTTATGTGCCAGTTAGTGAAAGTCAGTTGTTTTCGTTGCAAAGTGCTAAACTAAAAGTGCTAGCTTGTAACGAAAACATGCCTATTATAAACCTTAGTTATATTTTTGGGCTCCCACGTTGAAAATTATAATCTTTTATTTGTCCACACTGTGCGTTTATTCGGATAGGTTTCTGTCTTAGCTAAAACAACTTTAGTTTGATACCCTCAAATTTCAGAAACAATGGTACTTCCTTACAGACCCCTAACCATTTATTTACCCACAACTTTTTGTGGAGACCCTCGTACAAAATGATAACCTTTTTCTTTGGTCATAAACAAAAAACCCAGCAAATTGTCGATTCGTAAAACAAACAAACCAAACATCGAAAGAAAAACAATAAACTTGTGAAAAGTTTTTTTCTGCTGGTTCCAACTCTTTACAACACTTTCTGGCCCCCATTGATTGACAGCTCAAAAGGAGTTGTTTTGTTTTCATTTCCAATGGTGATGATCAGCCATGGCAGACGCCTAGATCGGCGTCGCGGGGAAGATCGGCGTCCGCCAGACCGCCATACATAAAAACGTTTAAACATTACAAGAAGACACTATAAAATGTTGACAACCTGTGATCTTCTCCAATTTTTACAACATTTACTGTTAACCATCACTATCACCAACAGCACAGGGTTTTTTGTAATGTTCAGACATTTTTTTATAAACATATTTAACTGAAATTTCTTGCTCCACTCACGTGCTTAACCAAACCGACATCTCATCTCCACTAGAAAAAAAAGACAAACGCTAAACGCCGCTACAGGAGGTCAAGTTTTTTTGTTTGTTTGTACCAAAAGTTTCTGCCCAAAAAAATCTTTAGAAAAAATCTCTTCCAAAACATTTGTAACTTCATCTACAGAAAAATTGCGTTTAATTTGTTGGTGACTTTGTTTAGTCTCAAAAAAAAAAAACAAACCGAAAGAAAAGACAACACACTTCAAAACGCACCTACAAAAAGCATTTAGGCCGAAAAAAAATCCCCATTGCGCCAAGTTACGAATTTAGATGGATGTGTTTGCCAAACCCTTGAAATGTTGACTCAACCGGGCTTGTTCCACACACACACACACGCCAAAAACTCTACTAAACTCATTTTGGCATTGTTGCTTTGTGATGTCATCTGCTTCAGAGAAAGAAACAAGAATTTGGATTTCTTTCCACTTTATTTCGAGAGATAAAAGCTACAACAACCAAATGATTCAGTTTTCGCGTATGAAATTCATACGCGTGCCTTAATTTCTTTAAAAACCCGGCCAGCTACATGCTGATTGTCTTCTTGATTTTAATCTTTAAATGCGGTACGTCAGCGGAAGCGGCATTGTGGATTCAATAGAATGTTGGTTATTCGCTGCTTCACATCTGTATGGTGTGGAAGGGCCAAATTCCAAACTTAATACAATAATATTCTACAAAAATTTTAAATTTCTTCGAAATTTTCTATAGATACCTAAAATGTTGTCAAAATTTTCCAGAGAAGTTAACAATTTCTAAAGAAACATAAAAATTGCATCTACATTTGTTCTAGAAATTTTATTATAATACAATAGTAATAAAAATACAATAGTAAAAATCAAATTACGTCGACATTTTCTATTCGAAACAATAGTAATAAAAATACAATAGTAAAAATCAAATTACGTCGACATTTTCTATTCGAAATCGAAATAACAGAGAAATACTATTTAGTCCACATTTTTTCTATAGAAATCAAATTTTGCTCAAAATTTTTGTATAGAAAGTTCAAATTTCTAAAATTTTATATCTATATATATAAAATTGGATGTGTGTATGTTACGTATGGACTCCAAAACGGCTGGACCGATTTTGAAGAAATTTTCAGGGAATCTTCAGAAAAGCCTAGCGGGCGACATAGGCTATATAAGATCTTGACTGAGGGGTCGTGGCTCCGCCCATATAAGCCAATTTGGAGTTATCATTTGTTTTGAGTGATTCCTACTGTACGTACCTACGTATATGTTAACTAGATTCCTACTGTGCTATGATTGGGACTGGACCGTAATGCCAGTTGGGCCACCAATGCTGAACTTTCTGGGGCACAACTGAATGTCTGAAGTCTAAGTGATTCGTCCAAAATTGGTGGGATTGGACCAATGGGCGTGAACCCATCCATATAAACCAAATTTGGAAATTTAGATATCTTGCACAATTTGTTAGCGAGAACACTGTAATTTTCTGTATATGTATCTGTTGGCAGTCTACGTGAGTGGTGGGATCGGGCCAATCGGTGTGGCCCCACCCATATGAGCCAAGAATGGAGATATTTTGAACAATTTGTTTGTTCCCGAGAGTGCTGTAATTTTGTGTGTATGTATTTGGTGGCAGGATTCGTGATTGATTCAAAATTTACGGGATCAAAAATCTTTATCTGGGGCAACGAAGTGGACCGGGTCCAGCTAGCTCTAAATGTTGTCGAAATATTCTGTAGAAAACGAAAATTTCTTTAAGAATTGCAAATTTCGTAAATTATTTACAGTAACTTCACATTGAGTCGAATTTTTAATAGAAATTAAAATTTCTTTGAATTTTTCTTTAGAAATCATAGTTTTTTAATTTTGTCAAAATTATATAGACATAAAATTTGGTCGAATAGAAGTTTTGGCGAAATTTTTAATTTGTATAAAAAATTTCGAAGAAATTTCATTTAGAATGAAATTTAAGTAAAACTAGTTTCTTAAGACACAACGAGATTTTTTGTAGATAATGTTGATGAAAATTTATTTCTATATTTCTGTATAAGAAATTATAATTTTATATAGAAGATTCGAAATTTTATTTCTTTATAGAAAGTTTCGTCGAAATTTTATTTCGATATAGAAAATTTAGTCGAAATTTTATTTCATTAGAAAATTTCGTCGAAATGTTATATCTATATAAAAAATTTCGTCGAAATTTAATGTCTATAAAAATTTTTGTCGAAATTCTATCTACAGAAAATTTCGTCTGAATTTGATGTCTTTAGAAAATTTCGTCGAAATCTGATATCTATAGAAAATTTCGATGAAATTTTATGTCTATAGAAACTTTCGTCGAAATTTGATGCCTTTAGAAAATTTCGCTGAAATTTAATGTTTATAGAAAATTTTGTTGAAATTTGAGTTCTATAGAAAATTTCGCCGAAATGTGATGTCGAAATTTTATTTCTATAGACATTTTCGTAGAAAATTTAATTTCTATATAGAAAATTTCGTCGAAATTTTATTTCTATAGACATTTTCGTCGAAATTTATTTCCATATAGGAAATTTGGCAGAAATTGTATTCTGTATAGAAAATGTTGTCAAAATGTTATTTCTATAAGAAAATTTCGAAGAAATTTTATATCTATAGAAAATTTCGTCCAAATTTTATTTCTACAGGGTTTTCCAACAAGAGGTGTTATTTTGGTATTCAAAGAAAAATGCCATTTTTTTGAGATAAATGATCGGATGTTTATTTCATAATAAAGAGGAAGGTATGCCGTTATTAATGAAAAACAACATCAGCCAAATGGCCACCACGACCACGCTTACAGGACCATATCGTTTTCATGAAATTTTCCATAACCAAATCGCAAAGTGGCTGTCCTCGATAGCCTCACGAATTCTATCTTTGAGGTCTTGAATCGACCTTATCTTTCACGTGGCCCCAAAGGAAGAAGTCGCAAGGTGTTAAATCACAAGATCTGGGTGGCCAATTGTGATCACCTCTTCGAGAGATAACACGGTCCGGAAACTTTTCCCGTAACAGAGCAATGTTTTCGTTGCTTGCGTGGCACGTAGCACCGTCTTGTTGAAAGTAAACGTTGTCCAGATCAATACCATCCAACTCCGACCATAAAAAATCATTAATCATCTCTCGATAGCGCAATTCATTCACCGTAACTGTTGATCCTTCCTCCTTTTCGAAAAAGTAAGGTTCAATGACCCCGCCGGACCCTAAACCGCACCAAACAGTCACACGTTGAGGATGGAGAGGCTGCTCAACACTAACTCTTGGGTTTTCCGAGCCCCAGATGCGACAATTTAGCTTGTTGTCGTAGCCACCGAGGTGGAAATGGGCCTCATCTGTCAAGATGATTTTTCGATGGAATTCCGGATAATTTTCATGCATTTCAAGGACCCAATCAGCAAAGACACGACGTTGTTGATGATCGGCCGGCTTGAGTTCTTGTGTTAACTGAACTTTATAAGCCTTAAGACCCAAGTCCTTATGCAAGATACGGTGTAATGACGTTTGTGGAATGCCCAATACCGGGTGATTCAAAATAACACCTCTTGTTGGAAAACCCTTTACATAGAAAATTTCGTCGAAATTTAATTTCTACATAAAAAATTCCAAAATTTAATTTCAACATAAAATATCTCGTTGAAATTTTATTTCTATATAGAAAATTTCATCTAAATTTTATTTCTATATAGAAAATTTCATCTAAATTTTATTTTAATATAGAAAATTTCGTCGAATTTTTTTTCAAGTTAAAAATTTCATCGAAATTGTTTTCCTATATAGAAAATTTCGTCGAAATTTAATTTCAATATTACAAATTTCGTCAAATTTTTTTTTGTATATTGAGAATTTCGTCGAAACTTTATTTTTATATAGAAAATTTCGTCGAAATTGAAAATTTGTTGTTTATAGAAAATTTCGTCGAAGTTTAATGTCAATAGAAAATTTAGTCGAAATTTTATTTCTATATAGAAAATTTCGTCTAAATTTTATTTCTTTATAGAAAATTTTGTCGAAATTGTATTTCTTTATAGAAAATTTCGTCGAAATTAATTTTAAATTTTAGAAATTTCGTCAAAATTTTATTTCTATATTGAGAATTTCGTCGAAACTTTATTTTTATATAGAAAATTTCGTCGAAATTTTATTTCATTAGAAAATTAGTTGTTTATAGAAAATTTCGTCGAAATTTAATGTCAATAGAAAATTTAGTAGAAATTTTATTTCTATATAGAAAATTTCGTCGAAATTTTATTTCTTTATAGAAAATTTCTTTGAAATTTAATTTCAATATTAGAAATTTCGTAAAAATTTTATTTCTATATTGAGAATTTCGTCGAAACTTAAATTTATATAGAAAATTTCGTCGAAATTTAATGTCAATAGAAAATTTAGTCGAAATTTTATTTCTATATAGAAAATTTCATCGAAATTTTATTTCTTTATAGAAAATTTCGTCGAAATTATATTTTTATGTAGAAAATTTCGTCGAAATTTTATTTCTTTGTAGAAAACTACGTCGAAATTTTATTTCTATATAGAAAATTTCGTCGATATTTTATTTCTATATAGAAAATTTCTTCGAAATTTTATTTCTGTACAGAAATTTTCGTCGAAATTTTATTTCTATATAGAAAATTTCATTAGAAAATTTCGTAGAAATTTGCGGTTTATAGAACATTTCGTCGAAATTTAATGTCAATAGAAAATTTAGTCGAAATTCAATGTGTACAGAAAATTTCGTCGAAATTTTATTTCTATAGAAAATTTCGTCGAAAATTTTATTTCTATAGAAAATTTCGTCGAAAATTTTATTTCTATAGAAAATTTCGCCGAAAATTTTATTTCTATAGAAAATTTTGTCGAAAATTTTATTTCTATAGAAAATTTTGTCGAAATTTTACTTCTATATAGAAAATTTCGTCGAAATTTTATTTCTATATAGAAAATGTCGTCGAAATTTTATTTCTATATAGAAAATTTCGTCGAAAATAATATTTCTATATAGAAAATTTCGTCGAAATTGTATTTTAATAAAAAAATTCGGCGAAATTTTATTTTATTTTTTTTTTATTTCAATAGAAAAGATTCGACGAAATTTTATTGTAATAGAAAATTTCGACGAAATTTTATTTTAATAGAAAATTTCAATGAAATTTTATTGTAATAGAAAATTTCGACGACATTTTATTTAAATAGAAAATTTGACGAAATTTTATTTTAATAGAAAATTTCGACGACATTTTATTGTAATAGAAAATTTCGACGAAATTTTATTGTAATAGAAAATTTCGACGAAATTTTATTGTAATAGAAAATTTCGACGAAATTTTATTGTAATAGAAAATTTCGACGAAATATTATTGTAATAGAAAATTTCGAAGAAATTTTATTTTAATAGAAAATTTCGACGAAATATTATTGTAATACACAAAATGACTCAGAATTTGTATATAAAAATATTTCGTTGTAATTTTCTATAGAAATTCAAAATTTTGTCGAAATTTTCTATATATAGAGGTTAAATTTTGGCGAAAAAAATAAAATAACCAAAATTCTCATGTTTGAAATGGCCAGTGCTCGTTATTTTTTTGTAATCATAACTTATTAAATTATATAAACATCATATTATTTTGGTAATTTAAAAAAAAATCATCAAATTTAATATTAGTTTGGAAGACCAAAATACTTCAATGCCAATTATAGCGCAAGTTGAAGTCTTCAAGGCACGGTTGCCCTCCAAACGTTAGTTTATTTTTGTAGGCTTTGCCGCAGTTGGTGTCACACACAGCAACAGCTTTGAAGTTTTGAGATCATTTACACGCCAAAGCGAAAAAAATTTCGGCGGCTCTTAACAAAAAATACGCTGAACGATTTATGATAACAGATTAAGTCAATGAAAAATTAGAGCGTTTATCTAAATTAAAGTGACACACGGCCATAAAAACCCTCTGGAAAGAGGAATGTCTTCAGACAAATAGTTATTAATATAACTTATCAAAAAAAAAAAAAAAACAAAACAAAAAAATAAAAAACCATAAAATGCCGAAAAAAGATGGGTGAGTTTTTTAAATGAATGAATATGAAATGATGCCGCTTGAAATAACACACACACACAGACACTTCTTCGACGTAATCATGATGTAGCGAATAACATTTTTGTATGTTAAACAAATTTTCTATTAAAATTTTACATAATTTACCTCGAAGCTATCTATGTACGATATATATGTTTGGGGGATGTTCAAAGTTGGCTTCAATTGTTAGAAGCTTTTGGGTTGAGTCTAAAAAACTATGAGTTTCTGTTGCCATTCATAATCACATTTTGAGATTTTTTTCTGTGTTTGGGTAAGAGCAATTCTAAACCAATATCATTTGTGGCCTAATGTTTTTGGTGTTTTCAGATTTTTTTTGCGGTTTTTTGCTTTTTGGCTTAAATGACTTAGAGCAAGTGCAACCTTAAAGCAAGGAAAAGAAACGGAAAATGTGCCAAGAAAGTTTCTACATATTCTTCTTTTTTTATGGCCTGTATGCTGCGGCGGCGTCAAAGCATGGAAAAATCATAAACAGGCGGCTGGCAGACAGTGGGGGAATTTTTGGAAATAAATTTCAAAAACGATAATGTTTTAAATACTCACTTTTACTCATAGCAGAGGCTTTGTTAAATTTAACCCTGAAGATTGGGCCTTCTATTTAGTGCAACAGTTGGAGTTACAAGGCCTCAAGTAATGAAGTATAATCAAGTAATGAAAGGTTTTTTTATTATAGAATATATGTTTGTTTTTAATTCCCCACAGTGAGTTGGCTGATGTTGAGCCTTAAGGTCATCATTCGTCCTTCCTTGTTCCTTCCATTTAAAAAGGAGTTAGAGCTACTGGGCCCCGAAACAAAGTCTCAACAAGTTATAAAGAGTTTTGTTTATTACAGAACCCATATGATTTTTCAAGATTTCCCCACTGTGACTTCGCTGATGTTGAGCGTTAAGGCCATCCGCTAGACATGAGTGCCTCCTCGTAGCATGGAGGAGCGAGAATGTTGCATGAGGCATGTTGTAACGCATATTATAATGTTAGAAGTTATCTGCAGTGGCCATTTGCCTTGGCCGGGTCTTCTTCCCGGCCATAACTTGGTTGTTTAATAAATGCAATACATAAAGTAACCATCAGACACATAGACACATGTACAGACAGCCGGGCGGGCAGCAGACAGACGGACGGACAGGCAGCCAGATAGTCGGGCAGACCGAAAAAATAGTGTGGGAAAGAAAATTTTCGGGTTCTGTTTCTTATTCTCAAGCGTGTTGCTTCGTTTGGTCGGTTGCATTGCCTTGCAATGTAGGCCATGTAATATTTTGAAATTATGAATATTTTCGTTGCATAAAAATGTTATTATTCCTAGCATTGTTTTTGTTATTTTCTTTAGGTTTTCGTCTTTGTGATTTCTAAAACATGTTTGGAATTTTTGATTAGGATTTTTCACTGAACTTTTCCTAATTTTATGGGAAATTAATACAGACTTATGGCACTGAAGTATCAGTAATTATTACACATAAGACATAAGAGTTAAGAGACACATGTAACTCAAGTGTCTCAGCTGTAGTTGCTCGTAGCGCTCATAAATGTTAAATGAAATCAAAAGACTTAAGACACATGCACGAGCCGCGGGCAAACGCCGCGCCGCGTCTCTTTGTGTGATCATACAACGCATAGACTTAAGACACATACTTTGTTGATTTGAACATTAAGCACTAATTAGACATTCATTGATTCGTACCGATAAAAAGTCGCCTTTGGAGCCTCACCAATGGCAAACGTGAAACTCCAATTTCAATTCGAAAACCAGCTATGACTACATCGTGTACAGGTCCTATAAAAATGTCCATAAAAGTAATCAATACTAAATTGTGGGTGGAAAAACACCTTAAAACAAAGCCACCATCACCTCAGCTCATTAACAACATCATTAAATTCGGGATTGATTGGTAATACCATCGTAAAAAAAGAAAACATGTTGCAATCATCTTCCACAATCTGGCAAATTTTCCTCATGATCGTTGATATTTTGACCTGATGTAATTGGAAGATTTTTGCATGTGATTTGAAGATAAAAATGTACTGTGTTTTTAAGGCCCATATATTAAAAGACATTGTAAAGTAGAGAGTGAGAAATTTAAGGTTTTGAAGTGATGGGAAATTCAGAAAAGCATTTAAAATGTCAGTGACTCTTTCAAATACACTCCACAAACAATTTGAAATATAACAATTTGACTCTGAAGAGTCATATGCGGAGGGGATTGTTTATTTCTGGGGGAGAATATTATATTTTTTTCCGAAAATGAATACTAATTACAATCTGAGAGCACGGTATTCGTTCCAGTTGGAAATCTATTTTTAAATCTTAACCCTTTAACAGGCAAGACCATATACAGACAGTGTTCGCTTTTTGGATTCCAGAACTGAATTAAAAAATATTTTCCCCTAAAAATTGTGACAACTCTCTTTAGACGGTCCTACTTGACAATTTTATATGTTCCCAAAGTGTGACATTGCGACATGTCCATCGTGAGATATAATCAATCAAATTTAAGAAATCAACAAATTAGCTCCGAAAATTATGTTTACAATTTCGCTGTTTTTTTAATTTTTTTAAAAAATCACATTTGTTTTAAAGCTATCGACTTCAATTTTTTACCAATAATAGTTAACATACTATATTTTAATTTTATAGTGTATTTGGAGTTAACAAAAAATTGTGATTTCTAATCGAACTAGTGAAAAATATTTTTTCACTATTTTTCACCTGTTGTTCGTTTCGCTTGCTTTTTTATACCCTCCAACATAGGATGGGGGGTATATTCATTTTGTCACTCCGTTTGTAACACCTCTAAATATTGATCTGAGATCCCATAAAGTGCCAGGACAAAATTGCCTTGTTTGATGTGTTTGAATCCAAAGAAAATATATTTGAAACACAAATTTTTAAATGTTATATATTTCTGAGCAAATAAATGTTATTTGAAAATCAATAAAATATATTTGGAACGCATATATAAATATATTTCAACAAAATATATTTGCAAACTTAATATCTCAAATAAAATATGTGTTTAAATACAAATAAAATTATTGTTTAGGAATTTCTCCAAATATATTTTATTTAAAAAAAATATTTTCAAAACTTTTGCTGACTTTTTAGAATTTCCGTTTAAATTGTTCCTCAGCTTCGAATTGTACCTTCCAGTTGCAATACCATATGTAGCATTAAATTCTGTTTAAATCAATCATTTAAAATTTCTGAGTTAGTATTCCAAGTCATCATTTTTTGTCAATCCTCCAAGTAATTTATTTTGATCCATGATTATACGATTTCAATTATTATACCCTACACCACACTGTGGTACAGGGTATTATAAGTTTGTTTCACGGCAGAAGTTTGTAACACCTGAAAATAACACAGCTAGACCCACCTTAAAGTATACCGATCGACTCAGAATCACTAGTTGAGTCGATTTAACCATGTCTGTCCGTCCGTCCGTCCGTCTGTCCATGTAAAGTTGTTCGTCGACTACAGGTCGCAATTTCACTCCGATCGTTCTGAAATTTTGCAGTTTTGAGTATTTCGCAGCTGTAAAGATCCCTATTGAATTTGGTTAAAATCGGTTGAGATTTAGATATAGCTCCCATAAATATCTTTCATCCGATTTGGCCCTTTAGTCCAATAGAAGATGTATTTTACATCCAATCGTTTTGAAATTTAGAATGGTAGAGTTTCTTGCCCCATGAACCAACATTGCCGAATTTGAAGAAAATCGGTTATGATTTAGCTATAGCTCCCATATATATGTTTCGTCCGATTTTGCTGTTTAGTCCTGTAGAAGGTGCATTTTACATTCAATCATTTTGAAATTTAGAATGGTAGAGTTTCTTGATCCATGAACCAACACTACCGAATTTGAAGAAAATCGGTTAAGACTTAGCTATACCTCCCATAAATATGTTTCGTCCGATTTGGCCCTTTAGTTCTATAGAAGCTGTATTTTACATCCAATCGTTTTGAAATTTAGAATGGTAGAGTTTCTTGATCCATGGACTAACATTGCCGAATTTGAAGAAAATCGGTTAAGATTTAGCTATAGCTCCCATATATGTATATGTTTCAACCGATTTGGCTCTTTAGTGCTGTAGAAGCTTTATTTTACATCCAATCGTGTTTATACCCTACACCACACTGTGGTACAGGGTATTATAAGTTTGTTTCAAGGCAGATGTTTGTAACACCTGAAAATACTATAGCTAGATCCACCTTAAAGTATACAGATCGACTCAGAATCACTAGCTGGGTCGATTTAACCATGTCTGTCTGCCTGTCCGTCCGTCCGTCTGTCAGTCTGTCCGTCCGTCCGTCTGTCAGTCTGTCCATCTTAAGTTGTTCGTTGACTACAGGTCGCAATTTCATTTCGATCATTCTTATTTATATTTCAGAGTTATTCAATATTACGAGAGTGGTGTAGGGTATTATATAGCGGCCCCGCCCGACTTTAGCCTTGCCTTACTTGTTTTTATTTATATCTTTACGAATATTAAAAAATTCTAAAAAAAATAACGTTGAATTAGTAACAAATTTAACACAACTAATGTATTTGCTTAATTCTTAATTGCAAATAAATATTTGTTTCGGAAATAATAGTCCCAAAGAAAAACAAATTGGGATGTAAGCAAAGATTTGTTTAGAATAACTTTTTCCCAAATATATATTTTTTGTGTGTACCCAATATTATATGTTTAGAGTGTACCCTAACATAAATATGTTTCAAGCCAAATATGTTTAGGACAATATACTACACAAGCGATTTTTTTAGCGTGTATTCTTAATCGTCGTAAAATTCTAAGACGATTTAGCCATGTTCGTCTGTTCGTCCATCCGTCCGTCTGTTGTAATCACGCTAAAGTCCGTAATAATAGAGTTAGGTTGATCAAATTTGATAGAAATATTTCTTATAGTTGCAGGTTGTTTGGGATTGCAAATGGCCCATATCGGTCAATGTTTTAATATAGCTCCCCTATACACAGAGGTCGCTCCAAAATACTGTTTTTGAACCATAGATACCACATTTTTAGAGTACATCACAGAAAAAAATTTACAAATCGGTGAATATCTTGTTATAGTCGCCCCATAGAGGTCGCTCCAAAATATACGTATTTAAGCCATAAATACCACATTTTCTAAGCATTTTGTTTGAATCTTTGCTGTATGTATTTAATGAAGACAAGAATTCAACGCAGTAAACATTTTTTAAATCAGTTCATATTTGTTATAGTCAACATATAGATGTCGCTCCCAAAACGGTTTATTTAAGCCATAAAGACCACATTTTCTAAGAAATTTTGCAGAAACTTTGCAGTCAATCTCAATATAATTTATCAAATCAGTTTTTATACTGTTGTGGTCTCCGTGTAGATCTAGGTCTCAAATATGCTAATTTAAGCCATAAATACCACGTTTTTCAGCGTTCCTTTTTATACCCTAGACCACACTGTGACGTAGGGTATTATGAGTTTGTGCATTTATTTGTAATACCCAGAAGGAGAAGAGATAGACCCATTTTTTATATTTTCGTCGATTTAACCATGTCCGACTGTCCGTCCGTCTGTAGATGTATCGTTGTAATCAAAGTGCAGGTCGTATTTAAGGTCCGATTGTAATGAAATTTAGCACAATGCTCTTTTTTGGCCCATGGACGATCCCTATTAAAATCTGTCAAAATCGGTTCAGATGTAGATACAGCCCCTGTATATATGTTACACCCGATTTGAAATGTAAGCGCTGTGGAAACTGTATTTTGTATCAGATCAGTACGAAATTTTGCAGATGGAGTTCCCTTATTACATGAGTAAACTCTGCCAAATTCGGGGAAATTCAGTTCAGATTTAGAAATAGCCCCCATATATATGTTTCACCCGATTTGACATGGATCAGTACAAAATTCGGCAGAGAGAGTTTTCTTATTACATGTATGAACACTGCCAAATTCTTATAGCAATGCCCATTTTCGAATTATTAGGGAAGTGTAGGGTATTATATAGTCGGCCCCGCCCGACTTACTATCTTTCCTTACTGGTTTTTTAATAATTTGCTTAAACAAAAAGGACCGTTTCATGATTCATGACTTAGCGCTCTTACTTGTTTTTTCGTTGCAAAGTGCAAAGTTTGTAACACCTCTAAATATTGATCTGAGACCCCATAAAGTATATATATACTTAATCGTCGTTAAATTCTAAGACGATTAAGCATTGTCCGTCTGTCCGTCTGATATAATCACGCTACAGTCCGTAATAATAGAGCTAGGTTGATCAAATTTGGTAGAAATATTTCTTATAGTGGCAGGTTGTTTGGGATTGCAAATGGGCCATACCTTTCAATATTTTGATATAGCTCCCCTATAGAGGTCGCTCCAAAATACGGATTTTGAGCCATAGATACCACATTTTTAAAGCAATTTGTATTATTGTATTATATTTTGACAAGAAGTTTGTATTGACAAGAAAACATCACAGCAAAAATTTAACAAATCGGCTTAAATACATATATTTTGGAGCGATCTCTATAGGGTAACTATAACGTAATAATAACCGATTTCTAAATTTTTTGCTGTGATGAATTCTTGTCAAAATATAATACAAACTGTAAAGTTTCTGCCATAGATACCATAAAGCAATTCAGCAGAAATTTAGCATTATGTGTGCTATTTTGACAAGAATTCAAAACAGCAAAAATTTTAGAAATCGGTTATTATTATGTTATAGTCACCCTATAGAGGTCGCTCCAAAATATACGTATTTAAGCCATAAACATCCCTGGGAACTGCAAAGCCGATGAACTTGCTAGGAAAGGGACGTCTTTACAAATTCTCGAAGAATTTGCATATATTGGTGCGCCACTATCCACGTGCAAGCTTTGGATAAGGCAATCAGGCAGTCCAACGACAGATGGACACAAATCGGCACCTGTAGGTTAGCTAGACAAATCTGGCCAAGGTATAACCTGAGAAGGTCAAAATATCTCCTCGCACTGGAAAGGAAAAGATTATCTACGTTAGTATCAGTTCTGACGGGATACTGCCTGATCGGCGAACACGCCAGAAGATTGGGTATTAACTCCAATGACTTCTGCAGAAGCTGTGGAGATGAGGAAGAAGTGGAGAGCATTGAGCACTTGCTATGCGACTGTCCCGCTTTGAGTAAACGACGACTGGACCTACTGGGGTCGGCCTTTCTAGGCAGCCTAACAGATCTTTCCAGTACCAATATTCATGCTATCGATACATTTGTATATCAAACAGGTTGGTTTCGATGAAGGGCATTTTAGCCCGTGGTACCACTAGGGACCTAAACTGGTCTATGTGAGCTGAAGAAATAAAAAAGAAAACGGCTGCCACCCTAACCTAACCTAAAACCTAAAAAGCCATAAATACCTCATTTTCTAATCATTTAACTGAATATTTGCAGTTTGTATTTAACTAAGACAACAATTCATCGCAGTCAATTTTTTAAAATCAGTTAATATTTTGTTATGGTCCACTTGTAGATGTCGCTTTTAGCCCCAATTTGATAAATATCTCATTATTTCATATTGAATAGATGATACCGCATTATTTATATTTGTTGTTCCCCAAAAAGTAGTTATGCACGAGTATATTAAATCATTATTTCATTATTCAAATTGGTCGCCTTATTATACTATCGTATCGAATTTCCATTATTATTTCTAATTAAGGTAGGACGACTACCTACTCGTTTCTTTTGTCTACTTTTATTTCAAAATATTCGAATTCCAAAAATTTAGTTTTTTGATATCTCTGCTTCACTTCTTGTAAATTGTTTTGTTTCTGTTATTATAATAGTTTCAAATTTCAAATACTCATTATTACTTTTTTTCTGCGTGAAGGTTCCAATCATGCTGCTGTTTAGTTCCAGTTTTAACGAAAAAGTATTAATTTGTCCATGTTCCGTTATTACATCTCTAGTAGAGCATGCCGCATATGTTTCCTATTAATATTCTTTCCCAATAGTAGAACGTTTGCAGTCTTTTATACATAAATGCTTCCCATTTCTATTCAAAAAATATACCCGTATTAAACATTGCTTTCAAATAATAGAAACCCATGTGCGAAATTTTCCCCATGGACATATTTATGCTCTAACCAAATAGAGTGTTGACTTCTAACGTGAATTATATATTTTGGTTTGAATATTCATGTTTTCATTCTAAACAATTTGCCACAACAAATCAACTAACGAGTCTAAAGCCTGAAACACATTTGACATAAAGATTTTTCCCAGAAGCCGACTACTTTTGTGTGCGTGTGTGGCAGCCTCCTAGAAAGCGCAGCCATCCCGTCAGCGGAAAAGAAAGACCAAAGGAAAAAGCCAAAGTAAAAACCTGATGGCAATAATTTATGTCAAAACACTCACTCGCTCGCTCGCATTGCGCATTGCATGCCGACGCCGCCGCCAATACTTTCACGCACATAACTTTACACCATTCTTTACGAGTGGCAATAAATTTTGCAATTTGTATTTGGTTCTCGCCAACTCCTGCCCGAGACCGAACCACAACTTCACTGCACCACCACACAATGGCTAAGAGGAAAATTCAAAAGAAAAAAAAACGAGCGTTTAATAGGAAAATGAAGTGGAAATATGTTTTCGTACAATAACCGACGATTTAGTTGTTATATAAACTGAAGCGGTCTTGACTCGGTCTGTTTTTTTCTTTTGGGGTCTTTAGACCATATTTGGTATGAAGAATTGTAGCAGGAAATACAATTTGTCAGAAAGAGAAAAAAAAAAATAAAAAATTTGCGATCAGGGACTTGTTGTCTATGGAGATTAAAAAGAGTCACTTAACTGGGCTAAGGAAGTCATAGACGCTTCTAAAGCCATTGAGTCGGCTAATAGGGCCAGAACTTCGGCTGCGTTAGCGGCTGATAATAATGCCAAAAGAATCAGATCACCTGATGAACCCCTGCCCCTGTCAAAAAAAGGCTAGAAGCCATAACGTAACTGTCAAAAGGAAGCTCGCCAAACCCTTCAGTGAAATGCCGAAGGAGAGTCTTGTGATGGCCGTTAGAGACAAAAGTGATGACGATGGCACAATCCCTAAGAACCAGAGTTCGGAAAAAAACACTAAGGAACGGTTCATTAGCGTTCTGTACCGTTCCTTCGTCGCGAACGGAACAGTATCGCAACCCTTACAAGAGAAGAGAATACACTAAAAATTTTTTTGTGTTACTGTTCGCGAACGGTACCACTACGATAACGTACCGTTCTAACAACAAGACGAACGGTAGCACTACGATATCGTTCGGTTCATAGAACAGTATCACAGTACCGACCAATTATCAAAGGTTCAGGGAACTGCCTGTCTAAGCATAATCTAAGTTCTACAGCGACTGAGTCTCTACAAGTATTACTCCACCTACTGGCGATTGATATAGTGGAGGTATAAGAACTACGGTCATATAAATATATATATATCATAATGTTGTGCCATAGTAAACGACGGAGTGGATTAACAGAGAGGAGTGGATTGACAGAATACCAGGATATATAAATTTTATCCACTTCTACACAGATGGTTCGAACCTCGATGGTATGGTCGGTTTCGGAGTACACCATAGAGAGCTTAGTCTTGATATAGCTCGCAGACTGCCAGATACCTGGAGTGTATATCAAGGCAAAATAATGTCAACAAGGTAATTCGGCAAGTGGCTGAGTCGCAACATAGTGGCCAACACCGGCGTTGTCATTTGCTCCTACAGCCAGGCTGTCACTTAATCTCTGCGGACTTCATCCCTAAATTCAGAAACAACCCGCGACTGCCGCAGATCTCTCAACGATATGGCTGAGTAGTTTAACATATACCTCATATAAGTACCTGGACATATGGATATCCCGGCGAATTTGACGGCCGATGAATGTGCTAATATTGGCGCGCCACTGTCCACATGCAAGCTTTGGCTTAGGCAAGGGGCAGTCCAGAGAAATATGGACAGAGGCCGACACCTGAAGGGTAGCTAGACAAATCTGGTCAAGCTACGACCTGAGAAGGTAAAAATATATCCTCGCACTATAGAGCAAAAAAAGTGTCTACATTAGTTTCAGTTCCGACGAGAAACTTCCTGATCGGCGAACACGCCAGAAGATTGGTAGTGGAGTCCAATGACCTCCGTAGAAGCTGTGGAGACGAGGAAGAAGTGGAGAGCATTAAGCACTTGCTTCGTTACTGTCCGGCGTTGAGTTAGCGATGCATGGATATACTACACGCACACAAAAAATACCTTCTGGAGTTCGTTTATCGCAAACATAGTTCTTTGTCTCAAACGATCTACCTTTCCTGTAACGGTTGAAATACTACTGGTGAATGAAGACATTTATCGTAAACGTAGTTTCTCTTGCTGTACATGGACATTCTTTCATTACAAAAACTTACATAATTTACGTTTATGGAAAACGAAAAACGTTTACGGAAAAATATTGTATTGTACGATTTTGAAGAGAGTTTAGAGAACAAAGAACGTAACTTGTTTACATTTTGTGATAATGAATTTTTAAAAATATTTTATTTTTTATATGTTGAAATAATATGTGTAAAAGATGCAGATGTGTAAGAACACAGCACAAAAAGAAACGTTTATTGTACGCATGGTTTTATTAACAGTTCTGCAGATGGTGGTGGAAATTTCTCCTTCGAACCAAAGAATCTAAATTATCTGAGGTGCGATATCTCGCAAATATACTGCGGACTCCAAATTAATGTTATAGGTAAATTAAGTGAAGACATGTGAGAAAATAATCAGATAGTCAATAACAAAAACAATAGATCGAGCATTGTATGAAAATATTGAAAGTTTTGTGAAGAGCCGGATGACTGACTGGTTATTTTCCCAAACGTTTTAAATTGTAAAGAACAATCAATCATCACATGTTTAGGTACTGAAGCACTTAATGGTAATAGTGAAATAAATTTATTGTCAAACCATCCAACCAAAATCGCCATCTCAATCAGGCACAATACAACTGGACACTTCTGGAAACTGCTGAAGTGTTCAACACTAAAGAGGTAAACTTTGTTTTTTAATGACACTATGCAATACGATTTTTTACCCGAAGTTGTTCATGTTATTTTTTGATGTAGTTTGGAAATTCACTTTGGCTAAAAAGTTTGATATATGGTAAGATAACAACTCGCTTTGATCCATACAATGGAACATAATTTTATAGAACATATTAAATATCATAATGCAAACAAATTATTCTTTTGCGACAAACGTTATCTCATTTGTTGATAAACTGACATTGCTTGTGACAAAGCAATAACCGTTTGGAACAAACGTTTCACAGTGTTTGGGATAAACAGGCATTGTATGTGACATACACAATAACCGTTTGCACCAAACTTTTCACAGATTTTGCTATAAATATAAATCATTTGCGATAAGAACACTAACCGTTAGCTAAGCGTATCTGTGTCGTTTGGTATAAACGTAAATCGTTTGCGACAAACATATGCCACAAACGTAGTTCGTTTGTTTAATTTTTCGTTTTGGAGTAACGAGTTTTTTCATTGCACCTGTAGGGTCAGCTTTTCTAGGAAGTCTGACAGATCTTACCGGCACCGATATTCGCACTATTGATAACTTTGTTTTATAAAACAGGTTTCGATGAGGGGCATCTGTGTCCGTGTTAGCCCTAGGGACCTACATTGCTCTATGTATGTTGGTAACTCCGGCTACCACCCTAACCTAACCTACTTGAGACGTCAGAAAAGGCTATGGTATTTGCAATTATAAACTAATACCTAATATAAGCTAGTTGTTTAGTTTGTAGAAAACCATTTTTATTTGCGGATCTGGACTAAGGAACCAAATATATAACGCATTTTGTACTTTAACTTTTCCATTGACGTATGATTAGTATTTGCTACGGGCCAAAAGTGAAACACATCGAAGGAGTGATCTAAGAACCTAAGTATGTTCGGCAGATATTCGTTTTGGGTCATTTTAAATCGAATGAGAAATGTCCGCCCGTCTGTCTGCAGGCTGGTGCGCACGATAACTCTCAAAAGGAGTAACCGATTGACTTCAAATTTGGTATAAGATAATATTCTTTTCTATCTCCGGCTATGTTCGAAGATGGGCCATATTGGTCCACTCCATCTGGTACCTCCCACACAAAGGTTTAACATTTAGTGAAATATTGATTCTTTAAAAACTTCTTTCTATACTACTTATTAGAATCTTCTGAAATTCCACACATTGTATTATTTTATTAGTTGCTATCAACTCGATAAAAATGGGCAAAGTTGCCACACCCCTTTTTGGTACCTCCCACACAAATGGACAATTTTGCATTAAAATTGTATTGCTTATAACTTTAATACAAGTGCATAAAAATACATTAAATTTTGTGCTGCATAATGTTTTTGTGGCGCCTATAGTCCGGTAAAAATGGGCATTATTGTACAGCCCCTTTTGGTGCCTCCCACACAAATGGAACGTTTTACACCAAAAGGAAACGGCTTATAACTTTAATACCAGTGCATAAAAAGACTTGAAATTTTGTACAGTGTAATGCTATTATAGTGCCTACAGTCCTGTAAAAAGTGGGCGTTATCACCACGCCTCTTTTTTTACCTCCCACACAAAATGACCAAATCATACCAATATTGAATAGCTCGTAACGTTAATATACCAGTTGCGTACGATGATTTTCGTCAGGATTGACTTCAAATTTGTGTGTGTTAATATTTTTTTCTATCTGAGGCTAAGATCAAAAATGGTCTACATTGGTCCACTCCTTCGAGTACCTCCCCACAAAGATTCAAAATTTACACAGTATAGCATTTTTCAGCTCATTTATTTGGGACTCAATTGGACGTAGCCCCAAAAATAAAAACTTCTGTATCATTCGTTTGGTCAAGTTGGCAGAATTAATAATTTAATGCCCATACGATTTTTTTTTGCTCAAAGTAGATTTCTAGCACTTTTTCTATATTTTGTCCTCGGTATACCGTATGGAATATCTCTTTTGTGTCTGATGCTAAGTTGTAGATATTGAATAGGAGAAAAAAATGAGGAACAAACCTACCCGAAAAAAGTGCATCCAGTGCCTTAAATATCGCAAAAATTTTCTGTTTTAATGTCTTGTTTTATACGTATGCGAATTACGTATACGTATTTTTCAATATTTTACTGACAGATATTATTTGGCACTTTTTCGGGTAGGTTTGTTCCGCATTTTCGTATGGTACCTCCCAAACAAAATAGCCAAAATAAAACCAGTAAAGAAAGACAGAAAGTCGGGCGGGCCTACTATATAATACCCTACACCTCTCTAACAATGCGAAAATGTGCATTGCGATAACAATGTGTAATAAGAAAACTGTCACTGCCGAATTTCGTATTGATCGGATATAAAACACTGTTTCTACAGCGCTTACATGTCATATCGGGTGTAACATATATATGTGGGCTATATCCAAATCTGAACCAATTTTAACCAGGGATTTTAAGCAGAGTCCTTGCTTGGGCAAAGTTTCGTTGAGATCGAACCATAATTGCGACCTGTACTTTGATTACAAAAATACATCTACAGACAGACAAACAGACGGACATTGCTAAATCGACTCAGAAAGTGTTTACAAGTCGATCGGTATAATAAATAATGGGTCTATCTCTTCTCCTTTTGGGTGTTACAAACAAATGCACAAAGTCATAATACCTGAACCACAGTGTGGTGAAGGGTACAAAAAAGAAAAAAACTGATTATTTTTTAGTTTCCTTATTTTTACAATATGGGTCATAATTTATGAATTTATCCATATGTTTGCTTTCTTCGTTAAAAAAATGGAACAAAAAAATGTTTTTCTATTTTAAAGAAAATCCAATATTTCTAATTGTTTTAATGACAGTTACTAAACTTGTGTTACTACGTAAAAGTGATGTCTTCAGTATCTCTATCACCCACAACACGATGCAACAAAATATTTTTTTTTTGTATCCGAGACCTGAAGCCAAAAAAAATTTTTTATGGTAAAGTTTTTTTTTAAAAATTTGTTTCTAAAATTCCAATTTTCATGGAAGTTACCTTAAGTATGTGGTACATATTTTTTATGTAAATGCTCGATAAACCCGTGATACCATTTAAATTAAAGGAGATGCAAAGGACTAGAAATGCTGAAAACATCAGTTTCAAGTAGAAGAGAAAGTTGACATTTTTCAAAAAAATAATTTTTGGCTGGTACGAGAAAAATCATAAAAACTAGGAAAAAAAAAATCGCAAAATAAGGTTTGTTCCATTTCTTGGAAGCTATTATCCTAACGAAGAAAACAATGCCTATTTGCACAATACACTATGCAACAAAAAAATTTTTTTTGTGTCTCAGACGTAAAAATTATATTTTTGTATAGATTGTGGCATACTGTTATATAAAATCAAAACCAAAATTTTTTTATGGATAAGTTTTTTTAAAAAAATATTTTATTAAAAATTTTGTTATTGTCGAAGGTACACTTAGTATTTGCACTATGATTTTTGGAGTATAAGCCCGATCAGGTTGACTTGTACGTTAAATTGAAGCTATTAATGTGGGCTACCAATGTCGGATCTCTTTCACTTTGAAACAGTGGTTTAGTAACAGTCATTGAACAAATTGGAAAAATTAGATTTAAAAAAAAAAAATTCCTGGTGTGAAAAAAAACATAAAAAATAGAAACCAAATCGAAAAAAATATTTTATTTTATTTTTTGAAAGTTTGCATCCTAGCAAAGAAAATAATGCCGATTTAAAAAAAATCTATGGATAAATTTATAAATTATAGCCCTTTTGATAAAGGTAAGAGAATTTCAAAAAGTATTTTTTTTTAATTTTTGTTTAAATAGCGATTTTATTTGTTACTTTTATTTACATAGCGTGGTCCATTACGAGGTTCCCTACTTTTTTGAAGAAAAAACACAGAAAATTCAAATTGAATGGGGAATGTTTATTATCATTTGAAAGACCATTCTTTGGCATTTATTTTTTGAAGATTATGTCTGTCAAATGTTGGCCGCGGCTACGTCTCAGATTGTCCATCCGTTGAGTTCAATTTTCGATGACTCGTTCGAGCATTTCGACTGGTAACTGGCGAATGACACACTCCATGGCCTGAAACGAAGCTGGTTTGTCCTCATAAACTTTAGACTTTACATATCCCCACAGGAAAAAGTCTAACGGTGTAATATCACACGATCTTGGTGGCCAATCGACCGGCCCAAAACGTGAAATATCTGCTCACCGAAGTGTTCTCTCAATAAATCCATTGATTGATGCGATGTGTGGGAAGTGGCGCCGTCTTGTTCAAACCAAATGTAGCCAAAATCACGAGCTTCAATTTCAGGCATCAAATAGTCGGTTATCATGACACGATAACGGTCGCCATTGACCGTTACGTTCTCACCGGCATCATTTTTGAAGGAATATGGACCGATGATTCCACCGGCCCACAAACCATACCAATCCGTTGTTTTTTCTGGATGAAGTGGCAGCTATTGAATCTCTTCAGGTTGCTCTTCGTCCCAAATGCGGCAATTTTGCCTGTTTACATACCCATTGAGCCAGAAATGGGCCTCATCGCTGAACAAAATTTGGCTCGAAAACGTCGGATCTTCTTGGAACTTTTCAAGAGCCCATAGAGCGAAGCGATGTCGCTTGGGAAGGTCGGGCGGCTTCAGTTCTTGCACAAGCTGTATTTTGTCGTTCCATACGTCAATCCGAGTTGCTGCGAACGGCGCCGAATCGATTCTCCACGGTCTTCGTGTACACTCTCAACTACGGCCGCTACATTTTCTTCACTGCGTGGTGGACGTGGTATATTCGGTCGATTCTATTATCCAATAATGAATGCTGGGTCTCAAGATGGGTAATGGTGTTGCGAATAGTACGCTCAGTTGGCCGATTATGTTGACCATAAGTTGAGCGAAGTGCACAAAACACATTCCTCACATAACGTGAATTTTCGTAATAAAGTTGAACGATTTGTAAACGTTGTTCAGGCGTAAGTCTTTCCATGATGAAATGCCAAACAATACTTAACAAAAATAACACGACAGCATGACACGACTTACACGTGATCTGTCACAAAAATGCTATTGAAAAAAGTTTTTCTACTTGGATCACCCGATATTATGTACATTTGAGCTTATTTACATGTACAAGTTTCATTAGAAGTAATTGTGAGTTCTTACTTGACGTTTGTAGTTTTCGGAATCGGTTTCTCTAATGAGGAACCAATAATAATCTTCCATCATTCTTTCATCTCAGTGCCCTTGGTAACGCCGCTCGATGAACTTCATTTCTTGGTGAAACCTTTCGCCATGTTCGTCACGGACGTCGCCAAGATTCTAGGGTAAAAAGTTTAAATGAGAATGCAAGAAATGAATCTTGAGGTACATATTTACACCTGTTGGAATGCATAAAGCGAAAAATACATATATGTATGTTATATACATAAATATAGAAAAATATATTTCTTAGTAATTTTTCATAATTTTTTAACAAATAATTAATCATTGTTTCATATTGCGGGCTTTTATTGGATCCAAGGAAATTTGAAACTACAACCTTAAACGACTGCAATTTCATCCGACGTCAAATATGATTCGAAATTTACATCTTTCATCAGTTTCCTTATTTTAGGCCCATCAAAAACGCCTTCTTCGATTTTGTTAAAAGAAAGACTTTTAAATAAACTTTTTAAATATGAGAGTGAATTGCCATCTTTCCTTAAGGTTTTTACAAAATTTTTAAAGAGCCACAGCTTAATATGCAATGTTGGCAAATAATGTTTTCTTTTTGGATGAGAGGTGTGTATTTTATGTTGTTTTCACCCAATGTAATGTGTTTTCTTGTTGGCCATTTCTTTCTTCTGTAATTATCTTCGCGAGCACGGCTAGCCCAGAGGCATAACATCCCAACTACTTTGAAATCGCAACAAATTTTCCAGTTATGTTGTTCATATTTTATGTATTTTATCAATTTAGCCATTGTTTCGTATGATTCCTTAGTGTTGACAGCATGAGCAATGGGAATCGACGGTTTTTGATTTCCGTTGTGCAAAAGTACTGCTTTCAAACTTTCTTTACTGCTGTCAACAAATAACCGCCATTCTTTTGAATTACATGTTTGATTAAGTTTCTCGAACAATCCGGGAATGTCCTTGCAAAAGCATATGTTATCCACAGTTGTATGAAATTGTTTGTAAGGTATATCACGGACTCTATAATATGACATCTGGGGGACTCTATAATATAACATCTGGGGCCAAAATATTGTACGGTTTCATCCGAGATGCAAGTACATAGTTCTGCCTTATCTTTGGTCAGTTCCAAATCTCTCACTAGATCATTGAGTTGAAACTGAGTAAACAGCGATGACTTCTGACTCAAACCTGAATCGCTCAGAGTTGAGTACTCAGTTAAACTTGATGATGTTTCCGTAATTAGGCTCTTAGCTATACTTGGACACTTGGGAATTGGTATTGTTTCCGAATGTGCAACTGGCAAAGTGACAGATTTTACAATCTGTTAACTTAGACAAAAATAGCAGTCCGTATCGCGAATGAATGGTTGTCCCCAAATCATTGGCATTCCAAATTGCACGTGATGTCTAAAATTAAAACGTTTTATTCCACAAAACATTGTAATACATAAATTGTAAAGTAACTAAAGTAACTGAATTGAAACCTCATAAATAAAAAACTACAAATATTGTTGAATGACCCTCTACCAGGGCGGATCTCATCCAATATAGCTCTCACATTGCATATAATGTTTTATGGAGGGATACGAACGTCTATACAATCTCGTCCTCTCTATAATTGTATAATGTCTGACATCAATCCTCATAAAATAAAATGCAAGTGCAATGTCTCTTATATGAGTCTCTCACATATGGTGAATTCAATATAAGCAAAAACATCATTTGAAAAAGGAAAAATGTGAAAATAAATTTTGTTTTGAATTTCCCTAACATTTACAGAATGCCTCATAACTTTTACATCTATCCATAGATTTTCTTCAGAAATGCATGGTTTTCTTCGCTAGAAAGCTGGATTTTAAAATATGGAACAAACCTTTTCGGCAATTTTTTTCCCATATATTATGGTTTTTTTTGGGCCAGCAAAAAACGATTTTACTTAACTTTTGTTTCCACGTGAAAGTGTCACTACTAACATTTGTAGTCCTCATAAATTTCTTTAATTTAGAGTGATGCTTGAAGTAGATGATTTATCTAGCATATGCTTCAAAATATGGTCCAAATACTAAAGGCACCTTCCAAGAAAATGGGGGAAAAAAATAATATTTTTTTGTGTTTAGGACGCCATATTACACCGGAAAATGTTATGCACAGCCCTTTGACAAACATTTTCTTGCATAGTGTAATTATGTTTTTGACATTTCTGTGAGTTTAGAAGAAATGCTAATATTGATGTTGTGGAACTAACTCAGCATCAGCTTGAATTGATAAAAATCAAGTTTGTGTCCTAAGTCTTTCGTTTTATTTTTATTCAACAACCTCTTCATTTGCACATAACAATGTATGGCTATTTTTTCTATATACAATAACCATTACTATGCTTCAACATTTATCAACATCACATAATTTGGCAAAGTAAATCTATCACATAAAACAAATGAAAATTCCCATTGACATGAAAACTCAGGAACACACCGAACGAACGACACAAGATCTAAAAATACATGGTCTAAAATGGTAAGCAACCTGTTCTGTAAGAGTTCAGCAAAGGTGAATGCTTAAATATTTGTGTGCGGCAAAAAAAAATTAAATTTCCAATTGACCTCAAGTGACTTGTTGGGAAGTTCTGCACACTCACAAACATACACAAAGAGGAATAAAGACAAAAAGATTAAGGAAGAAATAAATGGTAATAAATTAATTCCTGGCAAAAGATTAATTGTTTACGAGAGTACAAGAAGAATTTATTTAAAAATTCCTTTAGTTTTTGTACCGCAGACGGGGAATAATTTGTTTTGTAGTTTTCCAGTTTTGTGCGGAGATTTGTCTATAGAGTTGTTCAAAGATTGTAAAAAAAGGTTGGAAAAAAATATGAGAACATATGAAATATGCTTTCAACGAAACTGTCATAATCGTCAACATTTATAGACCATGTCAGTTGGAAGATTTTTTCAGTTTTCTTGCCTTCCTTCTTTCTTAACCAAGAATATGATGTTGACAAGATCAGAACATTTAGAGAAATGTCAGAAACGTTTAATGGCAAACAAGAAAACATCTCCCAGGAATGACGCATGGCATAGATATTTTTCTTCATGACTGTCGACAATCACAATCGCCTTACTTACCCAGAGATTTCCTCTTTCTCTGGCCGCGTAGAGACAATTATCAAGGTTAGCTAATCCTCATTTAGTTAATTGAATTAACAGATAAGTAATTGTTGTATTACCAGACACTTGCAGTTATGATCATTTATTAACCTGTATTACCCCCCAAGTAATTCATCAAATAAAACGTCATCATGATTACAATCATTGTCAGGCATTTGGAAGGCCTTTGGCTGCCAACGGCGGTGGTGAGAAAGATTGTGATGGCCATGATGACGAACGTTACTCCAAGCACAGCCCCGGTGGCTGTGGTGGTTGGGGCTGTCACTGTCATTGCCATTGTCAACTTCACTCCTTTTAATCGCAGCATCAACTCAACGAGAGACCGACAGGCGGACAGACAGACAGACAGAGATGGATGGACGGACAGACTAGGAATTACCTCTAATGGCTGTTTTAAAGAATTTCAAATATTTTTAAATAAAATCATGATCTCATTGAGCGTAATGAGTGGAACTATTTATTTTTTTGCTTCAAGCAAAGCGGTATGTTTCTATTTTTTTCCAACAAAAAAAAAACACATTCAATCTACTCCATCCAGAAATGCTATTCAGAAAATTATTGGCGCCAACATTAAATCTATGTCGGTGCGAGTTTGATTTGTGTGTTTTTTAGCATAATTTACTATGAAAAGTTACAAAAAAAAGAAAAAAGAAACATATTGGTAGAATAACAAACTACTATATAAAGAAACATTGCAAGAATTCTAATTATGAAAGGTAATTGATACTTTTCGTTTTGTCATCAGAGGGGTGCGCATGCGCAGCAACAATGTGAGTAAGCGCGCCCGATAGTGAGAGAGAAAGGAAAAGCCTCTCGCACGACTCACACGAGAAGACGGGGTGATTGTGTGCTGGAGATGTCTAACATGCCATAAATAGTATGGAAATGTTTTGTGCAAATGAGTTGAGAATTTTTGTAATGACAAAGTATTAACGACTCAAGTGAAGACTACTGGATTAGAGATAGATACTTGTAGTAAGCAACAATCGAGGAAGTATTTATAAAATGACGGTGTTTTTTTAATAGAATCAAATGAGATTGAACACAGACAAGAGAATGTTGGCATTTCTAACAAAAGACTTAAGCCACAAACTTGATGATTATGATCATAATGATGCTCATGAGTAATTGCTGTGTAAGCATTTACTATAATCCCCCCCACCGGGTAAATTGCTATAGTTTAGAGATTGTTGGAAGCCAAATACGATAAAAAGTATTTTAACAATTTTCTGGCATTTATGTCGATTTCATTAAATTGATATAATTTAAGAAATTGTTTATTACAGAGTTGCAAAGAGCAAATTTAGAGCAAAGAATGTCACTGCGTTCAATATAATTTCACAAATATTTTGTTATGCGTTTGGAAAGAAAATTAGAGTAAAAACTGTATCTTTCTGCATCAATGCTGACAAAAAATAATTGCTATAAGAAAAATATCTGGACCAGTATTTTGAAGAGAGTATTTAGAGCAAAAAATTCAGCTGTAATTAGACAATAAAGCTAAGTTTAATTAAAAAGTATTCAACAGATTATTGTGGCTGTGCTGCAATAGGAAAATAATTACATTAGTAAATAAAACGTAGTCAAAGCGACTTAAATATAGACTAAGTTCAGATAATTTGTGATTTTCCAATACACCACAAAAACCTCTCTTTCGAAAGGAAGAGTTGATCGAAAAAGCTGAATAATTCGAATGTGAAAACATTCAATAAATAAATCTAATTAAAAATTAAATCGATCATTAACAAAGAACTTCTTGAAACATTTAAAAAAAATAATAAACAAATAAAAAAAAAACCAGTAAGGAAAGGCAGAAAGTCGGGCGGGGCCGACTATATAATACCCTACACCTCCCTAACAATGCGATGAGGGTCATTGCGATAATAATTTGGAATAAATTAAGCAATATTCGTTACTAAATTGAAAAAACATCTTTCTGGAAAATTTTAATGATCGGAAGTATAGTATAACTTCAATAGCGCTCTGACACCAAATCAGGAGGAACATATATATGGAGGCTATAAATATATATCTGAACTCATTTTCCCTGAATACTCATGCGTGTAAAAAGACCTCTTTCTGTCGAATTTCGTACTGATAGGATATAAAATACAGTCTCTACAGCGCTTACATGTCAAATCGGGGGTAACATATATATGGGGGCTGTATCTAAATCTGAACCGATTTTCTCCGAATTTGGCAGTATTCCTTCATGTAGAAAGAAACCTCTTTTTGCCGAATTTGGCACTGATCGGATACAAAATAACATTTTTACAGCTTTTACATATCAAATCGGGGGTAACGTATATATGGGGGCTATATATAAATCTGAACCGACTTCTTCCAAATTTAAAAGTGTTCATTCATATAACAAGAAACCTCTTTCTGCCGAATTTCGCACTGATGGGATATAAAATACAGTTTTTACAGCGCTTACATGTCAAATCGGTGGTAACATATGTATGGGGGGCTATATCTAAATCTGAACCGATTTTCTCCGAATTTAGCAGTATTCCTTCATGTAATAAGAAACCTCTTTCTGCCGAATTTCGCACTGATGGGATATAAAATACAGTTTCTATAGCGCTTACATATCAAATCGTTTGTAACATATATATGGGGGCTATATCTAAATCCGAACCGAGTTTCTCCGAACTTAGCAGTATTCCTTCATGTAATAAGAAACCTCTTTCTGCCGAATTTAGCACACATCGGATATAAAATACAGTTTCTACAGCCCTTACATGTCAAATCGGGGGTAACATATATTTATATAGGGGCTATATCTACATCTGAACGGATTTGCTCCGAATTTGGCAATATTCCTTCATGTAATAGGAAACCTTCATGCTTTTTTTTAATAAATATTTAAAAAGAAAAACTTCGTGGAATAAGGCAGAATCGAATTTGGCACCTGGTAAATTTCCTAAAAATGCGATTGCATGTAAGGACCAAAGGGATATTTTGAGAAAGAAACATGGAATAAAACAGTGTGGTCTTCAAGAAGAAATAAAACGCAAATAATTTAATGCTGTGGCCACAAAATTAGCTTCATTATAAAGATAAGGGTATGTCATAATGTTTTAAAAATGATTTCGGGCAAGTGGCCGCCGCGGCTGGCTCGAATAAATTCCAGCCGAGAGGCCCAATTTTCGACGTCTTTTTGCAGCATTTGGAGCTGTATGTCAGCAAAAATGCGCCGAATATTCTCTTCCAAGGCGTCAATCGTGTCGGGCTTATCTGCGTAAGCGTCGGGCTTATCTGCGTAACTTCACACACGCTGAAAAAAAATCGCTTCTGTACTATATTGTCCCAAACATATTCGGCTTGAAACATATATATCTTTAGGATACACTCTAAATATATAATATTTGGTACACACAAAAATTATATATTTGGGAAGATGTTGTTCTAAACAAATCTTTGTTAAAATATAATATAAATAAATGAATATAAAAAATAATAATAATTGCAATCATATAATCTTGGATCGAAATATATACATTGAGGATTGACAACCAATGATGGCTTGGAATACTCATAAGATATTGCTGCATTTGGTATCATGGGAGGTTCAGACCAAAAAAAATCAAAAAAAATAAAATTTAAATTCAAAAAATCCAACAAAAGTTTCGAAAATCGTTTTTAAATAAAATATATTTCGAGAAATTCCTAAACAATCATTTTATTTGTATTCAAATACATATTTTATTTGAGAAATTTAGTTTGCAAATATTATATGTTGTATCATATTAATATACGAGTTCCAAATATATTTTATCGATTTTCAAATAAAATTTATTTGCTCTGAAATCTATACATATATATAAAAATGGAAAAATGTTTGTATGTATGTATGTGCTTTATAGACGCTTAAACCACTGGACCGATTTTAAAATTTGTTCTTTTGTTTGAAAGCTATTTGTTCTGGGATGGTTTTGGAAAAAAAAATTTGCTAATAGTGGACCAACGAAGTGGACCGGGTCCTGCTAGTATATAATATTTAAAAATTAGTGTTCCAAATATATATTCTTTCTATTCAAACATATCAAAAAAGGTGATTTTGCCCCGTATATAACCCCACAAATAAAAGTCCAGCAGTGTTAAATTACACGATCTTGCAGGCCACGCCACAGGCCCACTTTTTTTTATCCAAAAGTGAGATTCATCGCTGAATTCATCGCAACGCATTGCGCGATCCGTAACATTATTTTGGTAATAAATTTTCAAAGGTTGTTCTACTGGAAATATACATATGTTTAGGGTACACTCCAACTATGTAATATTTGACTCACACAAATATAATACGCTTGGGAGGAAATTGTTCTAAACAAAATATGCTCCGATCCTAATATTTTTTATTTGGAACTAATATTTTCGAAACAAAGATTAAATTCAAAAGTTACATTTTTTAACTCTTATAATCTTTCGTACCAAAAATTCCATTGATGGATTGACCAATCGTGATATTTAGAAATTAAAAATTTAGGGCTGTAATGCAAAAGCTAAAGCTGCTCATGACATTTTTGATTAAAAAGCATAACAGGAAATCTAGGGAAAACTAACTAAAATTCGAAAAAGTCAGCAAAGTTTTAAAAGTGTTTTCTAAATAAAATCTATTTGGAAAACTTCTTAAACAATAACTTTGTTTGTGTGGAAACACACATTTAATTTATATATATATTTTCTTGTAATATATTTTAGCCATGAGCTAAAATATTGCTCATGGGTGTCAAGGTCGTAGGTCGACTGGAAAGTGTCTTTTTTTGGATTTTAAACTTAGCGCACGAAAATTTACAATTGGTGAAAGATTATTTAGATAATAAAACTGAATAATTTGTAAACGTTGTTCTTCTCAGTGATGAAATTGTAAACGCTACTGAATACAATGAAAAACAAATGACAGACCATGACATATTACAAATGGCCGAAACGTCACTTCAAAATCATATCATCCCTATTTCCCATACAGTCCATTGAAAAATCGGCCTTATTGTAATACCACTGAAGTATCTACTGTTCTGCGGAAAATATGCATATTTGTCAAGTCATATAGTCAGGACCACCGGAGGTATTGTGTGTTTTACATAAACATTTCTGTAGAAAAGTTTTTTTAATATCTGCGCCAAATGTACATAAGTGATAACTGGATAAATGCTATAAAATGCATCAAATTTCTCATAAATGATAGCTAAACGTTGAGATCAGAAGGTAATTCATATGACTCAACAATATTGACTCCTGAAAATGTCATTGAACTTTGGACAAAGCTTATGGTTATTTATCCCCGCCCAATCACCATCAACCCTTACTGGTGTAGTAATCTATAACAATTCATTTAACTTTCGGTTTCCTGAACTTAGGTGAGAAAATGTTGAAGGTAATTTCCTAGTCGAAGGTCAGATAGGAGGTCATTAAGTATAAACACCCCTCACCGCGATCATTGGTGAGTGACCCCTTCTCATTGGTCAGTGACCTCTTATCATTGGTCAGTGACTCCTGATCATTGGTCTGTAACCCCTTATCATTGGTCAGTGACCCCTTATCATTGGTCAGTGACCTCTTATCATTGGTCAGTGACTCCTGATCATTGGTCTGTGACCCCTTATCATTGGTCAGTGACCCCTTATCATTGGTCAGTGACGCCTTATCATTGGTCAGTGACCCCTTATCATTGGTCAGTGACCCCTTATCATTGGTGACTGACCCCTTATCATTGGTCAGCGACCCCTTATCATTGGTCAGTGACCCCTTATCATTGGTCAGTGACCCCTTATCATTGGTGACTGACCCCTTATCATTGGTCAGTCACCCCTTATCATTGGTCAGTGACCTCTTATTATTGGTCAGTGACTTCTTATCAACATTTTTGTAGAACATTTCATCACCGCCCTCCCCATTTTAAGGGGTGTTTTTTTACGATTTGTTAAAATGGGGCCAAAAATTACAGTTATGTGGGGGAGCTAGAGGGTTAATATGTCCCAAAAAAATAATGACCTTTATATTTTCTATAAAATTGCTAAACAAACCCTATACCAAAAAATATATTTTTGTTACTTAATAGTGAAATACTATCATTTTTGCGGTACAATGTAGTTTTTTGAGCTATTTAGGGTGCCTAGACACGTTCTGATTGTATTGATATGTTCGCAAACGTTGTTCAGTTTTACGTTGGCTACAATTTTGCAAAGCATTGTTAGTGAAAAAATACGAGTCCCTGGAGGTTTCGCTAAAAAAGTGAAAAAAAAAAATATTTTTTTCCTTCACTTTTTCAAAAAAGAAGTACAGGAAACATTTTTTTTCACCAAAAATTTTAAGAAACTTTGTGCAGCATATTCTTAGCTACATTATTGCCAAATATAGTTATATAGTGGTATCACCAAGTCTGAATTAGTTGTTGGACAAAAGCTGATGACACCTTTTTCGAGGTGCCCACTGATTTTCAGAAAATTTTGAGGCCAATTAAAAAAATTGGTCACCAATTTGGCCAAACCGAGTATAGGGTTATACTACCCTTTGATAGAAGAATCGAACCTATACTTCCAAGTCCGTGTATTTTTTTCACTGTTGCACAGTTTAATTGGTCATTAACCCCTGGTCATAGGTCATTAACCCCTGGTCATAGGTCATTAACCCCAATATCATAGGTCATTAACCCCTGGTCATAGTTCAGTTACCTCTGATCCTAGGTCAATAACCTCTGTTTATAGGTCACTGATACCTGATCATAGGTCATTAACCCCTAGTGATAGGCCAATAACCCCTGTTCCTAGGGCAATAACTTCTGGTTATAGGTCAATAATT
Organism: Eudasyphora cyanicolor; assembly: GCA_963930755.1. Lineage (NCBI taxonomy): Eukaryota > Metazoa > Arthropoda > Insecta > Diptera > Muscidae > Eudasyphora > Eudasyphora cyanicolor. The sequence goes on from OZ005735.1 coordinate 25,448,486, forward strand.
CCTGGTTATAGGTCACTGCCACCAGGTCATAAGCCTTAGGGGTCACTGACCTGGTCAATGACCCTTGATCATTGGTCAAAGACCCGTGATCATTGGTCAATGGCCCCTGATGCATGATCATAGGTTATTTGTCCCTGATCGCGAGGTCATTGATCTCTTATCATTGGTCATTGACCCCTTTTTATAGCTCATTTACCCTTGGTCGTATATTATTGATCCTTTGTCACAGATCATTGACGCCTTGTCATAGTTCATTAGTTCATAGGCCATTGATCCTTCATCATAGCTCAACGACCTGCCACTGTTTCTTAATCCTGTTTATAGATAAATGTTCCCTTATCACGGGTTCATAATCCCCAAATACACTGTGCGACAGGATTATCCTCCTAATAACTAGACTGTATAGAAGTGAATCGAAAGGTCAACAGTTGATAAACTGCATACTTAGTTTTTATACCCTACACCACACTGTGGTACAGGGTATTATGACTTTGTGCATTTGTTTGTAACACCTAAAAGGAGAAGAGATAGACCCATTGTTTATTATTAGTCGATTTAGCCATGTCCGTCTGTCTGTCCATGTATTCTTGTAATCAAAGTTCAGGTCGTATTTATGGTCCGATTGTGATGAAATTTAGCATAGTGCTCTTTTTTGGCCCAAGGACGATCCCTATTGAAATTGGTTAAAATCGGTTCAGATTTGGATATAGTCCCCATATATATGTTTCACCCGATTTGACATGTAAGCGCTATAGAAACCACATTTTACATCCGATCTTTATGAAATTCGGCAGAGAGAGTTTTATTATTACGTGAATGAACTCTACCAAATTCGGAGAAAATCCGTTTAGATTTAGATATAGCCCCCATATATATGTTTCACCCGATTTGACAAGTAAGCGCTGTAGGAACTGTATTTTAAATCAGATCAGTACGAAATTTGGCAGAGAGAGTTCTCTTATTACATGAATAAACACTGCCAAATTCGGGGAAAATCGGTTCAGATTTAGATATAGTCCCCAAATATATGTTTCACCCGATTTGACATGAAAGCGCTGTAGAAACCGTATTTTACATCCGACCTGTACGAAATTCGGCAGAGAAAGTTCTCTTATTACATGAAAAAACACTGCGCAATTCGGGGAAAATGGGTTCAGATTTAGATATATCCCCCATATATATGTTCCACCCGATTTAACATTTAAGCGCTGTAGGAACTGTATTTTAAATCAGATCAGTACGAAATTTGGCAGAGAGAGTTCTCTTATTACATGAATAAACACTGCCAAATTCGGGGAAAATCGGTTCAGATTTAGATATAGTCCCCAAATATATGTTTCACCCGATTTGACATGAAAGCGCTGTAGAAACCGTATTTTACATCCGACCTGTACGAAATTCGGCAGAGAAAGTTCTCTTATTACATGAAAAAACACTGCGCAATTCGGGGAAAATGGGTTCAGATTTAGATATATCCCCCATATATATGTTCCACCCGATTTAACATTTAAGCGCTGTAGGAACTGTATTTTAAATCAGATCAGTACGAAATTTGGCAGAGAGAGTTCTCTTATTACATGAATAAACACTGCCAAATTCGGGGAAAATCGGTTCAGATTTAGATATAGTCCCCATATATATGTTTCACCCGATTTGACATGAAAGCGCTGTAGAAACCGTATTTTACATCCGACCTGTACGAAATTCGGCAGAGAAAGTTCTCTTATTACATGAAAAAACACTGCGCAATTCGGGGAAAATCGGTTCAGATTTAGATATAGCCCCCATATATATGTTTCACCCGATTTGACATGTAAGAGCTGTAGGAACTGTATTTTAAATCAGATCAGTACGAAATTTGGCAGATAGAGTTCTCTTATTACATGAATAAACACTGCCAAATTCGGGGAAAATCGGTTCAGATTTAGATATAGTCCCCATATATATGTTACACCCGATTTGACATGTAAGCACTGTGTTTTATATCCGATCAGTACGAAAATTGGCAGAGAGAGTTTGCTTATTACATGTATGAACACTGCCAAATTCTTATCGCAATGCCCATTTTCGCATTGGTAGGTAGGTGTAGGGTATTATATAGTCGGCCCCGCCCGACTTTCTGTCTTTCCTTACTGGTTTATTTTTGTGTCCTTTTTACATGACTTAAAAAATTTCAAGGATAACATTTTTGAAATATTTTTTGTTGCACTTTTTACAATGTGAATTGATAAGTATGCATAACAAATAAAAGGGCAGAATTTCTGCTATTATCTACATTTTTTTGAATAATTTTCCAAGGAAGAAGGTATTCTTTTTAAACGTTTATCCCTAAATATCCTTCAAAGTTGCTGGTAGAAAAATCGGAAAAAGTAAGCGTTACAAAACTCGAACTTACAAAACACATATTAAAATTTCAATGCACTAACTTCCATATTTTCTGAACGTTTGTCCTTTTCACAGGACTTTTATCAGGGCAACAATTTTTAATTAATTGATGATATTGATGGGCATATTTATTCACATTGTATTAAGTGCAAAAAATTTTTTTTTAAAGATGTTATCCTTGATATATTAAAAGTCCCTGATCATTGGTGTATGATCCCTGGTCGTTGGTCTATGATCCTGGTTATAGATTTATGATCATAGATATACGAGTATGATCATAAATCTATATATATAAATCTATATCTGGTCATCGGTTAATGATCCCTGATCATAGGTCAATGATCCCTGATCATAGGTCAATGATCCTTGATCATAGTTCAATGATCCCTGATTATAGGTCAGTGACCCCTATTTATATGTCATTGACCTCTGATCTTAGGTCCATATTCCACTTGTGATAAGCAAAATTTTAGACTTTAAAAATATCCATAATATATCTCAAGAACCGATATTTCATCATATTTTGTAGGTATGCTTAAAAACTACACATCTTTCGAACTTCCTTGTGACAAGCAAAATTTGAGATGTTCAAATGATAATTGTTATACAAAGAAGAAAAAAGCAAGATCGCGTAAAAGCAGTCGTGCAGAAATGTTTAAATTCAGGGTTTTTGAGATAACCATATATTAAATAGAAAATTCACAGATCCTTAGAATTTTTCATGTAACAATAATTTCAGAGATCTTTGATTCCAATAGAAGATTTGTATTTATAGCCTATATACAGACTATCATTATTACCCTACAGACTATATACAGACTATCATTATTACCCTACATAGTTTTGTTCTATAATTTGTATATTTTCCTATTCAATATACAATTAGTTCAACAATGATAATGCTGGATGACTTTTCGCATACTATGCCTTCAGTACTCTGGTTTGGAATACGCTTCATATTGTCTAAGAATTATCATATGTATTTTCATCTCAGTTTTGTCCCCTCTACCTCGGATGCTATAGATGACAATGTTTTTTTTCCGACGAGTGATGTTTAATGTACGCATTGTACTCATAAAGATTTGTGGCAGCAACATTTGGATGGATACATGAGCTGCTGCTGCTCCTGCTGCGGTTGCAAACATTCTGTTTGATAATGCCACAAATATACAAACATTTCACCTGTCAGTGGAAACATTTCATTTATGCCATCATTTAGACATACAAATAAAAATAGCCACAGACGATGTTTTCTGTTCCTGCTTTTGGTCTTTTTTTTTGAAGCGTTTGAATGTTGAGCGTTTTGAACATATGATGTGAAGACAGAAAAATAAAACATTGATGAATGTTACTGCTCTGCGCTCGCAATCTGCGGTCGGAGACGATGTTTTGTTTACGTTCGTTTGGGGTCTTCACATTGCTGCTGGGGAAGAAGAAGAGCGGTGATGATGGTGATCATCATCCTGGTGTATAAAACTCCGCTCTGATGTTATGTTCCTTCTGATGACGATGAAGTCTTTTAAAGTGCATCGAGAGAAAATAAGGAAGCTGAGTGACAGACAGACGGACAAGCGGACAGACGGAGAGATTCCTCGTCTCCCATCACCCAGCTCCTAGTCTTGCAAAACTGATAATAGTAAGAGCAGCAGGCCAGAAATGAATACTAGCGAGGTAAGGCCGGGGCAAGCGGAGTTTGAAGCTTTGTGTTGAAACTGATGATGATCTTCATGATGACAATATCAATAAGCAGAGTGATAGTAATTGTTATGTTGTTGCTACCAGTGTTAAGTGCAAATTGTTTTAGAGTTTATAGCCGGAGGCTATAACTAAACAGCGCAGCACAAAAAAAAACTAATGAAAAGCCTGTGGTCACAAGCACACAATTGGATGGACAGCAAGACAGACAAACGGAGCAATGCTCAAAACATCATTCATCTGAAGCCTCGTCGTCGCCTAGTCGTCATCCAGTCCATAATCATAATTGAAAGAAAAAAATCTTACCTGTATGTTTTTATTAATTTATGATTCGATTTTAATTACATGTATAACACACAAATCATTGCACAAGATACTCGTAGACAACAGAAAAATTCAAGGAAATGCATGTATAGCAAAATTGCATTTTAATTTAAAGTTTCCAAAGAATCCCCTGGTAAAGCCTTAATTTCTTTCTTCTTGTAGAATATTCAAATCTTGACAAATATTTCTATGGCATTGCAAATAAGCTTTTCGGTTACCGCAGCAACAAACAAGTGAGGGGTTGTTGCGGCAATTTGAAAATTCTTTATTTCAATTCAAAATAGTTTTGTGCCAAAACAAATTAGGCAAAACCGCATTGCAAACGAGAACAACTGAAAACCCCCACCGTAATTGCCACAAAAAAGATACCAAACAAAAACAAATAAAATTGTCTAAATTGAAATTATTATTGACTTAAACTACTTTGTCTGTCTGTTCGTCCTCCTATCCCTAATATACCATGACCATCGTCAGTCGTACAACAAAAGAATCAGAGAATCTGCACAAGAAGAGGAAAAATTATAAATGTAACCTCTGTAGAGCAATTATATCGCACAGCGCTTTGATCTTTTAGAGTAACAAATAATAATGGTAACATCTCAGCGCATAACATTTGGCTAAAAAGAATGCATGATGCACTGGTTCACTGGGAAGCAAAAAAGGAGTAGTTAACACACACAGTTTGGATGCGGTATATGTGTGGCAAGGTTTGTGTCTTAAGTCTTTTGATTTTAAAATGGTGATAGAATGATTAAGGGAGTAGGTCTTCCTCTATACTAAAGTCGACCTATGAAGTCTTCCACCATACAAGAGTTGACCTCTGAGGTCTTCCTCCATACTAGAGTCGACCTCTGAGTTCTTCCTCCATACTAGATTCGACCTCTGAGGTCTTCCTCTTTACTAGACCTCTGAGGTCTTCCGCTATACTAGAGTCGACCTCTATGACCATCAATATCATCCTCTATACTAGAGTCGACCTCTGAGGTTTTTCTCTATACTAGAGTCGCCCTCTGAGGTCTTCATCTATACTAGAGTCGACCTCTGAGGTCTTCCTCTATACTAGAGTCGACCTCTGAGGTCTTCCTCTATACTAGAGTCGACCTCTGAGGTCTTCCTCTATACTAGAGTCGACCTCTGAGGTCTTCCTCTATACTAGAGCCGACCTCTGAGGTCTTCCTCTATACAAGAGTCGACCTCTGAGGTCTTCCTCTATATAAGAGTCGACCTCTGAGATCTTCCTCTATACAAGAGTCGACCTCTGAGGTCTTCCTCTATACTAGAGTCCACCTCTGAGGTCTTCCCCTATACTAGAGTCCACCTCTGAGGTCTTCCTCTATACAAGAGTCCACCTCTGAGGCCTTCCTCTATACTAGACTCGACCTCTGAGGCCTTCCTATATACTAGAGTCGACCTATGAGTTATTCCTCTATACTAGAGTCGATCTCTGAGGACTACCTCCATACTTTAGTTGACCTCTGAGGTCTTCCTACTACAGTCGCCTTCTGAGGTTTTTCCTCTATACTAGAGTCGACTTCTGAGGTCCACCTCTGAGGCCTTACTCTATACTAGGGTCGACCTCTGAGGCCTTCCTATATACTAGAGTCCATCTCTGAGGACTACCTCCATACTTTAGTCGACTTCTGAAGTCGTACTCTATACTACAGAAGCCTTCTGAGGTTTTTTTTTATACTAGAGTCCACCTCTGAGGTCTTCCTCTATACTAGAGTCGACCTCTTCCTCTATACTAGAGACCACCTCTGGGGTCTTCCCCTATCCTAGAGTCCACCTCTGAGGTCTTCCTCTATACAAGAGTCCACCTCTGAGGCCTTCCACTATACTAGAGTCGACCTCTGAGGCCTTCCTATATACTAGAGTCGACCTATGAGTTATTCCTCTATACTAGAGTCGATCTCTGAGGACTACCTCCATACTTTAGTTGACCTCTGAGGTCTTCCTACTACAGTCGCCTTCTGAGGTTTTTCCTCTATACTACAGTCGACTTCTGAGGTCCACCTCTGAGGCCTTACTCTATACTAGGGTCGACCTCTGAGGCCTTCCTATATACTAGAGTCGATCTCTGAGGACTACCTCCATACTTTAGTCGACTTCTGAAGTCGTACTCTATACTACAGAAGCCTTCTGAGGGTTTTTTTTATACTAGAGTCCACCTCTGAGGTCTTCCCCTATACTAGAGTCCACCTCTGAGGTCTTCCCCTATACTAGAGTCCACCTCTGAGGTCTTCCCCTATCCTAGAGTCCACCTCTGAGGTCTTCCTCTATACAAGAGTCCACCTCTGAGGTCTTCCTCTATACAAGAGTCCACCTCTGAGGCCTTCCTCTATACTAGAGTCGACCTCTGAGGCCTTCCTATATACTAGAGTCGACCTATGAGTTATTCCTCTATACTACAGTCGCCTTCTGAGGTTTTTCCTCTACACTAGAGTCGACCTATGTGGTCTTCCTCTATGCTAGAGTCGACTTCTGAGGTCTTCCTCTATACTTGAGTCGACCTCGGAGGACTTCCTCTATACTAGAGTCCACATCTGAGGTCTTCCTCCATACTAGAGTCCACCTCTGCGGTCTTCCTCTATACAAGAGTCCACGTCTGAGGTCTTCCTCTATACTAGAGTCGACCTATATACTAGAGTCCACCTCTGTGGTCTTCCTCTATACAAGAGTCCACCTCTGAGGCCTTCCTCTATACTAGAGTCGACCTCTGATGTCTTCCCCTATACTAGAGTCAACCTCTGAGGGGTTCCCCTATACTATAGTCTACCTCTGAGGTCTTTCTCTATACTAGAGTCGACCTCTGAGGTCTTCCTCTATACTAGAGTCGACATCTGAGGTCTTCCTCTATACTAGAGTCGACATCTGAGGTCTTTCTCTATACTAGAGTCGATCTTTCTGGTCCTTTATTAGCTCTGTAGGGTACAAAATACCAAAAGAAAGTTTAGTTGTTGTATTTTAGTTTAAAAAAAACACATACACCAACCAACCAAAAACAAACTTATTCAGCGGCATTTTTGCTCATGTAAAGAAGTCTTTAAAGTACAACAAACAGCAGCGGCACTCTGATGAACACTCACAGAACCTTGCATATGGCCACAGCAACAAAAAATGAAACCAAAAGACAAAAATGAAAAATTTTTGCAGTTTTTGTTGTTGCAGTTGCAGTTGCCGAAAGCCGACAAAGGTTTTTGAAGAATTTTCTGCTGAGCTTACAGCAATACTCATACCAATCTTCACGTACAATACACATACACAATAGCCGCCACAGATGGAGCAGATGCTGCCCCAGCTTTAGCTTAGTGAATATAAGGAGCAGTGAGGCCTGGCGGCATAGCACAGAGGCGGTGGTGGTGGTGGTGCCGGTGGTATTGTGGTGTTGATATCCACCACCTCTTGCAGCAATGTTGGCATTGCCCAAAAACGCTCCCAATTCTCCAAGGAAGTTATTTTCATCGTGCTATTTACAAAAGTATTTATATGAATCATGATTCATACCACAGAGTCATAGCCATAGCCACAGAGGAGGAAACTACTCTCAGTCTGAAGCTGCCGAAAATTTTTCCTTACATACTTCAAGGCCCCAATGGTCGTGTGGTATAGACTGTGTCTTGCGGTCTTACTGCCTTGCTGGAGAGTAGTTTACCATACCCCCAATGAGTATGAATTTATTTTGGCTTCTGTCTGCATAAAGGTTTTCCTTATGATCAGAAGACGGCCAAGCAGCAGTAAGAGGAGTAACAGCAGCAACAGGAGGGTTCTCTACTGCTTCCCAAAGCCAAGAAACAAAATTAATTTTTTTTAAAATTGGCTCAACTTGTGCCTCAATTTGTTTTCGGTTTTGTTTTGTGGCCTTTAAATAACTAAATTTATACAGTAGTCCGTATCGGGTGATTTTTGTATGTACCCAAGTTAACCAATGCTGCCGAAACAATCCTCAGAATCTCCATAACAACCACCACCACCGCATTGGTGTAATGGCTTTGACCGCATCAAAGAGTAGGATATCCTCATTGGTTTGCTCTTTTTGGGTCGGCAGCCTTATCAGTGGTGGAGGCTTTGCCGCTTTGATTTAATATTTTAAGTTCACTTCGATTTTTTTCTTTTTTTGGAGGGGGATTCCGAAATTAGAAAACGTGAGCAAAAGTGTTTGGTTTTCCATTATGCTAATGATGTTTTTGTTGATTCAGCCCAATTCGGAGGGTTTGCTGATGTCTAGTGGTGGGGGTAGTTGTAGTGATAGTGTTGGAATATGGTGATTTTTCAAATTAATCTAATTTGAAAATATGCAGAAAAAGTTTGTGTCTTAACTCTTTCGTTATTTTTTCAATGGAAGCTGGGCAAAATACGAGTATTCCTTCTAAAAAGTAAGTAGTCTTTGTTGTTGTGCATTGCAGAAAATTGGATAAAAATGGGTCAATTACGATTCTAGTAGTGCAGCTACTTTCAAAAATATAATGTTAATAATATTGACTTATTTTTTTATACGAAAAGATCATCGTTGATGACTTTTCGATACGAAAAGCTCATCATTAATGACTCTTATACACGAAAAGATCATCGTTGATCACTCTTATATACGAAAAGATCATCGTTGATGACTCTTCTAGATCATCGTTTATGTCTAAGATCATCGTTTATGTCTTTTCTATATGAAAAGATTATCGTTGATGTCTTTTCGATACGAAAAGAATCGTTGATGACTTTTCTATGCGAAAAAATCATCGTTGATGACTTTTCTATACGTAAAGCTCATCGTTGATGGCTTTTCTATACGAAAAGCTCTTCGTTGATTGCTTTTCTATACGAAAATCTCATCGTTGATGACTTTTCTGTACGAAAAGCTCATCGTTGATGACGTTTCTGTACGATGACTTTTCTCTACGAAAAGATCATCGTTGATGACTTTTCTCTACGAAAAGATCATCGTTGATGACTTTTCTCTACGAAAAGATTATCGTTGATGACTTTTCTCTACGAAAAGCTCATCGTTGATGACTTTTCTCTACGAAAAGCTCATCGTTGATGACTTTTCTGTGCGAAAAGATCATCGTTGATGACTTTTCTGTACGTAAAGCTCATCTTTGGTGGCTTTTCTATACGAAAAGCTCATCGTTGATGGCTTTTCTATACGAAAATCTCATCGTTCATGACTTTTCTATACGAAAACCTCATTGTTGATGACTTTTCTATACGAAAAGCTCACCGTGGATGGCTTTTTCCTTACGTAAAGCTCATATTTGATGACTTTATCTATACGAAAAGCTCATCGTTGATGGTTTTTCTATACGAAAATCTCATCGTTGATGACTTTTCTGTACGAAAAGCTCATCGTTGATGACTTTTCTGTACGAAAAGCTCATCGTTGATGACTTTTCTGTACGGAAAGCTCATCGTTGATGACTTGTTTATACGAAAAGATCATCGTTGATGGCTTTTCTATACGTAAAGCTCATCGTTGATGGCTTTTCTATACGTAAAGCTCATCGTTGATGGCTTTTCTATACGTAAAGCTCATCGTTGATGGCTTTTCTATACGAAAAGCTCATCGTTGATGGCTTTTCTATACGAAAACCTCATTGTTGATGACTTTTCTATACGAAAAGCTCATTGTTGATGACTTTTCATAACGAAAAGATCATCGTTGGTGACGTCTCTATAGGAAAAGCTCATCGTGGATGGCTTTTTCTTTACGTAAAGCTTATATTTGATGACTTTATCTATACGAAAAGCTCACCGTGTATGGCTTTTTCTTTACGTAAAGCTCATCTTTGATGACTTTATCTATATGAAAAGCTCACCGTTGATGTAATTTTTATACGAAAAGCTTATCGTTGATGACTTTTCTATACGAAAAGCTCATCGTTGATGGCTTTTCTATTCGAAAAGCTCATCGTTGATGACTTTTTTGTACGAAAAGCTCATCATTGATGACTTGTCTGTACGAAAAGCACATCATTGATGACTTTTCTATACGAAAAACTCATCGTTAATGACTTTTCTATACGAAAAGCTCATCGTTGATGACTTTTCTATACGAAAAGCTAATCTTTGATGGCTTTTCTATACGAAAAGCTCATCGTTGATGACTTTTTTATACGAAAAGCTCATCTTTGATGACTTTTTTATACGAAAAGCTCATCTTTGATGACTTTTCTATACGAAAAGCTCATCGTGTATGAGTTTTTCTTTACGTAAAGCTCATCTATGATGACTTTATCTATACGTAAAGCTCATCGTTGTTGAATTTTCTATACGTGAAGATCATCGTTGATGACTTCTCTATAAAAAAAAGCTCATCGTTGATGTCATTTTTATACGAAAAGATCATCGTTGATAACTTTTCTATACGAAAAATTAATCGTGGATGACTTTTCTACACGAAACGTCCTCTTACGGATATCCAAAGTGAACGGTGTATACCATTCTGTTCCGACCGAACTTACTAGCATTTATACCAGTTTTAGTTCAAGCCATACAGTTCATAAAATACCCGATCTGTTTTTGCGTCTCAATTAAATGCTTAATAATGTTCACAAAAGTGTGACATTTTTATCGAAATGCTCGACATAAATGAAAGAAAATCATATCTTATAAAACGCACAATTTATATGGTCCCCTTCTATATCTTTACTTAATAAGAATGCAGCCAATATAGACAGCTAGGGGACACCGGTTAGAGTAAAAATATTTTAACAAGACACATGATTTGCTAAACGATTTTAAATAAATTCCCAAATGAAATAGGAAAAAACTGAAGCCAAACATTGTCGCCGGAAAATTGTGACAGCTTTAGGATAGTCCAGTCAATCGTTTAACGAGAAGACATTAATTAGCATTAAGTTGGTGTAACACAATATTATGGCTGGAATGATGTTAACAAATTCTTGATCTAAAAATGTCATCAGTTATGGTCTGCTTTGATCTTTAAGTGGTTAGATGGACGGACAGACAGACGGACGATCGGGTTGAGCAGCAGGAGTCTGGGATACAGCAGCGGCAGCCGCAAAAACTAAATCAAATTAAAACAAATTTGTCTTTATATGGTCATTATTAATGCACAATGACTTTGATTATAGCTGCTTGGAGGCTGCACAGAGTCTCTATGGTCGAGTGTAAATCATAAATTTTATAATGCAACACCAGTCGGGGCATTAAACATTAAACATATGTTGCAACATGCGAACAAAACAAATCTTATAACAGTTTTGCCACAAATAGCAGAGCAGCTTCAGATGCAGCGGCACAACACATTTAATTATCACTTTTGTTGCTTGCAACACACACACACATACATACAGCGCTCCAATCTCGTATACAATCTTGCAGAGCGTTAAAAAGACACTTTCCGCCGCACTCGGCAATTGCAGGGAAAATGGAGATGGACTTGAATGACTTGGACGACTTGGAGACGCAATGCGTTTTAGAAATCTTTGGTATGTCTGGCAATCATCGCGTTTGAAATGACGACACTAATTAGTAAAGTAACAAAGATGCCACATGACAAGGATTCATAAAATCGTTACTTTCAAGGTTTCATTGTTGCTCTGGCAGTTTAGTTTCTTTTTCTGCTCGTGCTTCTCGCGATTGTGGTCATTATAGTTTTTCATTTGGTTTTTTTTTTATCTTCATGTATTTTGTTCCTGAACAATATCGCAAAAAAATGAATTTAATTATTGTTGAAAATCCTTAAATGGTTGGCCGAGGTAAAAACTCTGTGACATTCAGATTGAAGATTTATGATAATACTTAATTGTTGAAAACTCATCACACGCAGTGTTGCAGATCAAAAGAAGCTTCTATATAGAAATAATTTCTAATGCAGGATCATCAAAAATCACTTAGACAAGTTAGGAAAGCCGAAGAAGTGCTGGCCGGCAATGTAGTATTTTACTCTTCCATTTTCGAAGATAGATGCGTAACATCAGGTTGTGTTTTAAAAGCTCTTTCTTAAAATGTGTAATGGGTCCAACCGTAAAAGGTGTTCTGACATTTTTTAGATAGTGCTGTATAGCTCACAAAATTTGGAGTTCATATGTCAGTCCTTCTGATATCACTATTTTACACAATTTTTGTCGAAGGGATGTGTATAACATTTTCTGGTGTAATATGGTGATTTTTGGACAAATGGTATAAGTAAGAGAATTTCAACAAAATCGTGTTTTTATACCCCACTATTGTGAACAAGATTAAGCGAGTATATCCGTTGATGCGGGTATGTTAAGGTTAGCCGTTTTTTACCATCTCGCATAGACCAGTTTAGGTCCATAGTGTTACCACTGGCTGAAATGCCCCTCATCGAAACCAACCTATATGATAAACAAAGTTATCGATAGTACGAGTACAAATACCGGCACCGAAAAGATCTGGTAGACTACATAGAAATCCGACCCCAGTATATCCAGACACCGTTTATTGAAAGCGGGACAGTCGCATTGCATGTGATCTATGCTCTCCACTTTTTCCTCATCTCCACAGCTTCTGCAGAAGTCATTAGAGTCAGGACACTGCCTGATCGGTGTGTTCCTGTCAGAATCGATGCTAACGTAGACTATCTTTTCCTCTTTAGTGCGAGAAATGTTTACATTCTTGGCCAGATTTGTCTGGCTACCCTACAGGTGCCGATTTCTGTCCATCATAAGCCAAAGCTTGCATGTTGATAGTGGCGCACCAATATTTGCAAATTCTTCGAGAATTTCTTATCTCGTCGCTTGCGTAGCAAGTTCAGCGGCTTTGCAGTTCCCCGGGATATCCCTATGCCCAGGCACCCACATTAGGTGTATGTTAAGCTGTTCAGTCAGCTCCATAAGAGATCAGCAGCAATCGAGGGCTGTTTGTGAGAATTGATGGTAGCCTGGCTGTCCGAGTAAAAGACAACGCCAGTGTTTATTAATATGTTGCGATTTCCCATATTGCCATTATTTCGGCTTGAGAGACACTGCAGATATCTGGTAGTTCTTCTGGTAGACAAAGTTCTTTGAAGTGTACTCCGAAGCCAACCTTTTCATCAAGCTTCGAACCATCCTCATAGAAATGGAGATGGTTCCCGACCACCGAGACCCTACAACCTTTCTGCAGGAATATAAGGCGTTTTTGGCCTTCCTTACATGTTCCAGTACGTTAAGTTTTAATAACAGTTTCCTATCTAGAATTATTCCTAGAGATTTTGCACCTTCAGAAAAGGCTAGATCTGTTCCACTTATCCGAGGAGGGTCCACATGTGGAAAACTATTCATCCTAGCAAAAAAAAAAAATATAAGTAATTCTGTCTTGTTTGGATTAAAACCCAAACCGCTGCTTCTGGTCAATCTAGCCAACTTATTCAGACCCACCTGTAGGATGTCTTCGAGGACGTTTTCGAATTTGCCGCCTACTGCTTTTGCCACGGCGTCCGCATATGCCACGACTTTGCAGCCACAACGGTATAGATCTAGCAGGATTTCATTCGCCGCTAGATTCCAAATTAGTCCACAAACCCTGTTAGTGACTTGATCTTATGCGTTTTCTATTGAGCAGGCTTTGGATTAGTTTAATCAAGCTAGGGTTCACCCTAGGGTTATATAGTTACGACAAAATATCGATTTTTCGACCGTTCGTCTTTTTGAAAAAATCAAGAAGTCGACTTTTTGAAAAAATCACGAAGTCGACTTTTCGACTTTTTAGTATGAAAAAATCAATAAAAGTCGATTTTTCGATTTTATGAATAAAAATTCTGATATTTCTAGTTTTCTTCATTTATTTGTAGTAAAATACAGGAAAAGATAAAAAAATGATAATGATTAAGTGACTTTTTCGATTTTATGAATAAAAATTCTGATATTTCTAGTTTTCTTCATTTATTTGTAGTAAAATACAGGAAAAGATAAAAAAAATTATAATGATTAAGTGACTCACAGAAATCGTTCCATAACAGTTCAAAAAACTTAAACAGAAGAAAGGAGTAAAAGCGTAAGTTCGGCCATGCCGAATCTTATATACCCACCGCTATGGATTGCATTTAATTCTTTTACTGGAAAAATCTTTGGATATGTAGCAAATCATGAAACGATCCAAATTATTAAAAAACCAGTACACCTACACCTCCCTAACAATGCGAAAATGGCCATTGCGATAAGAATTTGGTAATGTTCGTAAAATTCGTACTGATCTGATACAAAATACAGTTTCTACAGCGCTTACATGTCAAATCGGGTGTAACATATACATATAGGGGTATATCTAAATCTGATTACAACGATACATCTACAGACGGACGGACGGACGGACGGACGGACGGTATAATAAACGATGGGTATATCTCTTCTCCTTCTGGATGTTATACACTAATACACAAACTCATAATACCCTGGACCATAGTGTGGTGTAGGGTATAAAACCTAACGCTGAAAAATGTGGTATTTATGGCTTAAATTAGCATATTTGAGACGTAGATTTACACGGGGACCACACCAATATAAAAACTAATTTTTATAAATTTTCTTTAGATGAATTCTTGTCAAAATAGAATACAAACTGCAAAGTTTCTGCCAAATTTCTTAGAAAATGTGGTTTTATGGCTTATATATATATAAGCATTTTTGGGAGCGACATCTATAGGTTGACTATAACAAAATATAAACTGATTTAAATACATACTGCAAAGATTCAGTCAAAATACTTAGAAAATGTGGTATTTATGGCTTAAATACGAGTACGTATATTTTTATAGGGCGACTATAACAAAATATGCACCGATTTGTAAAATTGTTGCTGTAAAAGTTTCTGCTAAATTGCTTTAAAAATATGGTATGGACCTCTATAGGGGAGCTATATCAAAACATTGACAGATATGGCCCATTTGCAATCCCAAACAACCTGCAACTATAAGAAATAATGGGTCCGCCATCTAACGTTTTTTTCAACTAGTGCTTATTTCGTGAGTGGTAACACTTAGCTCATGTCTGATTTGACAGATAATTAGTTTTATCCTTCCGCTGAACGAACATGGTTGTGTATACGCTTGAACAACGCTGGAGCGATCGACTTACAGAAGATGCCGATTTTGCCAAAAAATCATCTTTTCAGATAAAGCCCATTTTGATCTTGGCGGGTATGTAAACAAGCAAAATTGTCGCATTTGGGGCACAGAAAACCCGCACGCATACATTGAAAAGCCGATACACCCAAAACGAGTCACTGTTTGGTGCGGATTTTGGTCCAGAGGCATAATTGGGCCATTTTTCTACGAAAATGAGCAAGGAGTGGCCGTTACAGTCAATGGCGATCGATATCGGGCCGTGTTGAATTTTTGTTCACAAAAATTGAAGAGGTGGATATTGGCAACATTTGGTTTCAACAGGACGGCGCTACGTGCCACACAGCCGAAGCTACACTCGATGTTTTGCGCGATGTTTTCAAAAAAAAGTTATTTGACGGACCCTATATTTCTACCAAATTTGATCAACATACATAACTCTAGACGGGGCAAAATCGCCTTTTTTTGATATATTTAAAAATATATTTGCAATTTTTAAATATTATATATTTCTGAGCAAAAAAATTTTATTTGAAAACAAATAAAATATATTTAGAACGCACATATTAATACATTACAACAAAATATATTTGCAAATTAATTTCACCAATAAAATATGTGTTTAAATGCAAATAAAATGATTGTTTAAGAATTTCTCCAAATAAATTCTATTTAAAAAAATGTTTCAAAACTTTTGATGAGCTTTTCGAATTTCAGTTTAAATTTTTCCATGGTTTCGAATTGTACCCCCAGTTATAATAACTTATGTAGCATTAACTTCTGTTTTAAATCAATCATTTTAAATTTCTAAGTATTCCAATCTTCCAAATAATTTATTTTGGTCCAAGATTATACGATTTAATTTATTATTATTTATTTGTTTACGAACATTTGTCTAAAAAATTTAATTTGAGTTGCTGAAAAATTTAACACAATTAAGGTATCGATGTATTTTCTGAATACTTAAATGCAAATAAATATTTGTTTCGGAACTAATATTTCCAAACAAAAAACATACTGGGATGTAAACAAAGATTTGTGTAGAACCTAATGAATGATTTGTGTGTGTACCAAATATTATATGTTTGAGTGTACCCTAAACATATATACGCTTTAAGCCGATTATGTTTGGGGCAATATACTACAGAAGCGATTTTTTTTTTTCAGAGTGTATTATTACGGACTTTAGCGTGATTACAACAGACGGACGGACAGGGGGACGGACATGACTAAATCGTCTTAGAATTTTACGACGACTAAGAATATATACTTTGTGAGGTCTCAGGTCAATATTTATGGAGGGTGGAGGGTATAAAAAGAATATACACTCAAACCTCGTTTTATGCGATTGATACGTTCCGCATAAATTGAATTCGCATAACGCAAACGATACACAAGCTAATAAACGAACTTCTTATGGGTCAGCATATTTAATATCGACCTATGTAATTCATTTTTGTCTAAAATGTTTATAAGCAGTTACAAGTAGTAAAATATGATCTCTGTACAATTTTTTTTAAAGAATTTTTTTTGAAAAAATTAAAAAAAATAGTTTTTGTGTTTTACGAAATTTGTAATTGCTCTCGAACGGCTGAACCGATTTTTGCAATGTTTACTTTGTTTTAATGAGGACACAATGCGCCATTTTTTGTAATGTTTTCTAAATTTTTTTTTACGAAAGTTTTTTTTTTTTAAAAAGCCTTTGTAGAAGAAATTTTAATCGATTTTTTCTCAAGGGATATTCGTTGGTCTTGTTTTCTTATTTTTTCCACGGTAATATCATAAATAAAGAAAACATTTTAGCACGTAAACTTGAAAACCGAAAATGTTTAATGCTGCTCACTTATACCACAAATAAAACACAATTTATGGACTTCACCGAATTCCCCCTAAACTGTAAACAAATTCGACATCTCCCATGTTTTGATTGTTTACATAAAAATGTTTATTTAAAAACGAAAAAAAACAAAAAATTTAAAACCGCATAAATTTTAATTCGAATAAAACGATGAGTGTATATAGTTATGGCATATGCGATCCCGAAAAATCCCGAATCCCGGGATTTATGAATATCAAAGTCCCGATTTTTTGTATAGTGGTGCTATATTTGTATAATGAATAGTTTTATAATTTACATCGCATTCATTTTCAATTTGGTAGATGTCATTTAAACATATAAATTCTTCGGTCATTTAAAATAATTTGCATATTCAAATTAAATATGAATTCTCGTTTTTATGCCCTACACCACAAAAGGACAAGAGATAGACTCATTTTTTATACCCTCCACCATAGGATGGGGGGTATATTCTTTCACTCCGTTTGTAACACCTCTAATTATTGATCTGAGATCCCATAAAGTATATATATTCTTAATCGCCGTAAAATTCTAAAACGATTTAGCCATGTCCGTCTGTCCGTCTGTTGTAATGTTTATATGAATTACAATACAAAGTAAATTTATATTCTAATTATACGGTCCACGGAGATGCCGGGTGACAAAGACCATGTTGCTTGTTAGTTTTTGTTGCGACAGACCAGAGCCTCTGGTGGGAATCGAACCCACAACCCCCAAACGCATAGGCGAGATCTCTACTAGGGATGTAACGAATATTCGCATTCGAAAGAATAAACCATCTTTGGATTATTCGCTTTCGCAAAGATATATTTCAGTATTCGCTTCCAACTGTTAAAAGTGTTATATCTTCTTATTCGCTTCACACATTTTGAAGATATTAATACCAATGAAAACTTCTGGCACTTCTCTTCAAAACAGTTGAAAAAATTTGTTTGTCCTTGTAGTAACAGGAGGTAAAAATATGGAAAACATTCTTAATACTTGAATATCCTGGAAATGTGTCAATTCAGTTTCTTAATTTTGTTGGTACCAAAGGGTCAAACTATTATTTGCATTCGCTTTCGCAAAAATGCATATTTCACTATTCGCTTTCGCATTCGCAAGAAATATATTTCAGTATTCGGAAGCGAATACATCCCTAATCTCTACCAACTCACCTACTGGGTCGCCCCAGTCCCTAATAATAGAGCTGGGTTGATCAAACTTGGTAGAAATATTTCTTATAGTTGCAGCTTTTTTGGGATTGCAAATGGCCCATATCGGTCAATGTTTTGATATAGCTCCCCTATAGAGGTCGCTCCAAAATACGGGTTTTGAGCCATAGATAAATCAATTTAGCAGAAACTTTGCAGTTTGTATTATATTTTGATAAGAATTCATCACAGCAAAATTTTACAAATCGGTTCATATTTTGTTATAGTCACCCTATAGAGGTCGCTCCAAAATATATGAATTTAACCCATAAATACTATATTTTCTAAGCATTTTAACTTAATCTTTGCAGTTTGTTGTTGTTTAAGACAAGAATCCATCGGAGTAACAATTTTTTAAAACGGTTCGTTCGTTTTTAACGCTTTTTAATACATCTTTCTATCGCTTACAGTATGAATAGGTATCACACCTAATTTCCTTTTCAATCTCTCAGTCACTTTAATATGACAAATACTTTTTTATTGCATTTTTAATAGAGATTTTTTTGCATTCCTAAGAATAGGAAAATAAATTTTATCATAATAGTTCGTCTAAACGAAAGACTTAAGACACATACGTTGCAACATTTTACTGAAGAGACAAAAAACTCACCTGACATATTATAAATGCTTATAAATGACAAAATATTTCTAGGTAAATGCATTTTAATCAAAGCACACACTACTAAATTGTCAACGCTGCTCTCCAGCTCGCGATAAAAAAATCCGGCCAATTAAACTTCTCAACATATTTGCAACACTTTGAAATTCCATAGACCTTGTCTTGTCTGTTTAATACTTATCACATCAGTAACCAAACATGATTTTCAGCCAGTTCTTTTGTTGCCAAAATCGCAAAACAATTCGAACCAAAGTTTTCAAATACCAAAAACAAGTTAAACGCTTTGCAGCCATTTTAAGGTAAAAACAACATATGTTTTATAGGCGAAAAACGCTGCATGTGTGAAACCAATTATTTAATTTAACTCGAACAATAAAAAAGGCAATTGTCAGACAACAGCAGCAACAACTAAACACTTATACAGACTAAACTAAACCCCCCTCAATAAACAAAAAAAAACACGATTGTCTATACAGAGAGACAATTGGTAATCAATCATAAGACAGGTTGAAATCCAACTCAGACCAACAGAGCCTCACAGAGCAATACTCGTAATTGTGGAAACTGGCGTTGGCAAAAAAAAAACTTAAATTAAATTTAACCATAAGTGGTGGCCAAAATGCCAAATCCAAAGCGGTTAGCAGCCGCTTAAGTGTTGAAAGGTGATCTGGATTAAGCGGCTGGCCGATATCTGACATGACATGCGATCGTGGAAACTACAGCATTGTCAACACTTGCTGGAGTTTGCTAACTAGTAATAGCGACCGCACAGTGTTTCAAGACCCAAAAGAAATGAAAAATTCTGGTATAAATTTAAATCGTTTGTAGTTTTTTAGTTGCACTAACTTATATTTATTGCTAATATATATTGTTAGGCAAGCTTTGTATAAAAATATATGTATTTCAATTAGATTTATTTATTGAATGTTTTCACATTCGAATTGTTCAGCTTTTTCGATCAACTCTTCCTTTCGAAAGAGAGGTTTTTGTGGTGTATTGGAAAAGATAAGACACTGCGCTCTGAAAGCCATGTAAACACATACCCTTATACGTATTTCCAGCTCTGACTCCAGACACTGTGCATTGCAGTGGTGTGAAACAGCCCTCAACTTCTTCGGCATATTTTCATCGACGCTGGGGAGATGTGGAGAATTTCTAATTCACAGTGATGTGAAGTGCGTTTCATAATATGGAAACTCCTGTAATAACTTAATACCATTTTTAACATAGCAATTGAACACTGAACGCCAAGTGTTTGACTATAATGAAATAATCTATAAGATTAACTATGAACACTGGTAGTTAGTTGGTGGAGTCGGTTGGCTTCGTTGGTCTGGTCGGCGGGTAGGCCGTTGACGATGTCCATGGTTAGAGGCAATAGGCTGTTATGGTTACAAGAATTGTGTTAGTAGACGAGGCCTGTGTTTGGTTAGTTTTTGCTGCTCTGCTCTAGCCATAGTTTTTCTTTCCTCTTGCCACAATGAGCCGACACCACCACCACCACCACCGAATGGCAATCAATAACTTAAATTACAAAGTAATTGCATTGGCATCGCTACAAGAATGCTCTCTGCTCTGGTGCTGATGGTGGCTGATGGTGGCTGATGATGCCAATGGAACACGGCTAAACTTAAGCTTTTGCATTATTTTAGACAAGCAACACCAGAGACTTGGTCAGAGCGCAACACAAGAAAAAATCTAACAAACCTACATCAACTTGGTTCAGTTCAGTTAGCTGCAGCTACTGGGTGTTCAATGTTTTGCTACTTGATACCGATATCTCAAAACTAATACTCACTATTCGTAGAAATGAAATGAAATAGATATCATAGCCACAGACAGTCCCCATGGATGGAGTTTAAGAGAAAAAGAAGAACAACACCGGCATTAGCTATTAGTGCGTTTTTCAATTACTTTTAGTGTCCGTCCATCTATCCGTGCGATGACTACTGGCGCAGACGGATGACTCTAATGCCAGCTGAAAGCAGTATGATAAGTTGGGGGAGAAATGTCAATTGTTCAATAAATTGTTGTGTTTATAACCCCAGCTGTCTTGAATAAATGAACTGTTTATTTTGAAAGTGGCGTAAACGCCAATCTGCTTTACCCGGTTCACCATTGAAAAAAGTGGGTTAATAAAACTCAAATGCGAAAATTTGCACTTAATATAGAAACATTGAAGTCTTGAGATGAACTGAATGTAAATAATATATTTCTACTATTCACCTAGCCTTCTGACGATGGTATTCTTGGTTTAAAAACCAAATGTCGTTTATGCCACTTTCAAAATAAACAGTTCAAATCAACACTTGGGAAATATCAAGTTACATACTCGTATGTTATCGCTGGGGCCCCACTAAGTTAAATATGCTCTCATCTATATTGTAGTAGAATAATTTTGGTCCTGATTAGTTGGGGTTTGTCTAAACAAACTGTGAGGGAAATTCTAACAGAATAAATTGATTATAACGCCCTTTAAAGGACCAACAAAATTATGTCCAGCTTTAGACCCAGATTCAATAAGCCTTTATTTAGGAATTTAATTTAATCCAGAGTCAACGACTTCCACAAGTGGTCATTGGCATTTAGTTTGAGGTTAATGTATTTTAACACATTGTAAATGATTCTGCGCAGAGCTCATTGACCTTTATCAGGGTGCAGAGATATATAATCAGTGTTCAGAAATCGTTTATTGTTGTCAGTGACCATGATAGTACATTTAACGCCATTAAATACTTGTTTAATTGCCTTAAGAAGAGGATAGTGGCCTTTAGAAGAGGTCAGTGACCTTCTGAAGTGACCAGTGACCTTATTAAAAGGCGATCAGCGATCTGTACAAGGTGGCTCAAATGTAACCTTTCGATGTTTTTTGGCTGTAATTTAAAAAAAAATTAAAAACTTTGATTCTTCTTGTGGATTATTTTTATTTGGTCTTTTAATTTTTTTTTACATCAAGTCGAGAATATGATGTCATGTAAATGGCCTCCGCCACAGTTGATTGTCATTTGAGCCCTTTTTATGGCATTTTCCATCACTTTGGCCAAAACTTCCGGCGATAGGCCCTCACATTCTTGACGGATATTGTCTTTAAGAGCTGCAAGAGTCTGAGGCTTGTTGACATAAACCCGCGACTTCAAAAAGCCCCACAAAAAGAAGTCTGCAGCCGTCAAATCAGGCGATCATGCTGGCCAGTGTAAATCGCCAAAACGGGAGATTAGGCGCCTGGGAAATGCATCCTTCAGCATATCGGTTATGGCACGTGCAGTGTGTGCCGTTGCACCGTCCTGTTGGAACCACATGTTTTCCAATCCCATTTATCAAGTTGCGGCAAAAAGAACTCGTTGATCATTGCTCTGTAGCGCTCACCATTCACAGTAACCGTTTGGCCCGCGACGTCTTCGAAGAAAAAAGGTCCGATGACTCCTCCAGCGAAAACAGCACACCATACAGTGACTTTGAGCGGGTGTAATGCCTCTTCGTGGGTTACACGCGGATTTTCAGTGCCCCAGAAGCGTAAATTTTGCTTATTTACGTACCCGCTGAGATGGAAATGGGCCTCATCACTCATGATTATTTTTGATGAAAAATCATCTTCCTCTTGGTGGTGATTAAGGATGGCTTGAGCGTATGTTAGACGCGATTGGCGGTCAGCAGCTAAGAGCTGATGCACCGTCTGTACTTTGTACGGAAACATCTTCAAATCTTGTACCAAAATTCGCTGTAGAGACCGTCGACTGATACCCATTTGCGTGGCACGTCGTCTGGTCGATGTCGACGGCGCTTCCATGACATCCTCGGCTACATCAGCAATATTCTCTGCAGAACGGCTACTCCGGGATCTGCCACGCCTGGCAGCAGTTGTGCCAGTCTCTTCGAGGCGAGCGGCTAAACGTCGCAGTGTTTCACCAGTAGGCGTTGGACGGCCAGGAAATCTGCGACGAAATTCACCTTGTGCCAAAGTCACCGACCGATTACACAGTGCTACAGTCAAAAATAACTTCTGATGTGACATAGTGTAGGTTGTAGGTCGCATTGAGTACAACCGGAAAAACAACATTTTAAGTGTTGTATACCCTCAAAATCTCATTTTAGCGTTGAAAAACCGCTTTTTTTGACTTCTTGTACAAATCGATTTGTTAAACTCTTATTTTTCAACCGATTTCTGGTTACATAACGGCTTTTGAAAGAGGAGACATAGCCCTTTAAAAATATGTGCATACTATGGTACTTTAAGTTAAATACACAGAGCTACAGGCGTGTAAACTCGAAACATCCATAAATTTTCCCAATTTTTCAACTTTGATCGCGACGCATTGCAATATTTTATTAGCAATGGTGCTCTTTTTACGTATCACTCTGAAAGTGTGTTTATTCTCAATTAAATTAAGTTTGATTTCACAGCAATCGGAGAACAATTGCGTAAGTTAGGCGAATTTTTCAAAAAAAGAAAATTTCAATTGCGCTTTTGTAAGGGGTTGTTACATGTACCTTATTACGAATGTATTATTCTAATAACAGTGATAGTTGTTATATTAGTGTTAATAATGACGTCACAGTTTGTTGTATTTATTTATTATTTCTAAAATATTTACAATATTTTTAAAAATGTTTGTTGGATCTACGACGCTTATAAGAAGAATCATCAGTTTCGCGTTGCAGAGACCAACAGTAATCAGCTAACATTCTTATTTTATTTTTTCCTAAGAATCGCTGTTCAATTGAAGCCAACTCTTGATGAAACCTTTCACCCTGTTCGTCGCTGAATTTGCCGAGATTATGTGGGAAAAAACTTAAATGCGAATGCAAAAAATGGATTTTAATAGACATTCGGCACCCCATTACTTCGTAAGCTTTCAAGAATTTCTTCACTCTTTCTGTATAATCACAGCTTCTCGTATTTCCTAAAAAATTTTTACATAAATCGATGAAGCTTAACCATGCTACTTTTTCGACCTGGTTCAGCTTGTTTGTAAATTCGTTGTCTCGCATAATCTTACGGATTTGTGGACCTATGAATATTCCTGCAAACAACAAAATATTTCAAATGAATCATGCAAATGAACACAAACGTTACCTTCTTCGATTTTCGCCTTGCTTAGCCTTGGAAAAGATTTTTTTAAATGCAAAAAAGCTTCGCTGTCTCTGTTAAGACATTTAACAAACTGCTTCATGTAGCCCAGTTTAAGGTGTAACGGAGGTAAAATAATTTGATCTGTTCGCACCAGTGGAGCGTTGATAACATTTTTGTTCCCTATTTGGAGAGGGGTGCGTAAAGGCCACTGCGTTTGCTGGTAGTGGTTCTGTGCACGACTATCCCATTCACAAATATAACATGGATGTTTTGTGTAACCTCCTTGCATTCCAAACAAGATCGTCAATACTTTTAAATCGGACACTATTTTCCATTGATGTTTGGCGTAATTGATAACCCTTAGAATTGTTGCCATAGTTTCGTAGGTTTCGCTCATGTCCGTAGCATACGCAACAGGTACTGATGGCAGCTGACTCCCATTGTGAAGCAATACAGCTTTCAAACCTTCGATAAACATGTATGTACATATCAAGTGCTAATTTTATATTTATGGTGTTCCCCAACTTATAAACCAATTGAACACTTACTCTTGCATGATCCATCTATAAATAATCTCCAGTCCTTTGGTTTGTGCTCGTGACCGAAGCATACAAACAATTCCTGAACGTCGGTACAGTAAACGAGATTGATGTTGTCATCATCTATTTTGAAAAGTTGTTCAAATGTGTTTCGATTTTTCTCCCTTGCAAATGTGATTTTAAAGCCATTTTCGACGAGATTCCATTGCTTCAACCGTGATCCTATGATTTCAGCTTGCCTCCATGACAATCCAGAATCTCGAACTAAATCATGGTAATCTGAATTAGACACTAAATGCCTTTCCGTCGATGATGAATGCACTGGAATGAATGGAGCATCGATTGTATCACTAGATGAGTTTTCATCTGATGAGGAATTATCGATTTCAGCATTTTCAATAGATTTTGGGACTGGCTTAGAGACAGATAGCACATTAGCATATCGTATAATGTCGCGATTTTTGTAGCTATAGCCTACGACTTCCGTTTGGCAGAAGTAGCAGTAATCTGACTTGTGTACAAGCTGACGGTGCCAAATCATCGGAATTGAAAACGGCAAAGACTGTTTCTTGCTTTTATCATATTTCCACTTTTTAAGTGACCCGGAACATCTTTAACAGATGAACTCGGGCTCAAACCAGCGACTACCAACAAACTCGCGGTCAAAAGCAATGTTGATTGCTTCAACTAAGGCTTTATTTTTTTGTACAAGTAAACGATGCTGCTTATCAACAAAAAGGCCGCAGAGATAACAAAAGTTATTACGTTTATCACACATTTTAGAACTCTTTTATTATTTTTATTTATTTGCTTCGCTTATTTCTTTATTGCTCCATTTATTTTAACTTGAAGTGAAATGCAACGCATACTACGGACTGCACAATTTTTTTTTTCAAACTCTCATGTATGACTTTTTCTACACTCTTAGAAATTACTATGTTTGCGCCACCCGTAAATCCAAGACATTTTTTAAAAATATTGTAAATATTTTAGAAATAATAAATTAATACAACAGACTGTGTCGTCATTATTAACACTAATATAACAACTACTCGTATCACTGTTAGAATAATATATTCGTAATAAGGTACATGTAGCAACCCCATACAAAAGAGCAATTGAAATTTTCTTTTTTTTGAAAAATTCGCCTAACTTACGCAATTTTTCTCCGATTGCTGTGAAATCACACTTAATTTAATTGAGAATAAACACACTTTCACAATGATATGTAAAAAGAGCACCATTGCTAATAAAATATTGCAATGCGTCGCGATCAAAGATGAAAAATTGGGAAAATTTATGTAAGTTTCAAGTTTACACGCCTGTAGCTCTGTGTATTTAACTTGAAGTACCATAATATGCACAAATTTTTAAAGGGCTATGTCTCCTCTTTCAAAAACCGTTATGTAACCAAAAATCGGTTGAAAAATAAGAGTTTAACAAATCGATTTGTACAAGAAGTCAAAAAAAGCGGTTTTTCAACGCTAAAATTAGATTTTGAGGGTATACAACACTTAAAATTTTGTTTTTCCAGTTGTACTCAATGAGATCTACAACCTACACTATGTCGCATCAGAAGTTCCAGAGATTTTTTCAAATTTGTAGCAGTGTGTTATTGGTCAAATAAATAGTCAGCAATATTCCGCGTTCTGGAGCAATGTAGCGTAACATTGTTTATTAACGTGTATTTCGCATGAGTTTACTACACAAATGTCAAAACAGAACTGACATTAGGGGCCAATCGCAAAATTTATAGCATTTTCTGATAGGAGGATTACTTTTGCGCCACCTTGTATAAGGAACCAGTAGGGGAGATCAGCGTACTTTAGAATAGGTCAGTCATCTACAGAAGAGACCGGTGAACTTTGTAAGATGACATTTTGCCTTTATCGGGGTTTTACCACCTATAATCCGTAGTTAGAAATATGTTATTGGTGGCCAGTCTGGAGTCAGTTACCAATGATAATGCACTCAATCTGATAGGCCCCTGCATTAAATAAATTATCAATGGCCTGTAGAAAAGGTTCGTGTCTTTACGAAGAGGACAAAGGCATTTCGGTTCATTGATCTACAATATGTGGTCAGAAATATTTTGTTGCAGGTTAGATAGGGTTCAGAGATGGTACACTTACTTTATATAACCCCTGAATTAAATGCATTTTCAGTGGCATGTATAAATGTGAGTGATATTTTGAAGAGGTCAGTTACCAATGGAAGAGGTCAAGACCTTTGTAGGAGGTCAGTGACATTTAAAAGAGGTCGGCGAACTTTGGAACTGGTCATTTTGCTTTCAGCAGAGTTTTGTAATCTGTAGGCCGTGGTTAGAACCTGACTGACATGTGGGTTAGTCAGGTTCAGTGACCACTGATAGTTTTTTACCCTACAACACACTGTGTTCCAGGGTATTATGAGTTTGTGCATTTGTTTGTAACACCCAGAAGAAGAAGAGGTAGACCCATCGTTTATTATTCAGATCGACTTGGAATCACTTTCTGAGTCGATTTAACCATGTCCGTCTGCCCGTCCGTCTGTAGATGTATCGTCGTGCAGGTCGTATTTAGGGTCCGTTTGTGATTAAATTTAGCACAGTGCTATTTTTTGGCCCAAGGACGATCCCTATTGAAATCGGTTCAGATTTAGATATAGCCCCCATATAAGGGTGATCCAAGTAGAGATACTTTTTTCAATAGCCTTTTTTGACAGATCACGTGTGAGTCGTGTTATGCTGTCATGTTATTTTTGTTAAATATTGTTTGGCATTTCATCATGGAAAGACTTACGCCTGAACAACGTTTACAAATCGTTGAACTTTATTACGAAAATTCACGTTCTGTGAGGAATGCGTTTCGTGCACTTCGCTCAACTTATGGTCAACATAGTCGGCCTACTGAGAGTTCTATTGGCAACACCATCACCTTTCTTGAGACCCAGCATTCATTATTGGATAAAATTCGACAGAAAAGACCACGTCCAGCACGCAGTAAAGAAAATGTAGCGGCCGTAGCTGAGAGTGTACACGAAGACCGAGGAGAGTCGATTCGGCGCCGTTCGTAGCAACTCGGACTGTCGTATGGAACGACTTGGCGCATTTTACGTCGAGATCTTAAATTGAAAGCATACAAAATACAGCTTGTCAAGAAGTGAAGCCGCCCGACCTTCCCAAGCGCTCTATGGGCTCTTGAAAAGTTCCAAGAAGATCCGACGTTTTCGAGCCAAATTTTGTTCAGCGACGAGGCCTATTTCTGGCTCAACGGGTATGTAAACAAGCAAAATTGCCGCATTTGGGACGAAGAGCAACCTGAAGAGATTCAAGAGCTGCCACTTCATCCAGAAAAAACAACGGTTTGGTGTGGTTTGTGGGCCAGTGGAATCATGGGTCCATATTTCTTCAAAAAAGATTCCGGTGAGAACGTAACCGTCAATGGCGACCGTTATCGTGCCATGATAACCAACTATTTGATACCTGAAATTGAAGCTCGTGATCTCGGCGACATTTGATTTCAACAAGACGGCGCCACTTCCCACACATCGCATCAATCAATGGATTTATTGAGAGAACACTTCGGTGAGCAGATTATTTCAAAGTTTTGGGCCTGTCGATTGGCCACCAAGATCGTGTGATATCACACCGTTAGACTATTTCCTGTGGGGATATGTAAAGTCTAAAGTTTATGCGGACAAATCCGCTTCGATTCACGCGTGTCATTCGCCAGTTACCAGTCGAAATGCTCGAACGAGTCATCGAAAATTGGACTCAACGGATGGACCATCTGAGACGTAGCCGCGGCCAACATGTGATAGACATAATCTTCAAAAAATAAATGCCAAAGAATGTTCTTTCAAATGATAATAAACATTCCCCATTCAATTTGAATTTTCTGTGTTTTTTTCTTTAAAAAAGTAGGGCTGGTGCGCACGATAATTCTCGAAAGGAGTAACCGATTGACTTCAAATTTGGTATGTGGTAGTTTTTATTTTTTCTATCTCCGGCTAAGTTCGAAGGTGGGCCATATTGGTCCACTTCTTCTAGTACCTCTCCCACAAA
This sequence comes from Eudasyphora cyanicolor, assembly GCA_963930755.1. Lineage (NCBI taxonomy): Eukaryota > Metazoa > Arthropoda > Insecta > Diptera > Muscidae > Eudasyphora > Eudasyphora cyanicolor. Next base: position 25,477,235 of record OZ005735.1, read on the forward strand.
GGGTTAACATTTAGTGAAATATTGATTCTTAAATAATGTCTAAACTACTTACTCGAATCTTCCGAAATTCCACACATAGTATTTCTTTATTAGTAGCTTACACCTCAAGAAAAATGGCCGAAGTTGCAACGCCCATTTTGGTACCTCCCACACAAATAGACCATGTTTCACCAAAAGTTAACAACTTATAACTTTAATACCTGAACATAAAAATACTTGAAATTTTGTACAGTGTAATGTTTTTATAGTGCCTACATTCCGGAAAAAATTGGCATTATTGTACGGCCAATATAAGGAATATTTTCGTTTTTAAATGATGCTTTTTTTCCAATATAAGGAAAAAAAGCATCATTTAAAAAACGAAAAAATATGAAACGTGATTTTTTTGAATTTCCCGAACATTTACAAAATGGCTCGAAACTTTTACATCTATCCATAGATTTTTTTTTTTTAAAATGTGATAAAATAATTTTTTTGAACTTTTTTTTCTATTTTTTATGTTTTTTTCTGTACCAGGAAAAAGTGTTTAAAAAAAATAATTTTTTTCTCATATTACGACTACGTGAAAGAAGATTCTACGTGAAAGCGATATTTGCGGTATATGTATCCCTTATAATTCCCTTTAATTTAACGCATAACACTCATCAGGCTCAATCAGGCTTATACTTGAAAAATTATGGTCCAAATACTAAATCTGTGGTCACAAGGCATAACAGCATAACTCGAGTTATACTCAAATTGCGTTTTTGATGCCACGATGTTCCCCATATTCGATTAAATATTGTGACAAATTTTGGTGATGATACCTTGTTTAGCTGTTCAGATACAAGGCAAGACTTATTAGCATATCTCGCTGTATCACTACATTTCATAACGTACATAACAGCATATCTCACATTTTTTCCTTTGAAAACTATACTTGTGTTTTTATTCCCCATTTATCTTTGGACTATTGAAGATGTAAATTGAATGAAGTCGTAACAGCATATCTGAGTTATGTTATTAGTCCAAGTTGAACTAAGCCCTAGCACAAAAGCATAACTCAACTTATGCTGTTATTTCAAAATCTAATATTGACTACTGAATGTTGTAAATTTCGAAATCATCATTTGATTTATCAGCATAAGTCCATATATTCTGCAATATATAATAAAATTAATTTTGTAATAACGACACAACTCGAGTTGTGTGTTTTGTAACTTAATTTATTTAAAAAGGGAATAACAGCATAAAACAGTTTTTAGCCTATAACATTTATAATTAAAATAATTATATAAATGTGCTCGTATTAATTAATATCACTTCCACGTCCTGAGAAATTGCAGGCGTAAAATTCAAAATAAGTTTATAAATATTTTTGCTATATCGATTCAAACCTTTAAAATGCTCTCCTGAAAACTTGCAAAAACACACATATGCTGTTATGCCTTGTGACCACAGAAATGTAGTTTCCATGAAAGCTGGAATTTAAAAAAAATGTAAAAAAAAATTACCACAAAACTTTTTTTTAATATTTTTTCGTGTTTGTGACACCAAATTGCACCAGAAACTGTTATCCACATCCCTTGGACAACATTTTTGTAGCATAGTGTATTTTGTCTTTTTTGATTCATATATCGCCAAAACATTTTGCATATTTTGTATTTTTTTTTGCATATTGTGTGCATATATTTTACACATTTCTTTAAATTTGAGAGAAGAAAAGTCTAAATAAAAATGTTGGTTCTAATCGGATGGAAATGAAAGATATGCAAAAATCCGAGGTCTACTTATAAATAACTTAGGGGTTCGTAACTTTAAATCCGTATTTCATAACCGTTAATCCGATATCAATGATTTTTATCAGAGGTCAATAATTTTTTGTTGGGGTCAATCAATCTATCTATCTATCTATGTTTTTAGAAGTTTTTTGTTAATGATCGATTTTAATTTTAATTTTATTAGATATTATTGAATGTTTTTACATTCGAATTGTTCAGCTTTTTCGATCAACTCTTCCTTTCGAAAGAGAGGTTTTTTTTGTGGTGTATTGGAAAAGATAAGACACTGCGCTTTGAAAGCCATGTAAACACATACCCGCATACGTATATCATCGGGATATCATCAGAGGGTCTTATACATGACACAGTGTGGGCTTGTAGTTGTGGCGATCATCACTTGTATATATACCAATCTACAAAGAAATTTTCAACTGGGAATTATATACCTACGAAGAAAGCTTACAACTAATCTCAGAATCCACGCCATCTCCTGGCGATTGGTGTAGAGAGAACTGTGTCGAACTGGCAACCCTTGGGATAAAATGGGATAAATGTGGTACAACAGCCAAATCTAAATGGCAACAGCTAGAATCGTGAAATTGATGTTAGAGTAGCTCTTGGGACGTAAACTAGAACAAAGAGCGATTTTGTGAAAATTTTAGGGGCACAGTGGGACAGAAACTGATAAATATGGTGCCACCGCCAACTTTAACGTCTAGAATTGGAATTGTGAAAATGTAAGCGTGGGATGTCCTTAGGACAACGGATCGGGGTAGTCAGCTTTTTTTTGTAATCATGCTTTTCGAGGAACAGTGGGGCAAAAAGTGTAAAATAGGGTACAGTGGTTTAAAAATGTTAGATATGGTCCCATGGTTCTAGGGTAGCTTTTGCAACATAAACTAGAGTTTGGAAGTGATTTTTGGAAATTCTAACTTTAAGCGGCACAGTGGGGGCAAAACGTGTTAATTATAATGCATTGGGGCAAAAATGATTCAATCTGGCAAAATTTGAACTTAAACTTGTGATGTGAAAAGCACAGTGGGTCAAAAACTTTAAATACTGTATAGTGGGCAAAAAATGGTACAGTGGATAAAATGTGATTAAATATGGTACAGTGGGCGTTAAGGGTTAAGTATGGTAGAGTGGGGACAAATTTTAAATACGGTACAGTGAGACAAAAAGTGTTAAATATGGTACAGTGAGACAAAAAGTGTTAAATATGGTACAGTGTGACAAAAAGGGTTAAATATGGTACAGTGGGTCAAAAAGGGGGGTTAAGTATGGTAGAGTGGTGACATTTTTTAAATATGGTACAGTGAGACAAAAAGTTTTAAATATGGTACAGTGTGACCAAAAGGGGTTAAATATGGTACAGTGGGGCAAAAAGGGTTAACTATGGAGCAGTGGGGCAAAAATGTATTAACTATGATACAGTGGGGCAAAAAGGATTAAATATAATATAGTGCGACAAAAATGGTTTACTATGGTACAGTGGGTGAAATAGGGGTTAAGTAAGGTAGAGTGGTGAAAATTTTTAAATATGGCACAGTTGGACAAAAAAGGTCAACTATGGTACAGTGGGGCAAAAATCGTTAAATATGGTAAAGTGGCACAAAATGGATTAAATATGGTACTGTGGGGCAAAAATGTATTAACTATGATACAGTGGGGGAAAAAGGATTACATGTTTTACAGTGTGACAAAAATGGTTAACTATGGTACTGGGGGTCAAAAAGGGAGAAAAATGTGTTAACTATGATACAGTGTAGCAAATAGGTTTAAATATGGTACAATTGGCAGTGTAGTGTTAAATATGTTACAGGGAGACAAAGGGTTTAATATTGCACAATGGGAAAAAAGCGTTAACCATAGTATAGCGGGGAAAATAAAGTTAAAAATGGAAAACTGAGATAAAATGGGTTAAATATGGTACAGTGGACCAAAAAGCGTTACCTCGGAAATAGTGAGGCAAAAATGTGTTAACTATGGTACGGAGGGACACAAATGATTAAATATGGTACAATGTGCAAAAATGGGGGTCAAAAAGGGTTAATATGGTACAGTGGGGAAAAATGGTTAAAAATGCTACAGTACAACAAAAATGGTTAAATATGTAATAATGGTTAAACTGTAATACAAAAAGGTGCTAAATATGGGCAAAATCATGGACCTAGGGCGAGAGGGCAACATTTGGAACATAAATATGAGATACGAAGTCTTTTTTCAAATGTTATGATTTTAGTTAAAGTTTAATTTTATGGTGCAGAGTGGCTAAAAGGTGTTAAATAGGGTTGAGTATAGCAAAAAGTGTTAAATGTGGTACAGTGAAGCAAGAAGGGTTAAATATGGTACAGTGGGGTAAAAAATTGTTAAATACAGTAAAGTGTGCCAAATGGTAAATGTGGTAAGTGGTGTGTCTTGCATTGTAAGGTAGGATTTAAGATTTAGAGGTCAGTGACTTTTAATTCGTGGTCAATTAGCCTTAATCCGACGTGAATAATGTTGGCATTGTCGTGGTAAATTTGACTTCGTGAGGTGCCATTGCCTTTTCGCCACTGACCTTTGGTTGTGGTCAATATGGTTTGTCAAAAGTCAATCATCACTCCATATTTCGAACGAACCCCTTAACCAATGATATTTGATATTTCTTGACCTTATGGTTACCTCAGCATCCCAATGCTCGTCCTAGTCAAACTTGAGCACAATGAGTACTTCAATTTCTGTTTATTCTACTCATAAGTTTGATATCCGAAATTATACTATAAATAATTTCCTAGAACATTTCTATATTGAATCTCTAATAACTAGAACGCATTTGTATCTTCTTGAAAACAAACAAATTTTGTAAGATAATCGCACCGAAAAACCGAAAATATTATATTGATACAAGAGTTATTTACACACAAAAATACATAATTATGGTCCATCTTGGCACATAAACTCAATTTGGGAAAAATATTACTACACACAAAGTTTATATCCATTGGTGAAGCCTTTGGAGAGTTATAGTGGGCACTAACCAGACGGACTGACATAACTCAAACAACTTAAATGTTCTGAAAAAGATATTTCCCAAATACACATAGAGTTTAGGGTATTACAGGTTTTCGATATGTTAAACGAAATTAAGGCTTGAGCTTATTATACAAAACAAAAGACTTTGAACACAAACTTCGGAAACCCTAAGACTTTATCTCAAATAAAATGGTTTGGAAAAACTAAAATTTATTTTAATTTTGCCCATACTCCACTCATCATACCACACTTCTATTGATTTCTTATAAATCTTTGAGAAAACATTGGCTGACTTAAGCTTATGTCTTAGTTGTTTGTCTTTTTTTAAGTTTCTTATAGAATTATTGCATTTTGATGATAATGATGATGGACAGATTGGTACCAAAGTCAATGTGTTTTGCTGCCGTGTATTGGACTGTTGTTTTTATTTAGTTTGGTTTGTTCTTTTTTTTTCGCTCTCGCTCAGTTAAGATATTCCTCAGACCCAGACCACAGAGTTACGAACAGTAGCAAAACTGTCAGTAAGTTGAAAATTGTTTTAAAATTGCTGATACATGATTGAATTTAAAAGTTTTGGCTTTGGCTGGTAGGCAGCAAACGGCAGCCCCAGTCAGACAGATATCGATGGATCAAGTAGATGACTGAATGGATGGATGTATTACACGATCATAGAGCCACTCACTCACTGCTGGCTGGCTGGATGGCTGGTTGGCTGACTGGCCAAGCTGCAGTGTTACACCCCACTGCAGAAAATGAAAATAAACAAACAAAGAAAAAAAAACACAACCCAAAACAAATAAAATTAAACTGCAACAGAAATCTGAAAATTGAATTGAAACCCCCAAACAACAAAAACTAAATCAGTTTGATTTGTTTTCAATTTTTTTTTCTGTTTGTCTGTCTGTCTTTCAGTGCGATTTTGTCAGTCTGTCCGTCCGTCCCTACGTCTGTCTGTCTGTCTCTCTGATACTTTGGCTAAAGTCTTGTGCAGTGACTTGTTGGTTGGTACAGTTGTCTTATATGGTATAATCTTATTTTAAGTGCTGACAGATTTGGTCTCATGTCCGTTTTGGGTCTTCTGTAAAAGGTGTGGTAAGGTTTCGTGTGCAGTGCTATGTGTATTGCTTTGGCTCTGTCGTATTCCAAATTTGTTATAGTTTTAGGCTTTTGTTGCTTTTGTTGTCTTGTCAAAATACATTAAGATAATTTTGCAATTTAAATTGTAAATCAAAAATGAATTGTATTGAACACCAGCCATAAAATGACCAAAAAGAAAGACATGGCATAGCTCAGGCGTATGAAAAAATCTTTTTGCTAGAGAGTAGTACATGATCTAGATCATTGAAAAAATACTAAATACTTTAATACTCCAAATGTCATAGAAAGGTTTCTATAATAGAACTTATGAAATATCTAAAAATGGTCGAATCAGTTTTTGTTAAGTTTGACAAATGATTGTAACTTTTTTAAATTCACCTACTTTTGGCAGAATTCTGATGTATTCCCAGGGGGAAATTTATCATTGTCATACTAAATACGAATGTTGCAGATTGAGAAACATGCAACCTTTTTTGAATAACAAAAATATAAAAATTTTGTATGTCTCTTCTATATAAGTACATAACCAAGACAAGGAATATCAAACATGCAAAATATAAGAAACTAATTTATGAATATAGGTAGCAGTATCTTTACTTATATATGTACATATAAATTCTACTCTCACAATATTGCTATTGGGTATCTTGACATTCAACATATTTCCTTCCGGTTTAAGGAACCACAAAGTTTGTGTTTTAAGTCTTTTGATTTACAGGGTTATGACAAATATTTTAAATCCGAAATACTTTCAGTAGCTTTGATCCCAAACTATTTTCTTTAAGACGGCCTCCGTCAATCTTTTTCGCCAAAACCACTCGCGGATCTTCATCACAACATATTGTGTTCTTCACAAATCTGTTTTCCATTATTGTTACACTTGATGTTAGTGGCCTGCAGCCTAAAGCTTTCAACAGATTTTTTTTCCTTGGCTTTTGTTAACACATTTCCTCATAGCGCAGGCATATCAGCAGCCATATATATTCAACCAAACCATACCGCCACCAGTGATTCCATTTTAGCCACCATTGAATACTTTTACTTTAACCCTGATTTATGTGACTCTATTCTCCATTACAATGAACCTCTATAAAATGTTACCATAACCATAAAAAGTTAACCGTTATAGATCATCAATGTTACAATAAAATGCAAAATACAGTTGAAATGCAAAAGACGCCAAAAAAGCGACACACGCGGCCATCTCCGCCAAAATGCCAGAGTCAAGCGACAGCGCCAAAAAAATCTCAAACCACAGAAAAGAGGAAAAAACGACGGCTACCCAAAATGAATAGAGGTGGAAAAAATGGAACACAAGCACATAGAGGCGCACATACATAAATTTCCCCAACATAAATGTAACAATATTTTGATAAATATGTGAAATTTTCCACACAACACAAAAATCTCTTTAGCGGCGAAGCGCGCACAGTAATTTGATACCAAAGGAAAACTTGAGGAAACAAAAATTAAGATCTCAGAGGTGTAATCTAGTATAGGTGAAGAGCTCAGAGGTTGTCTGTAGTTTAGAGGAAGATCTCAGAGGTCGACTCTACATATTATACAGAAGACCTCAGAGGTTGACTTTAGTTTGAACATAGACGTCAGAAATAGATTTTAGTTAAGGGAAATATCTCCGAGGTCACCTCTAGCATAGATGAACCCCTCAGAAGTCGACTCTAGTATATAGGAAGATCTTACGGGTCGACTCTTGTTTAGAGGAAGTCCTTAGAGGTCGACTTTAGTATAAATAAAGAAGTATAGAAGAAGACTTCAGAGATTGACTCAAGCATAGAGGAAGCCCTCAGAGATTGACTCTAGTATAGAAGAAGACCTCAGAGGCCGAATCTAGTATAGAGGAAGACCTCAGAGGTCGACTCTAGTATTGAGGAAGATCCCAGAGGTCGGTTTTAAAATAGAGGAAGACTTCAGATATCGACTCTGGTATAGAGGAAGACCTCAGTGGTCGACTCAAGTATAGAAGAAGACTTCAGAGGTTGACTCAAGCATAGAGGAAGCCCTCAGAGATTGACTCTAGTATAGAAGAAGACCTCAGAGGCCGACTCTAGTATAGAGGAAGACCTCAGAGGTCGACTCTAGTATAGAGGAAGACCTCAGAGGTCGACTCTAGTATAGAGGAAGACCTGAGAGTTCGACTCTAGTATAGAGGAAGACCTCAGAGGTCTACTCTATAGAGGAAGACCTCAGAGGTCGACTCTAGTATAGAGTAAGACCTCAGAAACGACTCTAGTATAGAGGAAGACGTCAGAGGTCGACTCTTGTACAGAGGAAGACCTCAGAGGTCGGCTCTAGTATAGAGCAAGAAACGATTCTAGTACAGAGGAAGACCTCAGAGGAAGACTCTAGTATAGAGGAAGACCTCAGAGGTCTACTCTATAGAGGAAGACCACAGAGGTCGACTCTAGTATAGAGTAAGACCTCAGAAACGACTCTAGTACAGAGGAAGACCTCAGAGGAAGACTCTAGTATAGAGGAAGACCTCAGAGTTCGACTCTAGTATGGAGAAAAGACCTCAGAGGCCGGCTCTAGTATGGAGGAAGACCTCAGAGGTCGACTCTAGTATAGAGGAAGACCTCAGAGGTCGACTCTAGTATAGAGGAAGACCTCAGAGGTCGACTCTAGTATAGAGGAAGATCTCAAAGGTGGACTGTAGTATAGAGGAAGACGTCAGACGACTCTAGTGTAAAGGAAGACCTAAGAGGTCGACTCTAGTATAGAGGAAGATCTGAGAGGTCGACTCTAGTTTAGAGGAAGACCTCAGAGGTCGACTCTAGTACAGCGGAAGACCTCAGAGGTCGACTCTAGTATAGAGGAAGATCAGAGAGTTCGACTCTAGTATAGAGGAAGACCTCAGAGGTCGACTCTAGTATAGAGGAAGACCTCAGAGGTCGACTCTAGTATAGAGGAAGACCTCAGAGGTCGACTCTAGTATAGAGGATGACCTCAGAGGTTGACTCTAGTATAGAGGAAGACCTCAGAGGTCGACTCTAGTATAGAGGAAGACCTCAGAGGTCGACTCTAGTATAGAGGAAGACCTCAGAGGTCGACTCTAGTATAGAGGAAGACCTCAGAGGTCGACTCTAGTATAGAGGAAGACCTCAGAGGTCGACTCTAGTATAGAGGAAGACCTTAGAGGTCGACTCTAGTATAGAGGAAGACCTCAGATATCGACTCTAGTATAGAGGAAGACCTCAGATATCGACTATAGTATAGATGAAGACCTCAGAGGTTGACACTAGTATAGCGGAAGACCTCAGAGATCGACCCTAGTACGTCATTATTTAGTTCCAAAAAGTAATGACAATAAGCTATCCTTACCTGGAGTTTTTTTTTGTATTTTTTACCACAATTTTCCTGGAATTTTACCGAAAACTGCGGATTTTATTATGGATTGCATCACTGTAAATGCGCCAAAAAAGCGACCAAACCTAAGCCCCATCCTCTGATACACCCAGGCCACTCATATGCCACAGAGGACGCAGATAATGCGAACTTAAAAAAAGGAGTCACCACCACTGGTGTTGTGGTGCCGTTGGCGAACCGTGTGTATTTATTGTGGCTCAAATTCAATAAATATTTGCTGCTGCTCTACAATGTGTGACTTTGAACACTGGGGAAAATCCGATGCAAAGCAGAAGCCGGCGCAGCACTAGTATCACTATCCCCACTGCCAGCAGCAGCCGCAGCAATAACAAAAAAGCGTCCAGTAAGTAATAAATTTCCAAGTTGTAAGTATAACAATTTGTATGCAAAAGAAGCAAAATAAAGATCCCGAAATAAAAGAGGCGCGCAAAACAACAGCACAACATTTGGGGTTATAACTCAAAATTCAAAGTAGGAAAAAAACAGCTCAACAATAACACTAAGAAATCCCGGCATAAAGTTAATCCGCAGGGAGTTGTTAGCCATAGCACTAGCTGGCCGACCAACCAACCATCCAGCCATCCATCTATGAAACGCCGATGTCTCTAGTGGTGCATAGTGCTTCTCATAAGCATCTTCGGCTACTTGGCAACCAGCAGAAGCTGTCTATGCTTTGTCTTCGTTTGTTTTTTTGTTAAAGGTTTTATATAATCGCACGGTACAAATAGACAATTGTTTATGGTTGCCCACATTTTCAACAAAATGATTTTCTTAACTCATATACTTATGGCCCAGTGGATTTTGCTTTAACTTAGTGGAGATGAATGGTGACAAAGGAAGAAGAATTTTTGGATCAATGGGATCCAGAATAATGGACGACTACATAAAAAGTGGGACTCATAATTTTATTAAATAAATGGGAGTTAAAGCGTTGCGAACATATTAGAGAGATCTCCCTATGAGTATATTAGAGCCTAAGAATATCAAAGGTCGTACTCTGTAAAACGTTACTATGTTATCGAGTCGACCTCAAAGGTCTATAATGGAGTAGAACTCAAAGGTCTTACTCCGTAAAAAAGTCTTTCCCTATACTAGTGGTCATCCTCTATAATATAGTCGACCTCTGAGGTCTTCCTCTGTACTAGAGTCGACCTCTGAGGTCTTCCTCTATACTAGAGTCAACCTCTGAGGTCTTCCTTTATACTAGAGTCGACCTCTGAGGTTTTCCTCTATATTAGAGTCGAACTCTGAGGTCTTCCTCTATACTAGAGTCGACCTCTGAGGTCTTCCACTATATTATAGTCGACCTATGAGGTCTTCCTCTATATTAAAGTCGACCTATGAGGTCTTCCTCTATACTAGAGTCGACCTCTGAGGACTTTCACTATTCTATAGTCGACCTCTGAGGTCTTCCACTATGTTAGAGTCGACCTCTGAGCTCTTCCTCTATATTAGAGTTTTCCTCTATATTAGAGTCAACCTCTGAGGTCTACCTCTATACTAGAGTCGACCTCTGAGGTCTTCCTCTATACTAGAGTCGACCTCTGAGGTCTTCCTCCATATTAGAGTTTTCCTCTATATTAGAGTCAACCTCTGAGGTCTACCTCTATACTAGAGTCGACCTCTGAAGTCTTCCACTATATTAGAGTCGACCTCTGAGGTCTTCTCTATACTAGAGTCGACCTCTGAGGTCTTCCTCTATACTAGAGTCGACCTCTGAGGTCTTCCTCTATACTAGAGTCGACCTCTGAGGTCTTCCTCTATACTAGAGTCGACCTCTGAGGTCTTCCTCTATACTAGAGTCGACCTCTGAGGTCTTCCTCTATACTAGAGTCGACCTCTGAGGTCTTCCTCTATACTAGAGTCGACCTCTGAGGTCTTCCTCTATACTAGAGTCGACCTCTGAGGTCATCCTCTATACTAGAGTCGACCTCTGAGGTCATCCTCTATACTAGAGTCGACCTCTGAGGTCATCCTCTATACTAGAGTCGACTTCTGAGGTCATCCTCTATACTAGAGTCGACCTCTGAGGTCATCCTCTATACTAGAGTCGACCTCTGAGGTCATCCTCTATACTAGAGTCGACCTCTGAGGTCATCCTCTATACTAGAGTCGACCTCTGAGGTCTTCCTCCATATTAGAGTTTTCCTCTATATTAGAGTCAACCTCTGAGGTCTACCTCTATACTAGAGTCGACCTCTGAAGTCTTCCACTATATTAGAGTCGACCTCTGAGGTCTTCCTCTATATTAGAGTCGACTTCTGAGGTCTTCCACTATATTAGTGTCGACCTCTGAGGTCTTCCACTGTATTAGAGTCGACCTCTGAGGTCTTCCTCTATATTAGAGTCGACCTCTGAGGTCTTCCTCTATATTAGAGTCAACCTCTGAGGTCTTCCTCTATACTAGAGTCAACCTCTGAGGTCTTCCTCTATACTAGAGTCGACCTCTGAGGTCTTCCTCTATACCAGAGTCGACCTCTGAGGTCTTCCTCTATACTAGAGTCGACCTCTGAGGCCTTCCTCTGTACTAGAGTCGACCTCTGAAGTCTTCCTCTATACTAGAGTCGACCTCTGAGGCCTTCCTCTATATTTGAGTCAACCTCTGAGGTTTCTTCTATACTAGAGTCGACCTCTGAGGTCTTCCTCTATACTGGATTCGATCTCTGAGGACTTTATCTATGCTAGAGTCGACCTCTGAGGTCTTCCTCTATACTAGAGTCGACCTCTAGATCTTCCTCTATACTAGAGTCGACCTCTGAGGTCTTCCTCTATACTAGAGTCGACCTCTGAGGACTTTATCTATGCTAGAGTCGACCTCTGAGGTCTTCCTCTATACTAGAGTCGACCTCTAGATCTTCCTCTATACTAGAGTCGACCTCTGAGGTCTTCCTCTATACTAGAGTCGACCTCTGAGGCCTTCCTATATACTAGAGTCGACCTCTGAGGACTTCCTCTATACTAGAGTCGACCTCTGATGTCTTCTTCTATACAAGAGTCGACCTGTGAGGTCTTCCTCTATACTAGAGTCGACCACTGAGGTCTTCCTCTATACTAGAGTCGGCCTCAGAGGACTTCCTCTATACTAGATTCGGTCTCTGAGGTTTTGCTCTACCCCAGAGTCGACGTCTGGAGTCTTCGATCTCTGATTTCGTCCTCTATACTAGAGACATTCCTCAGTACTCGAGTTTTCCTCCATGGAAGATATGTGCTATTTAATGTTTTTAGATCCATAGTTTTTTCCTGTAGGGTACCCAACCAGGGTGTTCCACCTTTTTGTTTGTTTTCTTCCCAGATGGAGACTTCTCCAGAGTTCTATGGCCAAATAGATTTGTATCGAAAGGCGGCACTTCTTTGGCAAACCCGGAGCTTAAAACGACACTTTGTAAACGTTTAAAAGCCCCGAAAGAAACGACCAACAACAATGGTACAGCGACAGCATCTGCAAAGTGTAGCCGTACGATTTGCAAATATTTTGTCATTGTGGTGAGATTTATAGAGTATAGAAAGTTAAATTTCCAAGAAAACATACAAAACAGTTTTGCTCGTCGAGGAAAACAGCAACAACCATAGCAAAAGGTAGTAGAAACGTGTCTTCTTCGTTGAATGTTTGGGTTTTCCATTTTTTGCGTTGTTGGGAACAGAGAGATGTTACTCTCAAGGTGTCACCGTGTGGCAAGAGGCACCTTAAAAGAAAATGCAAACGAAATTCTTTGGAAAAAAAACATTGAAAATAGAAACACAGCTACGAAATGCACCAACAAAACATTTGACACAATTCTCATTGTTAATTTTCAAAACATTTGGCACATCATTTGCGGCGGCGCAAAACTACACAGCATGTGTGACAACTCTCACACTTTTTGAGGAGACTCTGCAACAGCAGCGGCATCTATACTTCCATGTTGGTGGCTGTACCATAAGACATAACAACACCACTTGGATTGAAGCTGAAGTGCCGCAGTGGAGCGTGTAGTGTTAAGTCGCATGTAATTGCTTAATAAGTCATTTAAATGTTGCCTCAAAAACGAAACAAACTTGTTGCCAATGTCTGTTGTTCGCTTTTCGTTCCTTTGGGAAAACGAAAAAGCCCCTCTTAAAACGTAATTAATTTCGTATACGTTTCGTTTCGTTTGGTTTTTCATTCTGTTCTTCTGAGGTATGGTATTGTGTGGCATGCCACACTATTTACTTGCCGCTTTGCGTACCTCGTACTGTGTTGTTGTCTTAAATGTTGCCTATTTGGACTTGTGCTGTTTTGGCAAATGAAGACAAATGGCCAACATGCAAACCATTAATTTTTCTACACCATTTTCTTGTGGCATTGTTGGTGTTGTTACTGTTAATACAATTATCGTCCTTGCCAGACATGGATGAGACTTTTTTTTACTTTCATTATGAGTGCTTTGGGAACCACGAATGGTTTTCGACTTGCGTTCTGGGTGGCATTGATGATATTGAAGATTTTTTTCAAATTCCTAATGAAATAGCTTAAAATATATTTTTATTTAATTACACAGTACAACACATGATTTTGGGACTCAATTCTGAGCATCGGACGTGAAAGTCCGCATCTAATTTAAATTGCACGGTCCTGGAAAAAGCCGTGTGGCTAGTTTTTGCAGAAAGATACCAGAGGCTCTGGTGGGAATCGAAACCACAACCCCCAAAATCATAGGCGAGCACGCCAACCAACTCACCTACTGGGGCGCTCTTAAAATGTGTACTTTGGTCCTGGAATGAAGAAATGAAACCCAGCGCCTTAGTATAAACTGCAATATTAAATTCCCTTTTAAGGTGAACTGAGAATGTTATTTAAGACACATTTACAAACTGTCCTTGGGAGTGTGGTTCTTGACTTGTATACTTTTATTGGGAGTAGTTGGGAAGATATTAATGTTATCTCATTTGTCAAGGGATGGGCTCAAAACACTACTACTACAATTTGGCTCTAACCTTTAAACTAAAGACTTGACACACATAATTGATCCAAATATTATGAGAGATTTACTTTTCCTTTAAATTTGTGAATGTTTGGGTTTCTTTTTAGAAACTTTAAAAAATTTTATGATACTATCAGAGAAAATATTATCACATATAAATTCAATCATCGATAGTGTGCACGAACTAGACTACCATACCTAAAATATTCTTTTATAATTCCAAAGTAGTTGGAACAACACAAAAATCATAACTTCTATATTGACGATTTGCTATGAGAGATTGATCTGTTACTGATGTTAATTTTGTGTTGTTTCTCACTGTTGAGCCGAACTTTTCTTTTAACTTTTAGTTTAGAAAGGTTTCCTTCTGAAAATAGTTTGAATCTTTAGTACCAAAACAAATTAAGGACCTGAATCCATACTTTTCCATGATAATCAAGTATTAAAAATGTTTTCCATATTTCGACATACATATTTTATTCCACTGCTTTGAAGAGGAGTTGCAGAGCTTTTCACTTGTACATATATCCTCAAAATGCGTAAAGCGGTTATGAAGATATAACAGTTTTAACAAATTGTAGTATTGTGAAAAATCGCTGAAATAGGAATAGATTATATTGCACTGAGCTCCACAATATAATCTTCAAAAAACTAAAAACGCAAAAAAAGGTCCTACGCACTAGAAGAACTATTGTGGAGATATTAGAGCTATATTGTGATCACAAGAATCTGTGAGCAGACTAACGAACTCAACTAAATTGACTCAGACTGTTTCTTTAAATCTAATCAAAAATTTTCTATTTTTGGTATTTTAAGAATATGAAAAAATTATTTTTTTTTATTTTCTGAACTGTATCTACCATAACGTTCTAGATGATTTGATAGTAAAATTATGTTCCATAAATGTAGCCTTGTCTACAATCGGTTTCTTACAGTCTACAAAAACATCTACTACTGCGACAAAAGTTGCAGAACTTTGGCCATTGGGAATCACGTCTGTATCACTAGACTTGATTTCCAATGGCCAAAGTTCTACATTCTTTTTATAAAATAGATATTTAAATTTTTTGTATAAAGAGTAACTTTCCTGCAATAAAAAAGGAGTGAGGAAAGGCTAAAGTTGGGCGTGCCGAATATGTAATGCCCTACACCGCTCTAGTAATATCGAACAACACTGAAATAAATAGGTTAGGTCAGGTTACAAATTGCAGCCTGTAAAAAGACTCCTTTAGGCTATACAGTCCATTGTGTTACCACAGGGGCGTAAGGGAAAATATAAGTTATCCCTAGCCCCAATTTGATTGCTTTAAAAAGCTCAAAAACTGGATGATTCCAATATCAGCCAAGTAAGCTAACTCCCCTAAGAAATAAGTGCCTAAGGTTGTATCATGCCGCCTTCTAGAGAGATGGGGGCACAGATACAGTAGGCGATCTATTGGTTTCTCCTCCTCTTCATCTCCACAGCTTCTGCAAAAGTCGTAACGCCAGAGCTTCAATCTATCTGCTTGCCTTCCAATAGGACTGTAACTGGATGATTCCAATATCAGCCAAGTAAGCTAACTCCCTTAAGAAATAAGTGCCTATGGTTGCATCATGCCGCCTTCTAGAGAGAGGGGGGCACAGACACAGTAGGCGATCTATTTGTTTCTCCTCCTCTACATCTCCACAGCTTCTGCAAAAGTCGTAATGCCAGACCTTCAATCTCTCTGCTTGCCTTCCAATAGGACTGTGACCCGTCATGACAGACACAATAAGTGAGACGTCCGGTCTCGACAACGACTGCAGTGTTTTGGTGCGTTATGAGTCTACGCCGGGTCACATCAGCCTTGAATGTATGCAGTTCCTGACTATTGACCACCTGTCATTTGTTGCCGTGAGTGCTCTTTCTCTCAAAAAGATCGCTTGCAGGTATTCCCACATTTTCCAGTTCCCCTCCTAGTCTTGTAAGTTCATCAGCCTTGCAGTTCCATGGTATGTCCCTGTGGCCCGTCAGCCATATAAGTTAAATGTTGAATTATTCATCTCGTTAAATGATCTGCAACAGTCTAGGACAGTTTTTGAGTTCAGGAATATAGTCTTGATAGCAGCTTGACTATCAGGGAAAATATTTATACCGACTTTAGTCAACACATTAATTTTCAGCCACTGCGCTCCTACCTCCTTAAAAGCTAAGATTTCTGTCAGGTAAACACTACAGTAATAATGTTATCGCCATTGTAACCGTATCTACATAAGTTAATGAATCTCCCATGTCCTGGGTTACGACCATTACATTCTGAACTATCTATATATATAAAAATGGAAAAATGTTTGTATGTATGTATGTATGTATGTATGTATGTATGTGTTTTATAGACGCTTAAACCACTGGACCGATTTTAAAATTTTTTCTTTAGTTTGAAAGCTATTTGGTCTGAGATGGTTTTGGGAAAAAAAATTTTGCAAATAGTGGGCGGGGAAAATGTGGGCGTGGCAAATCGTTTGTTTGTGGGTTTGTTTGTTTGTTCCGTATAGACGTCTAAACGGCTGGACCGATCATCTTGAAATTTTCACAGAATGTACATGTGTAGGGGGTGCTGAAAATAGGGTACTTGAATTTTCGATATATCAAGTGGGAGTGGACCCGCCCATATGGGTCCAATTTTGATATTGAGAAAAAATTTTAGCTAGAGTGCTAAAATTTTGTGTGTATGCATTTAGTGGCATATTATGTGAATTTTCCAAAAATGGGCGGAATCGGACCAATGGGCGTGGCCCCGCCCATATAAGCCAAATTTTGAAATTGAGATATGTTGCACAATTTGTTAGCGAGAGTGCTGAAATTTTATGTATATGTATATGGTGGCAGTCTACGTGATTGGTCCAAAAATGGGCGGGATCGACCCAATGGGCGTGGCCCCGCCCACATAGACCAAATTTTGAAATTTTGATATCTTGCACCATTTGCTAGCGGGAGTGCTGCAATGTTGCGTATATGTAGGTTTAGGTTTAGGTTTAGGTTAGGGTGGCAGCCGTATTTTTTTACAAGCTCACATAGACCAGTTTAGGTCCCTAGTGTTACCACGGGCTGAAATGCCCCTCATCGAAACCAACCTGTTTGATATATAAATTTATCGATAGTACGAATATCAGTACTGGAAAGATCTGTTAGGCTGCCTAAAAAGGCCGACCCCAGTATGTCCAGTCGTCGTTTACTCAAAGCGGGACAGTCGCAAAGCAAGTGCTCAATGCTCTCCACTTCTTCCTCATCTCCACAGCTTCGGCAGAAGTCATTGGAGTCAATACCCAATCTTTTGGCGTGTTCGCCGATCAAGCAGTGTCCCGTCAGAACCTGTACTAACGTAGACAATCGTTTCCTCTCTAGTGCGAGGAGATATTTTGACCTTCTCAGGTCATACCTTGGCCAGATTTGTCTAGCTACCCTGCAGGTGCCGATTTCTGTCCATCTTTCGTTGGACTGCCTGATTGCCTCTTGCCTAAGCCAAAGCTTGCACGTGGATAGTGGCGCACCAATATATGCAAATTCTTCGAGAATTTGTAATGTCGTCCCTTTCCTAGCAAGTTCATCGGCTTTGCAGTTCCCCGGGATATCCCTATGCCCAGGCACCCATATGAGGTGTATATTAAACTGCTCAGCCATCTCGTTAAGAGATCTGCGGCAGTCGAGGGCTGTTTGTGAATTTAGGGATGTTGCCTCCAGAGAATTGATGGCAGCCTGGCTGTCCGAGTAAATTACAACGCCAGTGTTGGTTACTATGTTGCGACTCAGCCACTTGGCGACTTCCCATATTGCCATTATTTCGGCTTGATAGACACTGCAGGTATCTGGTAGTCTGTGAGCTATATCCAGACTGAGTTCTTCACAGTGTACTCCGAAGCCAACCTTTTCATCAAGCTTCGAACCATCCGTGTAAAAGTGGAGATGGTTTCTATTACCTGGTATTCTGCCGACCCATTCATCTCTGGCGGGAATCATAGTGATGTAATTTCTCTCGAAGGTGTACACAGTTGGTGTATAGTCCACTCGGTCGGTTACCATAGCACTACACTTTGATATCCTCATGTGACCATAGTTTTTGTACCTCCACATTGATAGGCAGTTTAATCTTATTGCCGCTTTGGTTGCAACTTCTCTCGCCACAATATTAATCGGCAGTATATGGAGTAGGGCTTGTAGAGACTCGGTCGCTGTAGTCCTTAAGGCTCCGCTTATGCTCAGGCAGGCTGTTCTCTGAACCTTAGTTAGTAGGTTGGTAATGGTTAGTTTGTCAGTTGCCGTCCACCATACCACAATACCGTATAATAGTATTGGACGAACTACTGCTATATATATCCAGTGGACGATTTTAGGAGAGAGTCCCCACCGCGACCCTACAGCCTTTTTGCAGGAATATAAGGCGACGTTGGCCTTCCTTACACGTTCCAATACGTTAAGTCTAAATAACATTTTCCTATCTAGAATTATTCCTAAAAATTTTGCACTTTCAGAAAAGACTAGATCTGTTCCATTTATCCGAGGTGGAGGGTCCACATGTGGGACATTATTCATCCTAGTAAAGAGAACCAATTCTGTCTTGTTGGGGTTAACGCCCAAACCGCTGCTTCTTGCCCATCTAGCCAACTTGTTCAGAGCCACCTGTAGGATGTCTCTGAGGACGTTTACGAATTTGCCACTCACTGCGATTGCCACGTCGTCCGCATATGCCACGACCTTGCAGCCACAACGTTCTAGATCTAGCAGGATTTCATTCACCGCTAGGTTCCAAATTAGTGGAGACAATACTCCTCCTTGCGGGGTCCCTCTGTTTACATACCTTGTTAGAGTTGTGGACCCTAGACATGCTGTTATGCGTCTTCTGGTGAGCAGACTTTGAATTAGTCTAATCAAACTAGTGTTAACTTTTAGATGTGAGAGTGCCGCAATTACCGCATCTGAGTGAATGTTGTTAAAAGCCCCTTCTATGTCAAGAAATGCCACCATGGTGAATTCCTTGAAATGCAGGGACGATTCGATAGTGCTCACAAGTTCGTGCAGGGCTGATTCTGTAGACTTGCCCTTATTGTAAGCATGTTGGTTCCCCGACAGGAGTTTTGTATCCAGGTTTTCCCTAATGAAATGATCTAAAAGTCTTTCCAGACCTTTCAATAGGAAGGAGGATAGGCTAATTGGTCTGAAGTCTTTTGGCCTAGTGTGTGATATTTTTCCCGCTTTAGGTATGAATACCACTTTGGTATCCCTCCATCGATTCGGGACGTATGAAAGCCTGATACAGCCTACATAAATTTTCTCCAGCCAGGGGATAATGTACTTTAACATTTTCTGCATTTCTGCTGGAGTGATGCCATCTGGTCCAGGTGACTTGAAGGGCTCAAAGCTGTTAATAGCCCAGCTTATTCTGGATCTCTCAGTCAAGAAGCTAGCGACGCTCGCAGTCCACTCGCACTCTTGTTGGTCCTGCTGATCCTCGGGTTCTGTTACAGAGTTCCCCGGGAAATGTGTGTCGAGCAGTACATTGAGCGACTGCTCGCTGTTTTTGGTCCAGTTATTTGCCTCATCCTGTAAATATCCCACTGTACATGGTGAAGCAGATAATATCTTCCTCAGCCTAGCGGCGTCGGAGACCTTTTCCACTTCACCACAGAAGGTATACCAAGAGCGCCTTTGCGCCTTTCTAAGCTCCTTCTTATAGATCTTGAGTTGCTCTTTATAGGCATCACAATCATTACCGACCCCAGTAGATTTAGCCTTATTGAATAGCTTGTTGCAGGTCTTTTTCATAGCCGTTAGCTCAGAAGTCCACCATTGGGGTTTAGTTTTACCCTTGTACCTTGTTTTTGGACAGGCTTCTTCAAGGGATCTATTGAATGATATGGTGATATGGTCGACCAGATTATCCAGACCGGCTTTGTCATTCGGTTCGTACAGAAGTTTAGAGTTGAGGACTTTCTTGAAATTCTTCTCATACAGATGCCACTTTGTTTTCCTTACATTTCTGTGGACGGCGGGTTTAGGCGCTTTTTCCGCGAGTTTGAACTCAATATAATGGTGATCTGAGAATGAGTGGTCGTCCAGTACATTCCACCCAATAATTTTGTCTGACAGCCGGTCAGTAGCAAACGTTACGTCGAGTACTTCTTGTCTGTCTTTAATTGTGAAGGTCGGTTTATTACCTATGTTACAAATACTAAGGTTGGTAGTTAGAATAAAGTCAAGAAGCGAATCACCCCTATTGTTTATATCCGTACTACCCCAGATAGTATGATGAGCGTTCGTGTCTGCGCCAATAATCAGCTCGAGCTCGTCAGACGTTGCTTCTTCTACTACTTCCCTGAATAGAGCAGTCGGTACTACAGATTCATAAGGCAAGTAGCTGGAGACCACCCAATATATGCGATTACCGATCTCCAGGCTAGCAGCTGTTTGGTCTTTGCCACTTAAATTAGTCAGGAGAAATATACTTAGATCTTTCCTGGCCAAAATGCAGGTTCTTGGAGTGCCTTCACAGTTGGCCACAAGCAGTTTAAAGTTGGGTGTCCTAATACCGCACACCCTTCCTCCCACTACGTAGGGCTCCTGTATCAGGACGATGTCTACTGCGCCTGTGGACAGGCGCAGCAATAGAGCCGCTGAGGCTGCTTTAGCGTGATGGAGGTTAATCTGTACAATTCTTACCATCATTGGTAATTGACAGATTAACATCCACCCCGACAAGGGTGTTATCGAACTCTTCGTCCGTATCGTCGAGAAGCATGTCCTCGCCAGATGCGTCAAAGAGTCCGGAGACTCCCCTCAGCCTCTCTGTGTCCGAAGTAGAGCTTTTGTCCTCAGAGAAGGACGTTACAGATATTCTGTTAGAGTTGGAGTCACCAGAAATAATAGGTGTGGGTACCTCCGCACTTCCAGAAAGTGCCACGGTGGACGACTCACCTTCTGCAGTGGGAGCTATATCCTGCTTGTATATCTTCAAGACTATAGTCTCGAAGCCATATTGTAGGGTTGCACTCGCACTTTGCGTATATGTATCTGGTGGCATTCTACGTAATTGGTCAAAAAATGGGCGGGATCGGACCAATAGGCGTGGCCCCGCCCATACAAGCCAAATTTTTAAATTGAGATATCTTGCAGAATTTGTTAGCTAGAGTGCTGTAATGTTGTTCGTATGTATCTGGTAGCAGTCCACGTGATTTTTCCAAAAATGTGCGGGATCGGACCAATGGGAGTGGCACCGCTCATATAAGCCAAATTTAAAAATGTGATATCTTGCACAATTTGTTACCGAGAGACCTGGAATTTTGTACATATATATATCCGTTGGCGACCTACATGATTGGTCCAAAAATGGGCGGGTTCGGACCAATAGGCGTGGCCCCGCCCATATAAGCCAAATTTTGAAATTGAGATATTTTGCACAATTTGATAGCGAGAGTGCTGCAATTTTGTGTATATGTATATAGTGGCAGTCTACGTGATTGGTCCAAAAATGGGCGGGATCAGAACAATGGGCGTGCCCACCCCCCCATATAAGCCAAATTTTGAAATTGAGATATATTGCACAATTTTGTACCGAGAGTGCTGTAATTTCGTGTATAAATATCTGGTGATAGTCTACGTGATTGGTCCAAAAATGAGCGGCATCGAACCAATGGGTGTGGCCACGTCCATATAAGCCAAATTTTGAAATTAAAATATCTTGCACAATTTATTATCGAGAGTGCTGCAGTTTTGGACATATGTATCTGATGACTGTCTTAGCGATTCGCCCAAAAATTGGCGGGATCAGACCAATGGACGTGGCTCCGCCTATATAAGCCAAATTTTTAAATTGAGACACATATCTTGCACAATTTTTAGCGAGAGTGATGTCTGGTGGTAGTCTACGTTATTGGTCCAAAAAGGGTCGTGATCGGATCAATGGCCGTGGCCCTGCCCATATAAACTAAATTTTGAAATTGAGATGTCTTACACAATTGTTTAGCGATAGTTCTGTAATTTTGTGCATATGTATCTGATGATAGCCTACGTGAATGTTCTAAAAAGTGGCGGGATCGGATCAATGGGCCTCGCCCCGCCCATATAAACCAAATTTTGAAATTGAGATATCATGCACAATTTGTTAGCGAAAGTGCTGTGATTTTCTGCATCTCACGCAGTCTACGTGATTACACAAAAAAGGGCGGCACCGCCAATAGGAGCCTAATTTTTAAATTGAGATATCTTGCACAATTTGTTTAAGTGAGCGCTGCAGTTTTGGGTATATGTATCTGATGACAGTCTACGTGATTCGACCAAAAATAGGCGGGATCAGAACAATGGACGTTGCCCTGCCTATGCGAGTATAAGTCAAATTTTGAAATTGAGAGTCATATCTTGCACAATTTTTTACCGAGAGTGCTGTAATTTCGTGTATATATATCTGGTGATAGTCTACGTGAATGGCCCAAAAGGGTTGGGATCGGACCAATGAGCGTGGCCCCACCCTTATAAGCAAATTTCTGAAATTGAAACACCTTGAACAATTTGTTAGCGAGAGTGTTGTAATTTAGTAAATATGCATTTGATGGCAGTCTACGTAATTGGTTCAAAAATGGACGGGATCGAAAATCTCAATCTGGGGCAACGAAGTGGACCGGGTCCAGCTATCAGTTATAAAAGTGAGATACTTCTTCGTTAGACCCCAGCGTTTTTCGGTTGCCCTTTTACAGGTATAAAGCGCTACAACAGCATTCCTTGCTCTTTCCAAAATTTTGGGTTTAAAGTGAAATACAAATGTTTAATTGTCCTGAAAAATACATAAGTATTTTGCGCTTGCAGAGAAGTGAATTTCAATACCCCCAAGGAAACAGGTGTAACTGGCAGTACCTTATTTCTCCTGGTGGTTTCTCCCGTCAGGGTCGGGTTAACACCAAGACCATTATCGGATGCCCATCTTGCGGTTGTATGAATGACCTGCTGCAGGACCTGCTGTATCTAAGAGTACTCTCAAACTTCCCTCTAACAGCTATTGCCACGACATTTGCATAGGCAACAACTCTGACAACCATCATCTCCAGAGAAAGCAGAATCATGTTCATGGAGACATTCCATAGCAGAGGAGAGAGAACACCCTCGTGGGACGTTCCCCTGTTGACAAATTAATCATAATGTTATGAATGAATCTACGTAAACTGGTATCAACCTTCAGGGTTGCTAAAGTCGTAATTATTGCGGATGGGCTTATGTAATTGAAGGTCCCTTCTATATCTAAGAAGGCTACCATAGCAGACTAGATCATGCCCGGCAGTCTCGCTGGACTTGCCCTTGCTGTGGGCATGCTGTTGAGTGGACAGTAGCCTGTGATACATTTTAGTCCTAAGATAACTATCTATTAATCTCTCCAGGGTTTTAAGAAGAAATGATTAAAGATTAATTGGCCGGAAATTTTTAGCTCCAGTACGGGTTGGCTTTCCTGGTTTTGGGATGAAAACAACCATGGTTTGTCTCCATTTTGTTGGTATGTAGGTCTGACTAATACAACATGTGTATGTATATCTCTCTGAGCCAGGGAGCCAGCGCCTGTAGCTCTGCCGGTGAGACTTTGTCTGGTCCTGGCGACTAAAAGGTTTAAATCTTTTGATAGCCCAAGGAATTCTAGATTATTTTACAATCTCACTGGCGACCTCTTGAAGGGAATCCCAAATTGAAGTATTCAATGCCTCCTCAGAAGTTCCCGGGAAATGTGTACTTTTTGGTACTTTCAAAATGATTAGATGTGAAATACAGCTTCAATATCTCCAAAAGACCAAATCGGAAGGAGCATATATGTATATGGAGCCTACATACAAATCAGAACTGCGTTTTTTCAAAATCGACTATGAGGATCCCTGTAACAAAAGGATTAAATGTGAAATAAACTTTATATAGCGCTATATCTAAATCTGAACTGATTTTGACCAATTTCAATAGGGTTCTTCGCAGGTATGTAAGAGTCCTCATTGCCAAATCTCAGCAAGATAGGAGTGTAATTGTGAATACATTAAGGTGAGCTTTAGACGTTGTCTTTTCAATCTGGCAATACTTTTTTCGGAGTTTTTCTTTTTGACAGCTGTCAATTGATATACGCTCAGTTTGGTTTGCCATTTCATAATGTATAGACTTACTCCGGAACAACGTTTGCAAATCATGCAAAATTTTAACAACAAATAATGGTTCGGTTCACGCGACCCATAGCGCAATAGAACAGGATCATTTTGTTCAGCGATGAAGCTCGATTTTGATTGAGTACGTTAATAAACAAAATTGTCGCATTTGGAGTAATGATAATCCACAGGCCAATGTTTGGTGTGCTCTATGGGTAGAGGAAATCTTTGGTCCATATTTCTTCAAAAATGAAGCCGGCCACAATATTACAGTCAATGGTGAACACAATAGAGCCATGATAAAGAATTTTTTTGCCTGAATTGGAGGATGTTGATGTGATCGCCATTTGGTTCCAACAAGACGGCGCTACGTGCCACACAAGCAGCGAAAGCATTGCTCTGTTACGGGAAAAGTTTCCGGACCGTGTTATCTCTCGAAGAGGTGATCACAATTGGCCACAGAGATCTTGTGATTAAACACCTTGCGACTTCTTCCTTTGGGGCCACGTGAAAGATAAGGTCTACGCCAACAGCCCAGCGTCAATTCAAGACCTCAAAGGTAGAATTCGTGAGGCTATCGAGGACATAGGACAGCCACTTTGCGATTTGGTTATGGAAAATTGCATGAAAAGGATATGGTCCTGTAAGCGTGGTCGTGGTGGGTGCAGGTATGTTGGGATAGAAAATGGGCTATATAGTTTCCATCCATTTTTTCATATAGCCCCCATATATAACATCCCCCGATTTGACTTCTTAACGCTATATGTAGAGACCACAAATACCAAGTGATCGGCTAGAAAATCTTTAACTAGGTTTTTTTTACACCCGGAACCTTTCACACGAACAACGGTAGTCGTAGGCCCATGCTTCGATATAGCCCCCATACAAAGGTCCCTTTAGATTTGACTTCTTAACGCAAAAATAAACACAAATTTCGACGAATTGATCTAAAATTTGGTAATATGAGTTTTTTGTACCAGAAAAATTCAAATGCTAGCCATGGTGGAGGGTATATAAGATTCGGCATGGCTGAACTTAATCCGTCTTAACTTGTTTTAAATTATGGCAAATATTTTATTTGCATTTTTCGTTTTTTGTTTTGAACTTTCTCTTATTTTTTATATTCTTTCGTTAGATTTCTTTTCAAATAATTTCTACTATTAAACTAGGTTGACACATGATCAGCTAAACCTTTGTCTATAAAGGATAATTATAAATTTTAAATTCTCTGCGAATTTTTCACGTATTTATTGCATTCTCCTTACTTTGAGCCATCTTCTCAACTGAATTCCTCTGCTGCGCTGTTGTGTCAATCAATAAGTGGCCAAAATCGCCTCCATAACGGTCCAAAAGTTGTCCGCTGACCAAGTGATCAAGTGACCAAGCTGACCATAAAAACAGCACCACTTCAAAAAACGCACACCATAGGTTATCATCAACATCAGCACCAGTATCAAAGTGGCCATCGTCATCATATCCAGCCATGAGCAATCTTTCAATCTCCCGCCGAGGTTTAAATGCCGGATTACTCTAATTGCCGAGACGACATGCGTCCATATCACATGACACTGCCAATATGGGCGACGGGCGACAATCGGCGCTCCATGTCAGTCGACCAAACAGCCCGTCATCCAGTCTTTCTGTGAGGCGGAACTCCAAAACGCATTGGGTGCCATTTAAAGCTTTGGACTTTACAACTGAAACCTTAGACCAAAAAAAACCCAGACGAGCATCACCAAACCGACCGAACCGAACACTGGAAAATTGGTGTAAGAGAAAACACTGAAAGCCGCCGTGATAAACAAAAACAAAAAAACCAACAACGCTATGAAACGAATCGCTTTTAAATCGAAATGAAACAAAATCACAGCAGAAAAAAATGCAACAACTTAACTCGACAATTAGCCGCCAATCAATACAAATCGCACATCAGTGCTCAAAACTCAAATTATACACATGAGCTTCGACACCAAGAGAAAAACGAGTGCGCGCGCAGGCGCATTCGCGTTCGCCGCAGTAGACTAGAGAATTCGTCGGGATAGCGGACACAGGCATTAGAAGCCATGTCGAGCTGAGTGGAGATTGGACCCCAAAGAGGATCTATGCCTGTCTGTATGTATGGATGTCTGGTTCGGTTCGGTTCGTAGGTACGACTATCTTTCGGTTCAGTTAACAAACCATGAACATGGTTGCGAATTGTTGGTAATTGTAAAACAACAATTAACATTAAGCGCCATTTGGAACAGCCAAAGAGCGATCGACAAACCAAACCAGCAGAGAAACAACCACAGTTCCACCAACAATCATTCCAAAAGTAAAACAACAAAAGCAAAACGCAACAATCCAAGCATGGTGGACAGTAGATGACTTTGGTGGAAATCGAGGCAATTCCCATTTTCTGTTTTTTTTTCGTCTTCTATTTTTTATTTTTGTAGTTTAAGTTCCATCGATGAGTAGTGCTTAGATCTGTTTTTTTTTTGTGTTGAAACACACAACTGACATTTAATGTCACCGTGGACAAACTGTATGCCGGTAACCGGAGAAGAAGAAGAGCTAGAGCTTTTCTAGATTAGTGCCCAAGTGCAGCGCTCCGCTGAGCATTACTTAGTAGTAGCTAGCCCCGGTTAAGCAGTTGTAAGTACATCTTAGAGCTTGGACGATGGCAGAAGTTCGCCAAATCAACATAGAAACGTGAATTGTCGCACAACTGCCAGCTGAGTCGCCAGCATGACCGCTGCGGCAAAACTAAAGTGCCAAAGAAGACAAAAGATGACAGCATTAGGTTGCCAATATCAACGAAACGACAGCGATACAGAAACGAGCAGTGAACAAATAAACAACCACAATACAAATTGAAAATTATACCCAGTGATGGTGGAGGGGTGTGGTATGAAAATGCACAGGTTAGATCTTTCTTTATTCAAAAGCTTAAAATTCAAAAATGAAAAAAAAAAATAAATGTTGAGATCAAAAGTGTAACAAAATAGGGGAGACCTGTGAGAAATATGTTCCATGACACTTTAAGTAATTTGAGCTATGTCCATCCGTCTGTGTGGTTGTTGCGCACGATTATTTTTTTTGCATATGGTAATATATTCTTTTATCGCATGCAAAGTTCTGCAATAACCTTCAAGCTGCTTTGCTGCTAGATAGCCTTGCCTTATTCATTTATTGACTACAGCTATGTATAGAAGATTGTCAGATCGGACAACGTTATCAACCCTGTAAGAGTGCAGCAAATGCGCGGACAATTACAGCTTGTTAGACAAAGTTGAATTGACTATTCCGACGATTGGAAGTAAACACTACAATTTCATATATTTACAAAATATTTTGTAAATATTTATATGCAGGCTTGCCAACAAAAATATGTTATAGACAGTGTTGCCAATAAAATGTTTGTCTGACAATGGCTCCATTGTCACATACATAAGCTTCGCACAACTAACAATCTGTTAATTATCTCACAATGACTTTTCTGCCAACGTTGCAAAATTGTATGTTTTCACGGTTGTCCCTTCCAGGCTTGCATTTTTCCGTCTATACATAGCTTTAGTTTAACAAATATTCTCAAGATGACACGTCAAAATATGAACAAGCAAGAAAGTTCAGTCTGATAAACCGACTTATGAAAACCCTCAGCCTGGGTCCCCAAAAATGGTAAATGTATTTTTTTTTGTTTTAATTAAATTATTATCAATTTAAATTTGTGTGGGAGGTACCAAAAAGGGCGTGCCAATAACGCCCGCTTTTCTGTGGACTCAAGGTACTATAAAAGCATTACAGTGAACAAAATTGCAAGTAGTTATATGAACTGATTAAAGCCATAAGCAGTTAACTTTTGATGCAAAATGGTCCATTTGTATGGGAGGTGCCAAAAGGGGCGTGCCAATAACGGCCACTTTCCTCTAGACTCAAGGTATTATTAAAGCATTACGCTGTACGAAATTTCAAGTATTTGTATGCACTGATATTAATGTTAAAAGCTGTTAAGTTTTGATACATAAAGGTCCATTTGTGTGGATGGTAATTAAAGGGGAGTGCCAATAACGCCCATTTTTCTCAGGATTCTAGGTACTATAAAAGCATTGCACTGTACAAAATTTCAAGTATTTGTATGCACTGGTATTAAAGTTATAAGCTATTAACTTCTGGTACAAAAAGGTCCATTTGTGTGGGAGGTACCAAAAGGGGCGGGCGAATAACGCCCATTTTTCCATAAAATTGGATATAGTTTATATTTCCTGATACTCTGCCAACCCATACCTCCCTGACCGATATCTAGGAGGTGAAGTTTCTCTCGAAGGTGTACATTGTTGGTGTATAGTCCACTCGGTTGGTTACAAGTGCAATACAACGTGATATCTCCATGTTTCATAGTTGTTGTACATCCACATGAATAGACAGTTTAATTTTAATGCCAACTTCGTTAGCCATGTCCTGTAGTCCTTAAAGCCCCGCTTATGCATAGCCCGGCAGTTCTCTGAACCTTTGATAGTAGCTTCGTGATTGTGAAGTACCGGGTTTTCAAACAAGAAGTGTTATTTTGAATCACCCGGTATTTCGGTAGCTGCCACTTTTGAAGCTTTTATTCTCTGACATTTGACAAATAGAAACTACGTCATTACTAACCAGTAAGGAAAGGCTAAAGTCGGGCGGGGCCGACTATATAATACCCTACACCACTCTCGTAATATTGAATAACTCTGATATATAAATTTTGTAATTCATGTATAAATTGTTTACATAAATTTACTTTTGGGACATTTTATACTTAAATAATACCCTGTACCACAGTGTGGTGTAGGGTATAAAAACGATTGGATCTAAAGAGCCAAATCGGATGAAACATATATATGGGAGCTATAGCTAAATCTTAACCGATTTTCTTCAAATTAAGTAGTGTTGGTTCATGGATCAATTAACTCTACCGTTCTAAATTTCAAAACGATTGGATGTAAAATACAGCTTCTATAGAACTAAAGGGCCAAATCGGACGAAACATATATATGGGAGCTATAGCTAAATCTTAACCGATTTTCTTCAAATTAAGTAGTGTTGGTTCATGGATCAATTAACTCTACCGTTCTAAATTTCAAAACGATTGGATGTAAAATACAGCTTCTATAGAACTAAAGGGCCAAATCGGACGAAACATATATATGGGAGCTATAGCTAAATCTTAACCGATTTTCTTCAAATTCGGTAGTGTTGGTTCATGGATCAAGAAACTTTACCATTCTAAAATTCAAAATGATTGGATGTAAAATACAGCTTCTTCAGGACTAAAGAGAAAAATCGGACGAAACATATATATGGGAGCTATAGCCAAATCTTAACCGATTTTCTTCAAATTCTGCAATGTTGGTTCATGGATCAAGAAACTCTACCATTCTAAATTTCAAAACGATTGGATGTAAAATACAGCTTTTATAGGACTAAATGGCCAAATCGGACGAAACATATATATGGAAGCTATAGCTAATTCTTAACCGATTTTCTTCAAATTCGGCAGTGTTGGTTCATGGATCAAGAAACTCTACCATTCTAAATTTCAAAATGATTGGATGTAAAATACAGCTTTTATAGGACTAAAGGGCCAAATCGGGCGAAACATATATATGGGAGCTATAGCTAAATCGTAACCGATTTTCTTCAAATTCGGCAATGTTGGTTCATGGATCAAGAAACTCTACCATTCTAAATTTCAAAACGATCGGATGTAAAATACAGCTTCTATAGGACTAAAGGGCCAAATCGGACGAAAGATATATATGGGAGCTATATCTAAATCTGAACCGATTTCAACCAAATTCAATAGTGATCTTAACAGCCGCGAAATACTCTAAACTGCAAAATTTCAGAACGATCGGAGTGAAATTGCGACCTGTAGTCGACGAACAACTTTACATGGACAGACGGACGGACGGACGGACGGACAGACATCGTTAAATCTACTCATCTAGTGATTCTGAGTCGATCGGTATACTTTAAGGTGGGTCTAGCTGTGTTATTTTCAGGTGTTACAAACATCTGCCGTGAAACAAACTTATAATACCCTGTACCACAGTGTGGTGTAGGGTATAAAAATTAATAAACGAAAATGTTATTAAACTTTTACACCCCTTGGTTTCTTTAGGCCCACCCCCTATAACAGTATTATACTGTATATGCCGTAATGTTATTTTTGTTAAGTAATGTTTCACATTTCACCATGGAAAGACTTACGACTGAACAACGTTAACAAGTCCATTTTTTTTAAATCTAAGTCCTTTTTTTATGTCCAAAAAAAAATACTTTCCAGTCGACCCACGACCTTGACACCCATGAGCAATATTTTAGCTCTCGTTAAGAGCTATATTTTTGCCATTGACCGATTACCGATCCGACGTACCGGAAACATCGGTCCATATTTCTTCAAAAATGATGCCGGTGAGAACGCAACTGTCAATGGCGACCGTTATCGTGCTCTGATAACCGACTATTTGATGCCTGAAATTGAAGCTCGTGATCTCGGCTACATTTGTTTTTTTTTTTATTATTTCAAAAAAATAAACTTAATAAATTACCAGAAGTATATGTATATATATTC
This sequence comes from Eudasyphora cyanicolor, assembly GCA_963930755.1. NCBI lineage: Eukaryota > Metazoa > Arthropoda > Insecta > Diptera > Muscidae > Eudasyphora > Eudasyphora cyanicolor. The sequence continues at coordinate 25,508,140 of OZ005735.1, forward strand.
GAAAAGGCAATACTATAGCGGACCTAGAAAATAGAATTTTTTAAACTTAGGAGGCAACTCTGTTTTATCCATGCGATTAAAGTTAGTAGTTCAATCAGGTGTTTTTAAGCACTTCTTCTTGAGAAAATATTGGCAATATCTTTGATACTGGAAATCGGCAGAACTAAAATTTTATTTAATCTGAGAAATATGGAAAATCAAGCTCAAAGTATGTAGATTATAATTATTATAACACAATTCATAATTGTTTCGTCTTTTTCGTTGTTATTTCGTATTTATAGGATGTGGTATATTAGAGATACATAACCTCACGTTATTTGTGTTTCGTGGAGTAAAAGTTATAGATGTACTCGCGTGTTCATGAAAGTTTAAACGCACAATTGTTTATTAAAGTGTCTTTTATCATGTAGTATACATAGATGCGTTTTGCGCGTTTTGTGCGCAAAGTGATCAAAATTATGTTTTTTCAGTCAAACTCTTGTCTAACTGTGCTGAAATGTTAGCTATTTAGGATGCTAATGGACGCAAACATGATACCGTTTCGAATTTGGTACTAAAATAATTGATGAAAATGTGTTTTACTTTATGTTCAGAAATATTTATCAAAGTTCAGAAGGCATTTGGAAAGGTTAGTGGAGGCCCACTCAGAGTGGGTTTCTAAAAATTTTAAAAGTAATATCGAACACAATGATTATGCGAAATAGCCACTGAAGTGGGAAAACGACTAAAAAGGGAATTGACAGCTGAACTCTCACTGGTCCAAGAACATAACACTCCCCTCTTGTGCATACGGCAACTACGAGTATATCAGCGAGTAAGGCAAAAGATGCCGATGTTTGTTTTAAAAATACTTTAACACAAACCAGTTACACATGTACCTTGTTACATATGGACCTTGTTGCACATGGGAAAATATACTTGTCAGCAACTTTTCTTAAAATATTAGCGCATTGTGCTCAGATTGTTGTCGCTTCTGCACTTCCTGTTGGCAGCTTAGGGGAAATGCTTCGGAGGCACTGAACAAATTTTATAAGTAAGCCAGAAGTGACCGTCTGACAAAATAGCCGCATTAATTTTTATATATAATATCGGGAGGTATTGTATTATTGGGTTCACTTTTTCGTACACCATAACTGTTCCTAAAATATTACACAATCCGAATGTCGCAGTCGGCGTATAGGGTCCATACTTTCCAAATCGGTGGCAAATTTGTATGAGGGCTATATCCAAATCTGAATCGATTTTCTTCAAATTAAATATGGTTGGTCCTTGGTAACAAAAACATATCCATGCCAAATTTGACCATATTGGCAACCAGAACTTAGCGTACAGCTTGTGTGGTAGGTGGCAGTGGGAGTTGCCAAATTGGTCCAAATTTTTTTTCATTTGTTATGTGAGTTATGACTAACAGGTGTGCAAATTTTTAGGGCTGTATATACATTCCTTCATATTTATGCCACAAAAAATGGATTTGGGACCAGTGTGCAATGGATTTATTGAGAGAACACTTCGGTGAGCAGATAATTTCACGTTTTGGGCCGGTCGATTGGCCACCAAGATCGTGTGATATTACACCGTTAGACTTTTTCCTGTGGATATGTAAAGTCGAAAGTTTATGCGAACAAGCCCGCTTCGATTCAGGCCATGGAGCAAAACATCACGCGTGTTACCAGTCAAAATGCTCGAACGAGTCATCGAAAATTGGACTCAACGGATGGACCATCTGAGACGTAGCCGCGGCCAACATTTGATAGACATAATCTTCACAAAATAAATGCCAAAGAATGTTCTTTCAAATGATAATTAACATTCCCCATTCAATTTGAATTTTCTGTGTTTTTTCTTTAAAAAAGTAGGGAATGAATCACGCTGTACTATAGGGTATATGACCCAATTGGTTGTCTACTACAGAGTAGATAACTCAGTAGGTCGTCTACTGTGGACTAGTTGACCCAATAGGTTGAATACTACATATATATATACCTTTTATAGAGCAGATGGCCCATTAAGCCATTTATTATTAAGTAAGGAAATGAAAAAAGATGAACCCAAAGGTCGTCTATTATAAGTGTAGAAGTATGTAAGTAGTGTAGAAGGTATTACAGAATCAATATTTCACTAAAAGTCAACCCTTTGTGTTGGAGGTACTAGAAGGAGTGGACCAATATGACCCATCTTCGAACTTAGCCGGAGATAGACAAAAATATTACAGTACAATGTTTTTGTAGCGCCTATAGTCCGGTCAAAAATGGGCATTATTGTGCAGTCTCCTTTTGGTACCTCCCGCACAAGTGGACCGTTTCATACCAAAAGTAAACGGCTTATAACTTTAATACCAGTGCATACAAATGCTTGAAATTTTATAAACTGTAACGCTGCTATAGTGCCTACAGTCCTGTGAAAAGTGGGCGTTATCAACACGCCCCTTTTTGTACCTCCCACACAAAATTACTAAATCATACTAAGATTGAATAGCACGTAATGTTAGTATACCAGTGAACATAAACATATGAACATATTAAAAGAATCTACTGTTTGCCGAAAAATAGGAGTATTTGTTAAACCCCTTCTGGTACCTCCCACAGAGATTGACAGATAAATTAGTGTAATGTTATATATTACATTACTCACAAAGTGAGAGTATACCTTAGTCGGTTTACCCGACTGAAAGTTTCTTGGCGGAATGAAATTGGGCCCCAGGAAAATACACCCCAACATTTTAATGAATATGGGCCCCAAAAAATAACATGTCAAGCAACAACAATTTTTTTTGGGGCTTACTTTCATTTTTTGTCTGATTTTTGGGGTTTAATTTCATTTTTTGTCTGCTGTTTGGGGCTTATTGTCATCTATAAATTTAGAAACAGGAGAGGCTACGCATAAAAGATTTGCTCCACGTTGCCAACTTTTGATCCTGTCCATAGGAGAAAGTCTTAAACAGAGGCCGAAGGCCGCAGGCCGTAGGCCGACCGCACAGGAAAAGATTTATAATTAGAAAATAGGTTCTTATACGTGTATTATTACGTACTCCGCAGATTTAGGAAGAAAACATTTCTTAGATTTTTTGGGGCTTATTTTCATTTTATGCTGTTTTATTGATTGGGGTGTAATTTCCTTAATTAGTTTTTGAAACGAAAATGGACCCCAAATTTGGGGCGCACTTTCATTTTCAATTTGGGGTGCATTTTCTTGGGGCCCAACTTCCGGCCGCCATTGACAGATAAATTAGTGTAATGTTATATATTACATTACTCACAAAGTGAGAGTATACCTTAGTCGGTTTACCCGACTGAAAGTTTCTTGCTTGTTTTTATATAGTATATAGTACACCTAAAGAAACGCCTTGTGGATTTTTTTTTAGATTTTTCCGATAATTCGTTCAGAAGTTATGGATATTTAAAAAATCGTTAAGATATCATTCTGTATATCCGGTTTTTGGTCATAACTTCTTAAGTTATGGTCCGATTTGAAGAATCTTTTTTTATGTTTGTATTTATTGGTAATATTCAGAAAAAAATTTAAAATAAAATACTAAAATATTTTTTGTGTGCGACTTTTAAAATTTTTATATTTTAATGTAATTTTTTTAAATTGTTTGTACTCTCCGATTTGTGAGAATTTTTTATATTTTAATTCTCTAACATATAAGCCTTGGATGGAAGTGAGCCTAAAATATTTATTTTTTTTTTAATTTTTAAACAAAAATTCGCTGCTCGCCACTGTGCTTGTGACTTGAATGCTTCGGAATAGATGTTGCACGTCAAGGAACGAAATAAAGGATACACTTCAAGAAGTATTTCTTCCCGTCACCCCGCTGATTTCCTTACCGTTATTAATATCCCTACAAAAATAACCAAATATCAAAAGTAGTTGAAATCGGTTTTTGGGTGATGTATTCGACAAAAAGATTCTGTGTATTAAATCACAATAGGTGCCCACAATATACATTTATGGCAATTCAATGTTTTTATACCCTACACCACACTGTGGTACAGGGTATTATAACTTTGTGCATTTGTTTGTAACGCCCAAAAGGAGAAGAAATAGACCTATCGTTCATTATACCGATCGACTTAGAATCACTTTCTGAGTTGATTTAGCTATGTCCGTCTGTCCGTCTGTCCGTCTGTCTGTCTGTCCGTCTGTCCGTCTGTCAGTCTGTGCATGTATTCTTGTAATCAAAGTACAGGTCGCAATTATTGTCCGATCTCGACGAAACTTTACACATATCTTTTTTTTGGCCCAAGGACGATCCCTATTGAATTTGATTAAAATCGGTTCAGATTTAGATATAGCCCCCATATATATGCTAGCCCCAATTTGACATGTAAGCGCTGTAAAAACTTTATTTTATGTACGATCAGTATGAAATTCGGCAGAAAGACGTTTCTTCTTATATGGATGAACACTGTTAAATTTGGAAGAAATCGGTTCAGATTTAGATATATCCCCCATATATATGTTACCTCCGATTTGACATGTAAGCGCTGTAAAAACTGTATTTTATATCCGACCAGTGCGAAATTCGGCAGAAAGAGGTTTCTTAATACATGAAGGAATACTGCCAAATTCGGAGAAAATCGGTTCGGATTTAGATATAGCCCCCATATATATGTTACTCCCGATTTCACATGTAAGCGCTGTAAAAACTGTATTTTATATCCGATCAGTATGAAATTCGTCAGATAGAGGTTTCCTATTATATGAATGAACACTTTCAAATTTGGAAGAAATCTGTTCAGATTTAGATATAGCTCCCATATATACGTTACCCCCGATTTGACATGTGAGCGCTGTAAAAGAGGTTTCTTTCTACATGAAGGAATACTGCCAAATTCGGAGAAAATTGGTTTAGATTTAGATATAACACCCATATATATGTAAGCGCTGTAAAAACTGTATTTAATATCCGATCAGTGCGAAATTCGGCAGAAAGAGGTTTCTTATTACATTTAGGAATACTGCCAAATTCGGAGAAAATCGGTTTAGATTTAGATATAGCTCAAATATATATATGTTACCCCCGATTTGACATGTAAGCGCTGTAGAGACTGTATTTTATATCCGATCAGTACAAAATTCGACAGAAGGAGGTTTTTTTACATGAATAAGTATTCAGGGAAGATCGGTTCAGATTTATATTAAAGCTCCATATATATGTTCCTCCTGATTTGGTATCAGACCGCTATAGAAGTTGTATTTTACTTCCGATCATTAAAATTTACCAGAAAGATGTTTCTCAATTTAGGAACGAATATTGTTTAATTTAGCGATTATGTTTATGTTTCTACCCATTTACCAGTTATTATGGCAATGACCCTCATCGCATTGTTAGGGAGGTGTAGGGTATTATATAGTCGGCCCCGCCCGACTTTCTGCCTTTCCTTACTGGTTTTTTTTTGAAATTTCGTAAATTTTTTGCAGCAAAATCGTTCTCGAGTTATGTGAAACAAAATACCCCCAATCGTGACAAATTCCCCTATATGATACTTACTATTTCAAAAAGATACATCTCGATTCCTAGATGTGACCCAGTGAAACTCCGGCACACATACATATAACCTTTTTTGACCGATATAACTTTTCCCGGTAATCAGAACTCCCGCCGATTTTGGCTGTCGCACAGTGTAATGGTTTATTATTCCACCGATTACACCTCCTTCGAATTTCCAAACCCCCAATGACAGAAGAACGAAGAGTCTAGGGGACAACTCACCAAAACCCAGGGAATTGTGGCTTCTTCAATTGAAGAAAGCCTAGTAGTCATTCGCCGTAGTTGCAACGAACAAAACAAAACAGAACAACTACAACAGGAAAAATGGATCAAAGCACATTTTGCCGCATTTATTTCAAAAAAACTAGAGAAACAAACAAAGAAGCCTCAACTGCAACAACAACAGCAAATACAACAGTAATTTCTTCAAGCAGTGTTTAACTGACGCTGCACCCAATTTGCCGCTGCTCAAACATTTAGAACATATTGGCGTCAGCTGCATTTGACTTTGAGTTGTCTATCGTTGTTGCAACAACAATAACAACAGCAACAACCCGAGCAGCAACAGCAATAACAATACTGACAAGCGAGCAGCAACAATTGCCGGCCCCAAGAAAAGATCTTGCCGATCTTAAGCCACACGGCTTAAGAAGATTTAAGAATCACAATTTTCCACAAACCAACGAAAATGTCCACCAAAACAGTCATCGGCGGATCTCTCATACTTGCGACATTTGTAGCGATTATCTTCGGGCTACGAGAGCTACAAATGAACATTGAGAGATGTATCAGCAACCGCTGTTGCGCATGCGCAACACTATTGCCCAAGAACACAGCAATATTTAGTAAAAATAGTGCATTGGTCTTGAATTTTGCAGAACAACCACCAACAATCACTTAACAAACGTTTGATGTCGCTTTTATTGTTATTGCATTTGAGACCATTCTAAAATAGCCCATCTTCGACGTCATCGCTGTCGTCTTCGTGATTGTTGTTGCTGGCGATGCTGCCGCTGCCGAGGTTATTGCGACAATTGCCGCACTGATCTTGTTGCTATTACATATGCTACTTCTTTCTGCATGCTTTGGATTCGGCTAAAGCTTCTTAGCTTTGCTAAATCCCCGGAGTACATTTTGTTGTTGTACAATATGAAGTGTAGACTGATGTTTTCCAAGAGATTTGCAACTAGAGAACAGTGAAACTGGATGTCCCACATTGTACACACAATCTTCTAAAATTCTGACATTGTTGTGCTTTGTATTGACATGTATCCCTTAAACAGGATATTTAAATCATTTTACTTAAATTTGTTTTTAAAAATTTTTTGTCGAAATTTTATTTTCATAGAGTATTTTGTCGAAATTACATTTTTATAGAAAATTTTATTTATATGTATTTTTAATTTTTTATGAAAACAATTGTCGAGGCACAATTTTCTCGAACATTTTATAAAAAAAAAATTCGCAATAATTACTTTTTCTACAATATTGCGAAAAATTACTTTTCTTTACAGAATTTGGGCAAAATTGCAAAAAAAATTTTGGAAAACTTCATCGGAATTGCAATTGTTATATAAAATTTCGTTGAAAAATGCAATATTTTTGTAGAAAATTTCTTAAAATTGCATTTTTATAGAAAATTTCGTCGGAATTGCATTTTTTGTTTGTCAAATTTCAAGTTTGTCATAATTGCGTATTTGTAGAAAATTTTGTGTTTTTTTAGGACATTTACTGGGTACTGTATATGTGTTGAAAATGTTATCGACAACTAATTCATATAGCAAATATCTTCAAAATTCCATTTTTTTGGAAATTTCGTCGAAATTGCTTTTTATAGCAAATTACAGGTATAGCTTTTTTTGAAAATTTCATTGAAATGGCTTTTCTATAGAAAATGTCGTTAAAGTTGCGTTTATTTTTATTGTATAATTTGTGAAAATGCATTTTTTTTAGAAACAAATTTCACAAATTAAATTTCTTCGAATTTGAATTTCTCCAGAAACATTATTCGGAATACTTTGTTCTAAACATCTCAATTTTTTTCACAAAATGTTGTCAAACCCCCGTTTATTATAGAAAATTTGTGTTTATTTATTTTTATACATAAATTTGTATTCACTTATCCGTCAAAATTTAATTTTTCTTGTCAGTATTGCATTTCTCTAAAAAATTTTGTAAGCCTTAAATTTTTGTGGAAAAAATGCTAAAATTTATTTTTTTTTTTCAAAAAAATTTCGAAAAAATGGTGCAAATTGCACTTTCTATCAAATTTAATCGAAATTTATAGAAAATTTCTTTAAAATTGCATCCGGTCAACGACCCTTAATCCGACCAACGAACTAAACCGGCCAACGAGATTTTTAATTAATAAATTAATTTTGTTAAATTTTTCTAGATAAATTTCATTTTGAGAATATTTTCTAGAAACATTCAGTTTTTACTAAATATTCTAGCAAGATAGAAAATATTTTCGAAATTGCTTTTTTATAGCAAATTACAATTATCGCTTTTTTTTAAATTTCATTGAAATAGCTTTTCTATAGAAAATTTCGTTAAAGTTGCGTTTATTTTTACTGAAAAATTTGTGAAAATGCATTTTTTTAGAAAAAATTTTAACAAATTAAATTTCTTCGAAATTTCATTTTTCCAGAAACTTTAATTATTCTGAATACTTTGTTCTAAACATCTGAATTTTTTTCACAAAATGTTATCGAAATCCCGTTTATTCTAGAAAATTTGTGTTTATTTATTTTTATACATAAATTTTCATTGAATTTCATTGAAATGGCTTTTCTATAGAAAATTTCGTTAAAGTTGCGTTTATTTTTATTGTATAATTTGTGAAAATGCATTTTTTTAGAAAAAATTTTAACAAATTAAATTTCTTCGAATTTGCATTTCTCCAGAAACTTTAATTATTCTGAATACTTTGTTCTAAACATCTCAAGTTTTTTCACAAAATGTTATCGAAATCCCGTTTATTCTCGAAAATTTGTGTTTATATATTTTTATACATAAATTTTTATTCCCTTATCCGTCTAAATTTAATTTTTCTTGAATCAGTTGTCAATATTGCATTTCTCTAAAAAATTTGGTAAGCCTTAAATTTTTGTGGAAAAAAATGCTAAAATTTAATTTTTTTTCAAAAATTGTTTCGAAAAAATGGTGCAAGTTGCACTTTCTATCAAATGTAGTCGAAATTTCTAGAAAATAAAATTTTCCTAGAAAATTTCGTTAAAATTGCATCCGGTCAACGAACCTTAATCCGACCAACGAACTTTCATCCGACCCACGAACTTTCATCCGACCAACGAACTTTAAACCGGCCAACTAGATTTTTAATGAATAAATTAATTTTGTTTAATTTTTCTAGATAAATTTCATTTTGAGAATATTCTCTAGAAACATTAAGTTTTTACTAAATATTCTAGCAACATAGAAAATATCTTCGAAATTGCATTTTTTAGGAAATTTCGTAGAAATTGCTTTTTTATAGCAAATTACAGGTATCGCTTTTTTTTAATTTTATTGAAATAGCTTTTCTATAGAAAATTTCGTTAAAGTTGCGTTTATTTTTGCTGAAAAATTTGTGAAAATGCATTTTTTTTAGAAAAAAAAATTAACAAATTAAAATTCTTCGAAATTGAATTTTTCCAGAAACTTTAATTATTCTGACTACTTTGTTCTAAGCATCTGAATTTTTTTCACAAAATGTTATCGAAATCCCGTTTATTCTACAAAATTTGTGTATATTTATTTTTATACATAAATTGGTTTGTATTCCCTTATCCGTCAAAATTTAATTTTTCTTGAATCATTTTTTAGTATTGCATTTCTCTAAAATAATTTATAAGCCTTACATTTTTGTGGAAAAAAATGCAAAAATGTATTTTTTTTTTAAGAAAATTTTCTCAGCACTGCGTTTTCGAAAACATGGCAAATTATACTTTCTATCAAATTTAATCGATATTTCTAGCAAATAAATTTTTTCTAGAAAATTTCTTTAAAATTGCATCCGGTCAACGAACCAACGAACTTTCATCCGACTAACGAACTTTCATCCGACCAACGAACTTTCATCCGACCAACGAACTTTCATCCGACCAACGTAGTTTAAACCGGCCAACGAGATTTTAAATGAATAAATTAATTTTGTAAAATTTTTCTAGATAAATTTCATTTTGAAAATATTTTCTAGAAACAGTCAGTTTTTACTTAAAAAGCAAGATAGAAAAATATCTTCGAAATTGCATTTTTTTAAGAAATTTCGTCGAAATTGCTTTCTTATAGAAAATTACAGGTATCGCTTTTTTTGTTGAAAATTTCATTGAAATAGCTTTTCTATAGAAAATGTCGTTAAAGTTGAGTTTATTTTTACTGAATAATTTGTGAAAATGCATTTTTTTTGAAAAAAAATGTAAAAAATTAAATTTCTTCGCATTTTTGCATTTTCCAGAAACTTTAAATATTCTGAATACTTTGTTCTAAACATCTAAATTTTTTCACAAAATGTTATCGAAATCCCGTTTATTCTAGAAAATTTGTGTTTATTTATTTTTATACATAAATTTGTATTCCCTTACTCGTCAAAATTTAATTTTTCTTGCATAATTTGTCAGTATTGTATTTCTCCAAAAAAAATTTGTAAGCCTTAAACTTTTTGTGGAAAAAACGCTAAAATTAATTTAAAAAATGAATTCAGCGTTTAAATGCGGTCAACGAGATTTTTAATGAGCAAATTAATTTTGTTGGATTTTTCTAGATAAATTTCATTTTGAGAATATTTTCTAGAAACATTCAGTTTTTACTAAATATTCTAGCAAGATCTATTTTAACAAAATTTAGTACAGAAATGTAAATTTTGACGAAATGCAAGTCTTTATGGAAAATGTCTTTAAAATTTTTCAAAAATGCAATTTTGACGAAATTTTCTAAAAAAAATATCATTTTGACCAAATTTAGTACAGAAATTAAAGTTTGGATATTAGGATATTTTCTTGATAAAAACAGTCTTTTAGTACACTGAAAAAAAATTGTCATAAAATTAAAGAATGGCTCGAAAGACATCCTGAGTCTTTAAAAAAAGTATACTTTGCAATTAAAATTAAGAAAAATTAGCTATAATTAGGGAAATTACTTAATATTAATGAAATTATCTATATATTAAGTACAAAATGTATTTATTTTAATGACTAATGACGTCTTTGGAGCAATTCTTTAATTTTATGACATATTTTTTTTTTCAGTGTATAAAACTAAATTATGGAAGATACATCAATTCGAGATCAATTCGTCAAAATTTAGATAAATACAGGTTTTGACATTATAATCTAGACGGCAGCAATTTTGACGATTTTTTCTTTAAAAGAATTTTCTACAATACCGCAATTATGTTGAAATTTCGTATAAAAATGCAATGTCGATGAATTTTCTATACAAATGCAGTTTTTTTTCAGGTTAGAAAACATTTTATATAAAATTTGAATTTGAATTTTCCAAAAAATAATTCGTTAAAAGTTTCCAGAAAAAATTTGTTTCGAAGAAATTTTCTATAAAAAGGCAATTTTGAAAAAATTTTCTAGAGAACTACAATTACGACAAAATTTATTTGAGAAATTTAAGTTTTGACCCCATTTCCTGATAGCAACAAATTTGACGATTTTTTAATTATGACGCTATGTTCTCTAAATACTCTATTTTGGAGAATTTTAAAAAAGTTAATGTTTACGATATTTCCCAGAAAATATAATTTTAACAAAAATTTCTAGAAGCTCAGCTTTGATTAATTTTTCTAGAAAAAGCTATTTTGAAGACACTTTCTAGAAACGAGCCAATTTGGCATACTTTTCGAGAAAAAAAATATTATTTGGCAACATTTTGTAGAAAAAGGAACTTTGAAAAAATTTTGTAGAAAAACGAAATTTGATGAATTCTGCTAAAAAGACTTAATTTTTGGGAAATTTTCTAGCAATATCAACTTTGGCAAAATTTAGAGATATACAGGTTTTGACGAAATTTTTAGACAACAGCTATTTTGATGATTTATCGAGGAAAAAATGTAAATTTTGACGAAATTTTCTATTAAACTACAGTTTTGACCAAATGTAGTAAAGAAATTCATGTTTTGATGAAATTTACGAATGGACCAGTTTGCACAAAAAGTAACTGCTTTAATATGATTTCATACAAATGCGTAAAATTTTGTACAGTGTAATGCTTTTATTGTAGTACCTAGAGTCCAGAGACAAGTGGGCGTTACGCCCCTTTTGATACATACTACACAAATGGACCATTTTGCTCCAACAGTTAACAGCTTATAACATTAAGCTGTTAAGTACACACGTTAATGTAATTTTTGTAAAAAAAAAATAAATTTAGGAATATTTTTTGAACTCATGGTGAGGGGATTCATTTGTCGGTTTACCCGACTGAACTTTCTTACTTGTTTAAAAATATGCTGACCAAAATTATCTGTAATACCGCAATTACGACTTTTTATATTAATTTGCAGTGTCTATGAATTGAGGAGGTACTTTTGAAAACTTGCCTATTCCACTTTTTGTGTTTTTGCACAATGTGAGAAAATACTATGGCCCTGCGTATGGAACCCGAATTTTTGATGCATTATTAAAGACGATAATATTAGTCGTACAGATTTCGCACAATTTTATTTTCGCTGAGCTTCGACTTCAATGCTACCAAACAAAAAAAGAATAAAAAATTAGTTCTGTCAAATTGAAATAGTCATGTTTTAAAGAGTACCTCCTCAATTATTAACAACATTTTACGAAAATTTAATTTTATTTTCCAAAAAATGTTCGACGAAAATTTCCAGAAACGACTAATAAACTTTCTATAAAAAGGCAATTTTTATGAAATTTTTGCTAGAAAATTTTCTTTTAAAATACAATTTCCTCAAAATTTTCAATATCGACAAAATTTCCTAGAAAAAATGCAATTTCGACGATTTTGTCAGTAACATTTGCGATAAATTCGAGGATTCTTTTTCAAACCACTGTGTCCCCAAACAAAAATCACAATCACTGCCGCCAGCGGCAATTTGCTCTTAAATGTAGAATTTGTAGCAAATGTAATTAAAACAAATCTACCTTCAGTGCCAACCATCAGAAGAGTATAGTCCTCTCCCCCCAGAAAAAATACAATATTCCCTCTGCCGCAAAACTCAGCCATTTCAAGGTTTTTGGCTAACAATAATGGGCAAATAAGCCTTCAAACATATGAGCATGTGTAAGCCAATGGCTACCATGGAAGTCTCATCCTCTAGTGCTGCTTAAAAGTGGTACATCTGTCTGTCCTTAAGCTAAATCCAGAGGGGATTATCAAAGAACTACGAAAAAATAATACCAACAAATAAATGTTGAAAGTAGTCTGAAGAGATCGTGTAAATGCGAGCGGTTTTGAGAGGAGCAACTTGCTGCTATGAGTTTAGATTTTAGTAAATGGTCTAGTATGGCTAGAGCCGGTCAGGTCTAGTCTCTAGGTTGTTTCTGGGTTCCCTGTTGCACTTTGAAAGGTGGATCGACTGAGTTTGAAATTGAAAAAGCTTGTTATTGTTGCATACAAATGACATAACACTCTTTCATTGACGCATGTCATCGTTTTAGAGGCACCCTCCCCTCTCTCCTCTCCTCGTTTTACGAAGCCTCTGTCTCTATAGTCCCCGATGTGGATGTTGTCTGTGCTATTGTGGTTGTTGGCTTAAATGTCACTCAATCTGTGCGGTTCGATCGCAATGATTTCAATGCATTTTATTATCGTTTTAGATAGTGATCACTGGTTGTTGCTGTTGTTGTTGATGGTGGTGTTTTTTCTGTTTTTCATTTTAATCGATCGTTTGTGGTTGGCAATTTGATCGCTTTGTTTCACACATTACCCCATATGATCCCTTTCGCCGCTCGGGTGCACCTGACCTCCCCTTAAAGGTGGCCTATGGATGACTGGCTTTTTCATCCATCCGCCGCTCGACGTTTGTTTGTTGTCGTCGATCTTTGATTTTCTGTTGTCGTTTTCAGTTGTTCAAATCGATCTGTTTTGATTTTTAGTATCGACCGACGCTAATGGCGACAAAATGTTGTAAAAAGCGTTCAATGTTTTGTTGCTGTCCGCCGCCGTGGTTTAGTGGTTGCGCATGCGCTCAGAGGTGCTCCAGCTTCAACTCCTTAGTGGTTGGGGATGCAGTTGCTGTTGGTGTTGTGTCTAAGGTGGTCTATTAATTGTTGCTCTGTGTTGTGTTCAGTTCGGTTCGTCGGATCGGCTACCGTTGTCTGCCTCAAGTAGTATTTTTTAGTTGGCGACACATTGTGTGAAAATGTTTAAAGATTTGTCATTGATAATGGTCGGATTAAATAAGATTGATGTTGTTGATCGTAAACTGGGGAAGCAAAAAAGACATCTGTATGTGAAGTGATTTTATTTGCTGTTATTTTTTTTGCAATCGTTTGTTGTTGTTTCATTTGCTGCTGAGCTGGCATTGCAGCGAATGCTGTATTTTTTTTAGCATTGCAAATGAAACTGAGTTTAACAGCCGTTTAGCGATCTTTGTTGGTGATTAATTTGTTTACACTTTGTACTGGTAATGGTGAGAAAATCAATATCGTTACCAATGGGATTAGAATTATTTTTTTTAACATGTTTCCGGTTCTACAATGAGTTAAATGGAATTTAAAAGCATATTAAGTAGGAAACTGAGAAATGAAAAAAAAAATTTACCACAGAAAATATTACAAGAATTTAATTTGAAAGCGGGCTTTCAACTGTGATATTTTTTTAAAGTACCCAATCAGACTTAAAATATATAAGACTTCGTCTTTATAGGTAATTATGTATATGAGGTTTCCAGTTATGATTAGCGATAAGACTTGTACGAGATCGTCTCTAGATTAAAAGAAAATGCCGAGTCTAAAGTAAAGGAGGAGCTCTCTAGGATCTATTCTAACGTAGAGGAAGAACTCTCCGAAGTCGACTCTAGTATAAAGGAAGACTTCAGGGATCAGAAGACTTCTAGTACAGAAGAATACTCTTACCTCATATGTTAACTATAGTACAGAAGAACACGTTATATTTTAACTCTAGTTCAGAAGAAGACCTCAGTGGTCGAGTGTAGTATAGAGGAAGACTCTAGAGGTCGATTCTAGTATACAGGAAGACCTCAGATGTCGACACTAGTGTAGAGGAAGTCCTCAGATGTCGACTCTAGTGTAGAGCCTGACCTCAAAGGTCGACTCTAGTATAGAGGAAGAACTTAGAGGAAGACCTCAAAGGTCGACTCTGGTATAGAGCAAGACCTCAGATGTTGACTCTAGTATAGATGAAGACTTCAGAACCGACTCTAGCATAGGGGAAGGCATCAGAGGTCGACTCTAGTATAGAGGAAGACCTCAGAGGTTGATTTTAGTATAGAGGAAGACCTCAGAGGTTGACTTTAGTATAGAGGAAGACCTCACAGGTCGACTCTAGTATAGAGGAAGACCTCACAGGTCGACTCTAGTATAGAGGAAGACCTCACAGGTCGACTCTAGTATAGAGGAAGACCTCAGAGGTTGACCCTAGTATAAATTAATACCTCAGAGGTCAAATAAAGTATAGAGGAAGACTTCTGAGATCGACTCTAGTATAGAGGAAGACCTCACAAGAGTCTTGTACGGAGGAAATCCTCAGAGGTAGACTCTAGTATAGAGGTAGACCTCAGAGGTCGACTTTAGTATAGAGGTAGACCTCAGAGGTCGACTCTAGTATAGAGGTAGACCTCAGAGGTCGACTCTAGTATAGAGGTAGACCTCAGAGGTCGGCTCTAGTATAGAGGTAGACCTCAGAGTTCGACTGTAGTATAGAGGTAGACCTCAGAGGTCGACTCTAGTATAGAGGTAGACCTCAGAGGTCGGCTCTAGTATAGAGAAAGGCTTCAGAGGTCGACTCTATTATAGATTAAGATCTCAGAGATCGACTCTAGTATAGAAGAAGACCTCAGAGGTCAAATAAAGTATAGAGGAAGACTTCTGAGATCGACTCTAGTATAGAGGAAGACCTCACAAGACGAGTCTTGTACAGAGGAAATCCTCAGAGGTAGACTCTAGTATAGAGGTAGACCTCAGAGGTCGACTTTAGTATAGAGGTAGACCTCAGAGGTCGACTCTAGTATAGAGGTAGACCTCAGAGGTCGACTCTAGTATAGAGGTAGACCTCAGAGGTCGACTCTAGTATAGAGGTAGACCTCAGAGGTCGGCTCTAGTATAGAGGTAGACCTCAGAGTTCGACTGTAGTATAGAGGTAGACTTCAGAGGTCGACTCTGGTATAGAGGTAGACCTCAGAGGTCGGCTCTAGTATAGAGAAAGGCTTCAGAGGTCAACTCTAGTATAGAGAATGGCCTTAGCAGTCAACTCTTATACAGAAGACAACCTCAGAGGTCGACTCTAGTATAGATGAAGATCTCAGAGATTGACTCTAGTATAGAAGGAGACTTCAGAGGTCCACTCTAGTATAGACGAAGACTTCAGAGGTCGACTCTAGTTTAGAGGAAGTCTTCAGAGGTCGACTCTAGTATAGGTGAAGGCTTCAGAGGTCGACTCAAAAATATACCAATATACATGAAGACCTCAGAGGTCGATATATAGTATAGAGAAAGACCTCTGAGGTCGACTCTAGTATAGAGAATGGCCTCAGAGGTCAACTCTAATACAGATACAGATGAAGACCTCACAGGTCGACTCTAGTACAGATGAAGATCTCAGAGATCGACTCTAGTATAGAAGAAGACCTCAGAGGTCGACTCTAGTATGGAGGAAAACCTCACAGGTCGAGTCTAGTACAGAGGAAGACCTCAGAGGTTGATTCTAGTATAAAGGAAAACCTCAGAGGTTGACTCTAGTATAGAGGAAGACCCCAGGTAGTATAAAATATGACATCAGATAAAGGAAGACCTCTACCTAGTGACTCTAGTAAGATCTCGCTGAAGTATACCCAAGTGTATAGAACTCAAAGAGTTCGATAGATGGATATCTCATCATTATTCTGTATTCCTATGGATTGAGTATCACTTTGGGATTCGATTAATGTTCGTTCGTCCATCTGCCCTTCTTTATTTTTATAGAAATAAAAATATTTTTATATTCAGTCAGAATTTATTTTTTTGGTTTGAGACAATATGTTCCATTTACTTTCTGTCTATTCCAAGAAAGTAATAGAAACAAATACAAAAATTGGTAGAGAGTTTTAATTGCTTGGTAGAATTGACTGCAGTTTCGATAGACACCACTCTATCATCTTCAGAATTCAGTAGCAATAGTGTATGTCTTTAACTTAAATCAGCTGAAATACTTGTGGAAGCAGTAAATTTAATTTAACAAGAACTGCTAACCAAACCCGTATTTTGCCGAACTAAGTCAACATACTAAAACTCTCATACCAATACATTTTTGTTTTTTGCTTGGATTCGCATCGCGAACCACGAAAACAAATGTAGTTTTGTCAACGGCTGATTTAAGTTAAAGACATACACTATTGCTACTGAATTCTGAAGATGATAGAGTGGTGTCTATCGAAACTGCAGTCAATTCTACCAAGCAATTAAAACTCTCTACCAATTTTTGTATTTTTTTTGTATTTGTTTCTATTACTTTCTTGGAATAGACATAAAGTAAATGGAACATATGGTCTCAAACCAAAAAAATAAATTCTGACTGAATAACAAAAGCACAGACCAACAAAAAAAAAACAATATTTTTATATTTATAAAAATATACCAAGCTTATCGAAAACTGATGCAGAAACTTTTCTTTGTTCCGCAATGATACCTATTGAAGGGATCCTTATAAAACTGCCTTCCGATATGACTTCATATTTAAATATCACCCGTTGAAACACTTATATACCTTCGCTCAGCTTACCTCATAATCCATTTGAGAAAAATTTATTTTTAATTCATATGAGATGATTCTTCCTTCCAACCGCTGCAGTTTCAATCTATAACTATCATTTTCAAATAATGTTGTTTATCATACCGTATATTGCATACATCATCCAACCATCGGCTGGAAAACACATTGCATTCACATCGTCCATCTTCCATAGACACATCAAGTCCATTTAT
This sequence comes from Eudasyphora cyanicolor, assembly GCA_963930755.1. NCBI lineage: Eukaryota > Metazoa > Arthropoda > Insecta > Diptera > Muscidae > Eudasyphora > Eudasyphora cyanicolor. The sequence continues at coordinate 25,525,741 of OZ005735.1, forward strand.
TATCGGGCTACTGATGCCATTTGACAACGGCAACAAGTTCATCAACGACGGTACCAAAATTGGTTCCGTAAATATAACAATCGACGGGGACGGCGGCGACTTCTTTGGTCATTGGCCACAACAGGGGAACAAACAACATCAAAGTAAGCTAAACTCAATGTTCTTTTTATACATTAGATCAAATGATAAATGAATACGGATACAATGCGTACAAAGAGGTGAACCAAATTAGATCAGATTCTGTGTACTGATAGTGACCATTTAAGATCATCTAAAAGGGAAGTCCCCGAGTCGCTTGGAAGTCACAACCAACCACCAGGGTTTGCAGAGGATGACCATTAGACCTAAAGGAGCCGAATGTATAAACGTTTTTGTTACAGTCTCTGCAGCGTTAGCGATATTTAATCATAATGTCAAGATTTATGTTTAGCCTTTATTGGCTTATAAATCATAAAAACGCACTCACGCACACTCAAGGCTTCGTGGAACAGAGGGAGCCCAGTTGAATTGAAGCCACCAAAGCAACCGACATTTGGTTGGGATGTTTGCTGGCTTAGATTGTTTTGGTCTGTCTGGATCATGTTTTCGGTAATATGAAAACAAAGATATTGTTTTTTTAAAGAGATTTGTTCGCCTGTTTGAAAGCTTTTCAAAAGCTTATCTTAAAGCCGTTTGGTTATTTTACGAGTAGTTTAAGTTTTCGCTTTGAGGTTTTGCTTAGGTATTTGAATACACATCACGTTCGTGTTAGATCGCGTACCGCAACATGTGCAGCTTATCGCCCAAAAATTATTATATGAAACGAGACAAGACAGCATCTTGCCCATACCATCTTTATAGGTGATTTTATAACATTAATATAAATAACCTAGAGAAGGCGTCAAGAGACTACAAGAAGTCTACAAGTGTTAAAGCTTAACCCATGAAATCATTGTATCGAATTGAAATATGCATATTTTACTAAAATATAGATTCAAAATCTACTAGCATTTAAATACCCTGTCTTGCCCGGGTTGTCGTTTAACACAGTGATCCAAACACCTAAAGCTTTAAGATATTCTAATGAAAACTCCGATTACACTGTGCAACAGTGAAAAAAATACACGGATCTGATGGTATATGTTCGATTCTACTACCAAATGGTAGTATAACCCTATACTCAGTTTGGCGAGATTGGTGACCAATTTTTTTCTATGTGCCTCGAAAGATTCGGAAAATCATGGACCCCTTGAAAAAAGGAGTCATCGGTTTTTGAGCAACAGCTACTTCAGACTTGGTGATAGCGCTTAACTATATTTGACAATAATGTACACTAAAAAAAAAATAGTAATAAAACTAATGATGACACATTCTTATATTAAGTATGCTACCTCGGCATCAATTCAATGACAATTTTCATTAAAATAATGAAAATTTACACGTTTTTTACGAAATTTTCCCTAATATAAAGTGTTTTGAATTTGAATTAATGACTATCTAATCATTAGTTTTGTATACGCGCTTCTTTAAATGTACGCATTTAAATTAAAGAAACAAATCATTATTTTTGTGCCAATCCGCATTATTTGAAGTAATATTTCAATACTTTTAAGGATTTTCTACATTAACACTATGACATGTCATAGTTTTAATGCCGAACAGTATGAGATATTTGAGTAATAAATTTAAGGCTATGCTCCCCTTAAAGGAAAGGCTGTCTTGGTAATAAATTTTATGACTATTGTCATTATTTTTAAGAATACAAACGAGAGAATTATACAATCTCTCTCTCCCTCTCTCGCTCGGAGAATCAGTTTTGTTTGGTAATGTGTGAATCAATAATTGTTATGGAATGTTAGAAGAGAAAATAAAGAACAGTTCTGTTGTTCGTTTTCTTTTAAATCGTCAGTTATTTACAAGCGATGGAAGGAAGCGGTTGTCTGTTTTCGGGACGCTGATTGTGAAAAAATGTGGTTGCTGTGAATATGTAAGTACATATACGTGCATACATACGTGCATATTGCACCGAAAATAATTTTAATATGGGCTGTTAACAGTTATTTTTGCTAAAGCATAGCAACAACAACAAATGAAACCGTCGTGTACATGTGTGTATGCATGTGGTTATGCCGTCGGCGTCACCATCGATCTCTGTGATAAGGGAGTGCGAGTGTCATAGTTATTTTTGTATGTTATTTATGGCGATGTACATGCGTTTTTGAAGGAGATCTTTTTGTAAGTCCTGTGAAGAGATTTGTACCAAATGGATGACAAAAATGTGAGTAATAGATTTTGTAATACTGAAAGAGACAATGGGAAAATGTTTAGGTACGTGAAAAATAATATTATTATCCTGAAATAAACATCTTATTGGCAATTACAAAATTAACAAAACACATTTTAATTGAAATAAAAATACCAGCGCATAATGCAGAAATGTAAAATTATTTGTGGCAATATAGAAATTTATTATTAATTTATTTTATTATTATTTATTATTTTATTTATTAATTTATTATACATATAACTATCTTTTTTAATTTTTTTAGTCAAATAATTTTAGAATGGGTCTTTTGTGAGAAGAGTGGCAAATTTTACAAAATATTTCAACGTAATTATTATATATGAACGGCTGAAATATTTCTCTTAGTTTTCAGCGTTTTCCAATTGTGATATGATAAAATTTATTTGCATTTTTTTTGTTTATAGATAATTTTATTTGATTTATTTTCAGAAAAAATTTAATTATTTTAATTTTAGATCACGCAATATTTGAAGATAAATGTGATAGATATATGAAAAATGCAGTGCTGAATGCCATTTATAAATTACAACAAATAAGTGAGATTTGGAAACAATAGATTTGGAAACAATATTTGTAAGTATTATGTATTTCTGAACAAATATATTTTATTTGAAAATCAAGAAATTTAATTTGGAACGCATATATTAATGTATTAGAACAAAATATATTTGCGAACTGACGTACAAACAAAGTTATTGTTAAAAAGTTTTCCAAATATAATTTATTTAAAAAGATGTTTTCCTTTTTTTAATTTTAGTTTAAATTTTTCCTTGATTTCGTGTTCATAATTGCTTCATAAGTACTTCATAATTAAACCTGCTGTTAGATTAGGCCCGTTTGGTCTAATTTTTGTATCGTTTCCTTTATAAACGGTAATATATGTATGTAAAAATATTGCCTTATAATTTGGTCCAAGGGATATTTTTGTTTTACTAAAATCAAAATAATAAGCGTTTTTGCTCAAAAATAATTGTAAATAAGCTGCTTTCTTTTCACGAAGTATTGAATAAAAATAAATATAAAATATTGTCTTCCATATTCATTTTATATGAAAATGTAATGTTGACCAAATGGACTCTTAATCTAGGATTCGTACAGATTTGCTCATCTAACGCCAGGGTTAAGAATGTCATAAGCAGCATTAGCTTTTGTTTTACAGAAGTAATTTTTAATAAGTTTTTGTAGTTTTGTTTGCTAACAAAACTTAAGATTTTAAAATCTAAGTCACGATTGATTTTTTTGAGAAAATTATTTTTGATAACTCAATTTATATGAAAAATGTCACTTTCGCCACTTTCAAAACAATCAGTTTCTATTATTAATAATATCTTACATAAATATTTCTTTTAACTTTTAGTACAGCAAATTTTGTATGGATCTATTATGAGAATTTGTGTCGTAGAAGAGTGACTAAATATTTCAGTGTAAGTAAGTATATTCCAAAGATTTTAATATATCTCTTATTTTTTTAAAAATTTACAAATTGCAGGAAATGAGTGAGCATACAAACTATGTATATGATATAATAATATAATATTTGTTTTATATAATTTCTATTTAAATTCCAGCCAAATTCTGGGTTAAAAATCATTAAGGTCGGTTCCGATAAAAATTGTTCATGGACAACAAATAGAGAAACGAATCCCGCTATAGAATCGATACATAACAATACAATATTCGAATAAAAGTCAAACTTCATAGTGTGTTGGCCGATTTGTCTTTATACAATTACATATTGTTTTAAATTATAAAATGTTCAAGGTTATCCGTAATATGTATTATATTTTTTTGTATTTTCCAATATAAAATATAACAAATAAAATATTTATTTAGAAAGATAAAGTGTTGTGTTATTGAATTTTCTATGAATAGTAAATGATTTCAAAGAACTTGGTTCATTTAAAAGAGTAACATTATAATCTATATAACGTAACGAATTTTCCATACATATTTAAAAAAACTGTATTTAAATTCATGTATGCCTTAAATTAATTACCAGTATATTCTTATATCAAGGACAAACATTTTAAATTTTATTACGATAATGTTTTAAATTATATGATATTTTACTAAAAATAAGCACGCGCCATACTTAAATTTACGCAAAAATGTGCTTATTTTAAGACCAAACTTAATTAGTTTTATTACCCAAAATTCTTAATTCTATGAAATGCATCCTCAAAACAAATACTATTCACGTCTTTAAATTAACTATAAAACCTTCTTATTTTTATAGCGATTGTCTTTGGCTCGAAATCAATGCCGAAATCTTAAACTTTACGAAAAATTCATTGATTTTCAGTACGCTTTTTTTTAGTGTAGCTAAGAACACGTTGAACAAAGTCTTTCATGCCAAAAAAATTTTGTTTTCCTGCACTTTTTTTCGCAAAACATAGGATTAAATTTATTTTTTTTTCACTTTTTTCGGCATAACTTTAAGGGATCGCTGATTTTTTACTAACAATATTTGGCAATATTGTAGCCACGGTAAATCTGAACAACTTTTGTGAACATGTCATTACAATCTGAACGTGTCTAGGCACTCTAAAAAGCTCAAAAAACCACATTGTACCCCAAAAATGTAAGTATTTCACTGTTATGAAACAAACATATATTTTTCTGGTATAGGGTATGTTCAGCAACTTTATAGAAAATATTAAGGCCAATATTTTTGTGGAACATTTTAACATCTAGCTCCCCCACATAACTGTAATTTTTGGCCCCATTTTAACAAATCGTAAAAAACACCCCTTAAAAGGGGGAGGGCGGGTATGAAATGTTCTACAAAAATATTCGCCATAAAATTTTACTATATGTGTCAGAACACACCAGAGCTCAAAACATAACACAAAAACAAGTATAGGGTTATACTACCATTTGGTAGTAGTATCGAAGCTATACAGTCAGGTTCGTGTATTTTTTAAAAAGTGTTCATTTGTTGCATAGTGTTATAAGACAACATGAAAAAAGTAAAATTTTGAAGCTGATCGAAATTCGATTATGAAAATCCTTAGCTCTGACTGCCACAACAACTACCTTTGTACTATTGCTTATTACGGGTATAAGTTAGATGTGAACGTTTATTTGCACTAGGACTTAAAGCCGACTTGTCAAAGAATAGTAATTTTAAATTTTCCAATTTTAAGAACATTTCTGAGAAATTTTGTAGTTATAGAAAGTTCTGAGAAATTTTGTAGTTATAGAAAATTTCTGAGAAATTTTGTAGTTATAGAAAATTTCTGAGAAATTTTGTATTAATAGAAAATTTCTGAGAAATTTTGTTTTTATACACATTTTGTGAGATATTTTTTGTATTTATAGAAAACTTTCTGAGAAAATTTTGTTTATATTGAAAACTTCTGAGAGATTTTGTATTTGTAGAAAATTTCTGAGAAATTTTGTATTCTTAGAAAACTTTCTGAAACATTTCGTATTTATAGAAACTTTCTGAAACATTTCGTATTTATAGAAAATTTCTGAGAAATTTGGTATTTATAGAAAAATTTCTTAGAAATTTGGTATGTGTAGAAAATTTCTTAAAGTTTTGGTATTTGTAGAAAATTTCTGAGAAATTTTGTATTTATAGAAAATTTCTGAGAAATTTTGTATTTATAGAAAATTTCTGAGAAATTTTGTATTTATAGAAAATTTCTGAGAAATTTTGTATTTATAGAAAATTTCTGAGAAATTTTGTATTTATAGAAAATTTCTGAGAAATTTTGTATTTATAGAAAATTTCTGAGAAATTTTGTATTTATAGAAAATTTCTGAGAAATTTTGTATTTATAGAAAATTTCTGAGAAATTTTGTATTTATAGAAAATTTCTGAGAAATTTTGTATTTATAGAAAATTTCTTAGAAATTTGGTGTTTATAGAAAATTTCTGAGAAATTTTTTATTTATAGAAAATTTCTTAGAAATTTGGCATTTAATGAAAATTTCTTAGAAATTTGGTATTTAATGAAAATTTCTTAGAAATTTGGTATTTATAGAAAATTTCTTAGAAATTTGGTATTTATAGAAAATTTCATAGAAATCTGGGATTTATTTGGTATTTATAAAAAATTTCTTAGAAATTTGTTATTTATAGAAAATTTCTTAGAAATTTGTTATTTATAAAAAATTTCTTAGAAATTTGGTATTTATAGAAAATTTCTTAGAAATTTGGTATTTATAGAAAATTTCTTAGAAATTTGGTATTTATAGAAAATTTCGTAGAAATTTGGTATTTATAGAAAATTCCTTAAAAATTTTGTACTTATAGAAAATTTCTTAGAAATTTTGTATCTATAGAAAATTCCTTAGAAATCTGGTATTTATAGAAAATTTCTTAGAAATTTAGTATGTATAGAAAATTTCTTAGAAATTTGGTATTTATAGAAAATTTCTTAGAAATTTGGCATTTATAGAAAGTTTCTTTGAAATTTGGTATTTATAGAAAACGTTTTAAAAATTTTGTATTTATAGAAAATTTCCTGGAAATTTTATACCCTCCACCATGGATAACATGCGAATGGTTTCGGATAAACTCATTAAACCAAACTTATGCCCAATTCGTTCAAATTTGAGGTTTTTGTGGCGTTACGAAGTCAAATCCAGAAGGACCTTTGTATGGGAGCTATATCAAAACAAGGACGTATGGCTACAGTTGTTCGTGTGAAGGATCCCGGGTATAAATAAACCCCAGTTCTCAATTTTAAGCCCGATCAGTTGACATTTGTGGTCTCTACGACGTTAAGAAGTCAAATCGGGGAGATATATGGGGGCTATATCCAAAAATGGACGATATTGGCTATTTCCAATCCCAACATACCTGCAGATATAAGAAGTATATGTACCAAATTTCAGCCAGCTAGCTCGAGTATTATAGATTGTAGCGTGATTATAACTTTATGGAGTCTCAGATCAATATTTAGTGGTGTTATAAACGGAGTGACAAAATTAATGTACCCCCGTCCTATGGTGGAGGGTATAGAAAGTAAGTCGCAAAATTTTACGACGTTTTATCAACGTCAGTCTTGCTGTTAAAAGTATGCTACTGTCCATTAAAATTGAACTATGCAGACCAAATTTGGCTATAATTTCGTATAGTTGAAGGTCGTTGGGGATTGATAACACTGTACAATAGAGTGGCTTAATTTGTGTGGAGGGAACAAAAGTTGCTGATGGTCAAAGCTTATATGAAAATTTGGTAATAATTCATTTGTGCGATTGTCCACGTACGAGCTATTCGCTTTTGAAATAACCTCTAAAAATCTGATTTTTCTTCATTAAAATGGGCATTTCTACATTTGTTCCTAAATAGCCCACTAGACAGTAAAAAACCAATGAATTTTTCATCAGACGCCTTTGCATGTTTTTCATGCAATTTTTAATTCATTTTTTGATAAATTTTATCTTTTCATAGCTTGTTATAAACTGCCGATCACTAGATTAAATTTTTATAAGAAGGTAACCCCTCCAAAGCCGTAAAATTTTTATTTGTTTGTTGGTCACATAGGGGTTAAAACGAATTAATTGCCATGAAAATGATCCTACAAGCGTTATTTCCACCTCAAATGCTAAAATCTTTAAGAAACTAAATATTTTGTACATCTATGTATATATCATTCCTTCCATATCAAACCGCCTGAGATAAGTGTGTGTCCAGGGCCTTCATAAGGACCCACAAACCTTGCGAAATAATAACACAAGTAGTTCTCCCCTTTGGGACAATTATACAATTCAGCTGTTTATTGCTGTAATCTAAGTTACAATATATTTGGGTGAAATGCGACAAATTACTTCAATGTTAGGACTCGAGTGGGATATAGCTTTGCCAAACGATTTTAGAGACTGTACAAATAATTAATTTAAGTTAATCGGGAACTATTCACTTAGACTCCTGCTATTCGTATACAGCCGATTACGGAGACATGTCGTATCGACAAAGGGTTAAGAGAAGTATCTGAAGCAACTGCTTCAGCGTTGGTACTCCGGATGCTCGGCAACCGAGTCGGTTCAGGGTTGGTCAAGTCCTCCTGGGTGTATGCGCTGCAAACGATTCAGTGTCGGTATTCGATGTGCTCGGCAAGCGGATCGATTCGGGATTCAATTAGGCACTCGACTTAATGTGTCTGCGGCATACGGTTCAGCATCGGGACTCAGTACGATCGGCAATCGGGTCAGTTCCGGACTTGCTGCAGCATTCGGCTTTCTCGGGATCGCCGGCGTTTTCGGTATACTCTTCGTCTTACAAACTATTCCTCCAATTACATACTACTGGACTAACTACGAGTTGAACAGTAAACCGAAGTCTCCGCGGTTTGAACAGTAGACCGAAGTCTCTGTGGTTTGAACAGTAGACCGATGTCTCCGTGGTTTGAACAGTAGACCGATGTCTCTGTGGTTTGAACAGTAGACCGAAGTATCTTTGGTTTGAAAAGTAAACCGAAGTTTCTGTCGTTTAAACAGTAGACAGAAGTCTCTGTGGTTTGAACAGTAGACCGAAGTCTCTGTGGTTGAAACAGTAGACCGAAGTCTCTGTGGTTTGAACAGTAAACCGAATTCACTGTGGTTTGAAAGTCTCTGTGGTTTGAACAGTAGACCGAAGTCTCTGTGGTTTGACAGGTAGACCGAAGTCTCTGTGGTTTGAACAGTAGACCGAAGTCTCTGCGGGGGTAACAGTAAACCGAAGTCTCTGTGGGGGGAACAGTAAGCAGAAATCTCTGTGAAAATTTATTTGCCCTATGGCGTCAAAATTACAGCTTAGACTACGTTTCAAGTCCAGCTGTCGGTCGCGTTACTTTATTTCGGGTGAAATATGACCGCGTGCCAGGTGAGGATTCACTGCATAGAGTGAATGAGAATTACACCAGATATCAGAAAAATTAATGCACACTGGAATAAAAAACGTGCTGTACTGAAAGCATTTGCATACATGTTACCCCGTTGGCTGTAATCGACAGAGTAGAGTATACGAGTATATGTATGTTCGCTGTAATCAATTTACAGTCTGTGACAGTGTAATAGCGTGGCCCTTAAGCGTGTGGTATTTTGTATACTAGGGTGGCCCCTAAAAATAAAATAAAGAAATTATGTACGAAGATTTTTACGAGTAAAAATCGTCATGTTACAACTATTTTTAAATGTTATAAGCATCTTAAATCTGAAAATTTTTGGAAAATATCTGAAAAGGTGTATTTTGAAAGTTATGTATTCTGGAAACGCGTGGACGGTGTTTTACAAATGAAGGCTCGTTTGAAAGGTGTTGACAGTACCATACCTACATATATATATTTCACATATTTAAGTTGGTGTTTTCCTGGCAAATTTAAATTTAAGAGGAAAAATAAATACCAATATATGCAAATATTGGAGAATTTTCGCATATATCAATGATGTCATAGTCAGCTCTAATTTGTATAAATCCACAAAGGGGTTTTTAAAATATAACAAATGCAATGTTCACATCTCAGGTATTTTTGTAATAAATGTTTTTTTAAAACAGAACGGGGCTGAACACCATTTTCAAATTTTGGTATAACTCGAGAACCACACGCTGACAAAAAATCGCTTCTGTAGTATATTGTCCCAAACATATTCGGCTTGAAACATACCTACGTACCTTAAATATATGTTTAGGGTACACTCTAAACATGTACTATTTGGTACACTCAAAAATTGTGTATTTGGGAAGATGTTGTTCTAAACAAATATCTGTTTACATCCCAATGTGACTGTTATTTATGAAACAAATATTTATTTGCGTTGAAGTATTCATAAAATATATAAATTGTGATAAATATTTCAGTAATCCAAAGTAAAATTTTTAGAAATATTTAATGTTCGTAAAAATAATAATACTTGAAATGACTTATTTAAAACAGAAGTTAATGCTGCATATGGAATCATAACTGAGTGCAATTCGAAACCAAGGAAAAGTTGAAACTGAAATTCGAAAAATCAGCAAAAGTTCTGGAAATCCTTTCTAAATAAAATATATTTGGAAAAATTCCTTAATAATAATTTTATTTGTATTTAAACACATAAAGCGTGATCCATTTCAAGGTTACCTACTTTTTTAAAGAAAAAAAAAGGAAATTGAATGGAGAATGTTTATTAACATTTGAAAGAACATTCTTTGGCATTTACTGTTTTTATTATTTGAAGATTATGTCTATCAAATGATGGCCGCGGCTACGTCTCAGATGGTCCATCCGTTGAGTTCAATTTTCGATGACTCGTTCGAGTATTTCGACTGATAACTGGCGAATGACGCGTGATTTTTGTCTCCTAGGCCTGAATCGAAGCGGGTTTGTCCGTATAAACTTTTATACTTTACATATACTCACAGGAAAAAGTCTAACGGTGTGATATCACATGATATTGGTGGCCAATCGACCGGCCCAAGTGTTCTCTCAATAAATCCATTGATTGATGCGATGTGTGGGAAGTGGCGACGTCTTGTTGAAAAAAATTTTGTCGCCGAGATCACGAGCTTCAATAGAGATCACGAGCTTCAAATAGTCGGTTATCATGGCACGATAACGGTCGTCATGGACGGTTACGTTCTCACCGGCATCATTTTTGAAGAAATATGAACCGATGATTCCACCGGCCCACAAACTACACCAAACCGTTTTTTTTTCTGGATGAAGTGGCAGCTCTTGAATCTCTTCAGGTTGCTCTTCGTCCCAAATGCGGCAATTTTGCTTGTTTACATACCCATTGAGCCAGAAATGGGCCAGCGATCAGCGATGGCTGATCAAAATTTGGCTCGAAAACGTCGGATCTTCTTGGAACTTTTCAAGAGCCCATAGAGCGAAGCGGTGTCGCTTGGGAAGGTCGGGCGGCTTCAGTTCTTGCACAAGCTGTATTTTGTATGGTTTCAATTTAAGATCTCGACGTAAAATGCGCCAAGTCGTTTCATACGTCAGTCCGAGTTGCGGCGAACGGCGCCGAATCGACTCTCCACGGTATTCGTATACACTCTAAGCTACGGCCGCTACATTTTCTTCACTGCGTGCTGGACGTGGTCTATTCGGTCGACTATTATCCAATAATGAATGCTGGGTCTCAAGATGGGTGATGGTGTTGCGAATAGAACGCTCAGTAGGCCGATTATGTTGACCATAAGTTGAGCGAAGTGCACGATCGTGAGTTTTCGTAATAAAGTTGAACGATTTGTAACCGTTGTTCAGGCGTAAGTCTTTTCATGATGAAATGCCAAACAATACTTAACAAAAGTAACATGACAGCATGACACGACTCAGACGTGATCGAAAAAAGGCAATTTAAAAATTAAGAAATTATTTATTTATTTGAGAAATTTAGTTAGCAAATATTATATGTTGTAACTAGCTTTAACCCGGTGCGCTTTATTCATTTATTTATTATATGTAAAAACAAATGACTATTCCATATGGGGAAAAATTAATTTGTACAATAAAATACGAAAATCTCCGATTAATTTCTTGTTTATGTTCCTGGCATCAAGGTACGATATTTATTTCTTTTCCCTTCTGTGCCTCTAAATGTCAAAAACTATTTTTTGGATCATAATTTGCTATTTTTCCCTAGTTTATATTCCAATAGCTACATTCACACCCTGGTACAATATAAAACAATGTTTGCCCCACGGTGTCTTTAAAAGTTTTAATTAAAAAAAAAGGCAAAATAAATAGTTTAAGTATGCAAGAATTTAAGTTTAAGTTGCAAAATTTACAATTGGCATTGGGATCATATTTAATCATTTTCTCTCCGGTGTACAACATTTAACCCAATGTGTCATAATTAACCATTTTTGCACCACTGTACAACATTTAATAGTTTGTGCCCCAACACTGTCACTAAAAGGGTGCATTTAGAGAACATCATAGTTTATATTCTAAGAGCCATATTCGCATCCTTAGGCTGTATTTTACCCTTTATCTCCCTTATCTGTGACACGTTTAACTTTTTACGGTTAACATAGAACCTTCGGTCTCTGCCTATGAATCATTGTACTACTTAACTTAATTCAATATTTAATTATTCCATTGTTCTTCTACAGTACGAAATTGTATACATATCTGGAACATATAACACATTTTTTTCCCCACTTACCACATTTAATCATTTTGCCACCATTTACCATATTAACCCTTTTTGCTACAATTAGCCCCATTTAACACCTTTTAGCCACTCTGCGCCATAATTTTAAACTTTAACTAAAAGCATAACATTTGAAAAAAGGACTTCATAACTCATATTTATGTTCCATGTTTTTGCCCAATATGTAACGCTTTTTGCCCACAGAATCATATTTAACACCTTTTTGTCATACAGTACCATATTTAACCAATTTTGTCCTACTGTACCATTTTTAAACATTATCCCCACTCTACCATATATAACCATTTTGACCCACTGTACAATAGTCAATAATTTTTTCACATTGCACCATATTTAATCATTTTTGTCCCACTGTACCATAGTTAACACATTTTCCCTCACTGTTTCCGAGGTAACGCTTTTTGGCCCACTGTACCATATTTAACCCATTTTGTCCCACTTTACCATTATTAACTATTTTTACCCGCTGTACTATGGTTAACCCTTTTTTGACCCATTGTGCAATATTAAACTCTTTGCCTCATTATAACATATTTAACACTTTTTGTCCCACGGTATCATATTTAATCCTATTTGCTACACTGTATCATATTTAACAATATTTTGTCCCTTTTTGACCCACTGTACCCTAGTTAACCATATTTAATCACTTTTTCCCCACAGTATCATAGTTAATACATTTTTGCCCCACAGTACCATAGTTAATCCATTTTGTCCAACTGTGCCATATTTAACCCTTTTTGTCTCACTGTACCATCTTTAACACTTTTTGTCTCACTGCACCATCATATTTAAAAATTTTCACCACTCTACCATAATTAACCGCTTTTTGACCTCTGTACCATAGTTAACCAGTTTTGTCACACTGTTCAATATTTAATCGTTTTTGCCCCAATGTATCATAGTTAATACATTTTTGACCCACTGCTCCATAGTTAAACCTATTTGCCCCACTGTACAATGTTTAACCCATTTCGTCTCACTTTACAATATTTAACTACATATTTTTGCCCCACTGTACTATATTTACCTATTTTTGTTCCACTGTGCCATATTTAACCCTTTTTGTCTAACTGTGCCATATTTAACCCTTTTTGTATCACTACACCATATTTAACACTTATTGTCTCACTGTACCATATTTAAAAAATTTCACCACTCTACCATACTTAAACCCCCTTTTTGACCCACTGTACCATATTTTACACTTTTTGTCTCACTGTACCATATTTAACACTTTTTGTCTCATTGTACCGTATTTAAAATTTGTCCCCACTCTACCATACTTAACCCTTAACGCCAACTGTACCGTATTTAATCACATTTTATCCACTGTACCATTTTATTATTTTTATTTAATGTTTTTGTACCACTGTGCTCTTCACATCTCAAGTTTAAGTTCCAATTTTGCCAGATTGATAAATTTTTGCCCCAATTCATCATAATTAACCCGTTTTGCCCCACTGTATCTCTTAAAGTTAGAATTTCCACAAATCACTTCCGATCTCTATTTATGTTACAGAAGCTACCGTAGAACCATGGGCCCATATGTAACATTTTTAAACCACTGTAACCTATTTTACACTTTTTGCCCCACTGTGCCCCGAAAAGTATGATTACAAAAATAAGCTGACTACCGCGATCCGTTGTCCTAAGGACATCCCACGCTTCAGTTTTCACCATTCTAATTCTAGGCGTTAAAGCTGGCAGTGGTACCATATTTATCCCTTTCCTCCCACTGTGCCCCTAAAATTTTCAAAAAATCTCTCCTTGTTCTAGTGTACGTCCCAAGAGCTACTCTAACAGCACATTTCACGCTTGTAGCTCTTACCATTTGCATTTGGCTGTTGTATCACATTTATCGAATTTTTGTCCCATTGTGCGGGTAAATGTTCGGATTAAATAAAATCCAGTCAATTTCTGTGTCCTCCTCATAAGGGCTACCCTCACACCAAATTTCACGATTTTAGCTCATTCCGTTTAGATTTGGCGGTGGTACCCTATTAATCCCTTTTTGCCCCATTGTGCGGGTAATAGTACGAATTTCAAAAAATCCCGTCTTATTGCTCGTCTACATCCCAAGGGCTACCCTTGATTCTAGCTTCAGCCGTTTGGTCTGGGCGATGATCAGTCAGTCAGCCAGTCACGCAACAATTTTATATATATAGAAGATAGATATGTATAATTTCTTAAGTTGCAGGGGGAAAAATCGTCGTTTTTAATAAGTGCAGATAAGTGTTAAGGTAAAATTGGAATGGATCCGACTATACTCGTATGATATACTCCCCCTACTCTATCTGAGGAGAATGCATAAACAATTTCAGTTCTTCAACAAAACGCTGATTTTAAATCCTTTCTTATTGATTGGTTAATAATGGTAATGGTACTATGTATTTATACCCTACACCACACTGTGGTACAGGGTATTATGACTTTGTGCATTTGTTTGTAACACCTAAAAGGAGAAGAGATAGACCCATTGTTTATTAAACCGATCGATTCAGAATCACTTTCTGAGTCGATTTAGCCATGTCCGTCTGTCTGTCCGTCTGTCTGTCCAACTATTCTTGTAATCAAAGTGCAGGTCGTATTTATGGTCCGATTGCGATGAAATTTAGCATAGTGCTCTTTTTTGGCCCAAGGACGATCCCTATTGAAATTGGTTAAAATCGGTTCAGATTTGGATGTAATCCCCATATATATGTTTCACCAGATTTGACATGTAAGCGCTGTAGAAACCACATTTTACATCCGATCTTTATGAAATTCGGCAGAGAGAGTTTTATTATTATGTGAATGAACACTACCAAATTCGGAGAAAATCCGTTCAGATTTAGATATAGCCCCCATATATATGTTTCACTCGATTTGACATGTAAGCGCTGTAGGAACTGTATTTTTAATCAGATCAGTACGAATTTGGCAGAGAGAGTTCTCTTATTACATGAATAAACACTGCCAAATTCGGGGAAAATCGGTTCAGATTTAGATATAGCCCCCATATATATGTTTCACCCGATTTAACATTTATGCGCTGTAGAAATCGTGTTTTATACCCGATCAGTACGAAATTTAACAGAGAGAGTTTTCTTATTACATGTATGAACACTACCAAATTCGGGGAAAATCGGTTCAGATTTAAACATGTCCCAATATATATGTTACACCCGATTTGACATGTAAGCGCTGTCGAAACCGTGTTTTTTATCCGATCAGTACGACAATCGGCAGAGAGAGTTTGCTTATTACATGTATGAACACTGCCAAATTCTTATCGCAATGCCCATTTTCGCATTGGTAGGTAGGTGTAGGGCATTATATAGTCGGTCCCGCCCGACTTTCTTCAAAATATATTTTATTGATTTTCAAATAAAATGTATTTGATAAGAAATATATAATATTTAAAAATTTGTGTTCCAATTATATTCTCTTTCGATTCAAATATATCAAAAAAGCGAATTTGCCCCATGCATTTATCCAAATTAATTCAGGGAAGTTTTAAAGAATTCAAAATTAAGTAGCCTTCAACTTCTGGTGTTATTTCCGGTTTTATCTCAGAAACTGTTGACCGTAGAAGTATGAAATTTGGATTGTAAGTTATTGCCGGCAATATTAGTAATTTTACCACAAGCGAGCGGGATAAAATAAGTGAATTGATATATTTACAAAAGAAAAAAATTATTTAATATAATTGGAATTCGACTTTTCGTATTAAAAAAGTTACTATTTTCCTGAGTGTATACATTTTAAGGGGATATGAGACTATCAGAGTGGGTGAATTTAAGTCAAAGCCAAAACCCGGCATTTCCACGCATTTGATTCTTCTCTACTCAATCCACAGTATCACGCAGTTTTTTGAGTTTTCCTTAGGAAAAAATGTTCCGCTTTTCTTTTGGTAGATCTTTTCAATTGATATAAAGAAAACTTTGCACGTTTTGTTTTTATAGTCAGCGTTAGATGCAGCCACATGTGCCGGCTCTTTGGTGAGTTTTTGGCCGTTTATATGATTTGAAAAATTGTTTTATATAAAATTATCTACATCACACTCATGTTACACAAAAACAAAAATCATTGGAAAAGAAATCCCACTACGTCCGCCGCCTCTTTTAGGTCCTGCTCGCTTAGGTAAGGCTATGTTAGCCAACCAACCACCTCCATGCGATTCGTTTTTTTTCTAAAGCAACCAACCAAAAACATCTTTGGAAATCTCCAGCATCATCTGAGCTCAACTCCAGCTAATGGGGTTCCATTAAATACAAAAAACCAATTTGCATATCGCTTAAATAATGTTGATAACCACGATTGTGGCTTAAAGATAAAAAACGCTCGAACGGCTGGCTGGTATTGTGGAGCGTGGAACGTGAAGCGTGTGGTGTAGTGGTGTGTACTATTGAGCCTGGTGCGGTGGAGTATATCTCGATGGTGTTGTTGTAGATGTTGTCTAAGAGTGTTGCTTTTGCCACATCGGTCATATGTAATATGTAGATTTATATGCTACCAAAGGTGCGAAAATGATAACAATCTACAACACTCAGGTGGAGGAGATACTACACATGATCTGTGTGGTTTATAATACCCCACCGGTCGGTTGTCCGGCTTTGAGGCGTTGTGGGATACCGTTGCTGCTCCAGGGTGTAGACAAGATGCCGCCTGTATATGCAAACGCAATGGGTATGCTTAGCTTATGTTGTTGATTTGTTTGATTTCGGGATGGTATCACGCGGTGTTCATGTGAATTAATTTGTTTTTAGTTAATTTATTTCACCTCTATTTCGGTGTATTCCGCTTGTATGCACACAACTGGGCTTTCAATTAAATTAAGAGGTTATAAAGAGCAGGGGGAGGGAAAAGTAGTTGGAGACTAGTATGTAACCACTCCACCCGACATGTAAATTATCTTTTGATTGAAATCTAGTTATCAGGTCATTACCAAAAAAGCGTTATACATATTGATTTTGTGGTACGCTTTTCAGGTCTATAACTTTCTCAATATGCAACAAAATGTCTATCAGAATAAAGTTCTGCTTTCTAATATGTGCAGAATCACATTTCGAATTTATTGTGATGTGTAATAAAATGCAAAAAAACATGATTTCTTGATGAACCGCGAAATATGAAGTACACCTGTTGTTATCTTTCACATATAAAGAGGTTTCCAATAAGGGCGGGTCTTTGAACGATTCTTTTTATTTTAAATGCCGATCAAAGATGTTAAATTTTCAATTACATTGCCGCATAGATCCGACTTTGAGAGCACCTTAAATTTCTTGTAAATCTCACAAGAATAATTTTTGAGGGATGAAATAGGACGATCGTTCAAATATCCGACAAGTTGCACGGATCAGAGAGTTCCAATTGTCATTGACTGCCGCATAGTTACGACTTTGAGATTTTAGATTTAGATTTCGGAGCAACAGTAGAAATCTCACAAAAATAAATCTAGTTTGGTCAGATCGCATGACAATTAGGTTCACCTATATTATGTACCCGCTATGTCCATTGTCTGTCACGTAAGACCCCATATACGATATTCTACATCTGTGCTGTTCAATTTGTGCCTTAAGGAATTGATTACCTTTAATCTATAGTGCTGGCCTTAACGGTGATGGTTTTATCCAATAAATTTTCACAGAAGTACATATTCTTCTTTTTTCTGTTTTACAGAAGAAAACACTGCCTATTTAAAAAAAATCTATGGATAAATTTATAAATTATGACCCATATTGTAAAAGTCAGGGAAATTCAAAAAAAGGGAATTTTTCATATTTGTATACCCTCCACCATAGGAGGGTGATCGGAGACCTCATATACTTTATACATATATAGTATCAAACATCGTAAAATTTTAAGACGATTTAGCCATGTCCGTCTGTCCGTCCGTCCGTCTCTTATAATCACGCTACAATATATAATACTTAAGCTAGGTGGCTGAAATTTGGTACATATACTTCGTATATCTGCAGGTATGTTGGGATTGGAAATTGTCAATATCGGCCCATATTTGGATATAGCCCCCATATATAGCATCTCTCCCATTTTGCTTCTTAACGCCACTGAGACCACAAATTTCACTTGATCGGGCTGAAAATTGGTAGATAGGGTTTATTTATACCTGGAATCCTTCACACGCACAACGGTACGATAGTCATAGGTCCATGTTTTAATATAGCCCCCATACAAAGGGTCCTCTAGGTTTGACTTCTTAACGCCATAAAAAACTCACATTTCAACGTATTGGGTAGAAGTTTGGTGTAATGAGTTTATTTGTATCAGAAACCATTCACATGCAATCAAAAAAAAATAGAAAAAATTTAACCAGATGTTATAAGCATCTGAAATCTGAGGAAAAAGGGAAAATATTCTCAAAGGGCGTACGTTTCGAATTCTGTATTCTGGGAACGCGTGGACGGATTTTTACAAAGGAAGGCTCATTTTAAAGGTAGTAAGTTCTTTTTTTCATTGCCGGGATTTATGTTCGCGTCGTTAACGTTTTTGAGTGCCTCCGATGCATCTGCAAATGGAATTTGCAATTCACACATCAATGGCACCAACTTAAAATTCTGTGAAAAATACTCGAATAATTATGTGGCCCCATATATTCTAAATGAACTCTGAAAATTTGAAGATGGTGTTCAGCGCCGTTCTTTTTTAAAAAAATATTTATTAAGAAATTCCTGAGATGTGTGCATTTGTTATATATATTTTAACAAGTATGAACGTTCGGTCGGGTAGACCGACATAAGAAACCCCTCACCTTCAGTCCCAAAAAATATTTCTAAATTTATTTGTTTTTTTGTTTTAATTAAATTATTATAAGTATGTATTGCTATTAAAGCTGTTGACTTTTGGTACAATATGATCCAAATGTGTGGGAGGAACCAAAAAGGGGGTGGCCACTTCGCCCATTTTTCTTGACGTGTTAGCGACTTATAAACTAATACTATGTGTGAAGCTTCAGAAGATTCGAGTAAGTAGTACAGATGGTATTAAAGAATCAATTATTCACTAAAAGTTAACCCTATGTGGGGGAGGTACTAGAAGGAGTGGCCTAATATAACCTATCTTCGAGCTTAGCCGGAGATAGAAAAAAATATTACCGCATACCAAATTTCAAGACAATCGGTTACTCCTTTCGTGAGTTATCGTGCGCACCAGCTAGCAGACAGACAGACAGACGGTGCTCAAATGACATAAAATGTCCCAAAACGGATTTCCGCCGAACATGCTTAGGGTCTTAGGTCACTCCTTCGATGTGTTACACTTTTGGCTCGTAGCAAATAATAAATAGCCTCCTCTCTAAGGTGAGGGGATAAAGATCATAAATAAGGAGCGCACAACAGGCCAAACCACTGACTTAAGTGTATGCCCATGGACATGAGACGTTTAAACGTCTCCTCTCTTCAACCTAACCTAACCTAAGCCATAAATACCACATTTTTCAGGCGAAGAGTTTTGCTAAAGTATTTGCGGCCTAAAATTTGGCTAAAAATTGCAGTGTTCCTTTTTTTAATAATTTACTTAAACAAAAACATGATTTGCTCCATATCCAAAGATTTTTCCAGTAATAAAATTGAATGTAATCTATGGTGGAGGGTATATAAGATTCGGCATGGTTGAACTTAACACTTTTACTTGTTTAATATACTATTGGTACTATTACACTGTACAAAGTGTCAAGTGTATATGCAAGAATCGAAGTTATAAGCCGTTGTTTTTTGTGCGTAATGGTCCATTCGTATGGAAGGTACCAAAAGGGGCGTGTTAATAATGCCAAAATTACGAAACTATGGGTTCGAGTATTGTAAAGACTTTACAGTATTGCAAAGACTTTAGGTAACGGGTGATCTAAGTAGAGAAAATTTTTTCAATAGCCTTTTTTGACAGATCACGTTTATCTTTATTCAAAGAGACTTTAGAATTAGTCAGCCAAAATACCACATCTTCCTCGTTCCAGAATTTCTGCTGTATTCATTTGACTCAATACCAAGTCTGCGAGCTTGTGTCCTTACAGGCCCTATATTACAACCAACAGCTTCAACTCTCCCTCGAGCTTATAGATATACCTGTAATAGAGCAGATAGCACCGTTTACCTGATATTCTTTCAGCCCAGTCCTCTCTGATTAGAACGCGCATTCTTCTTTGTCCATAGTACTGTCCATATTAGTGTTATTCTTTGGTTCTTTTTTGGTTATCACCGGTATACTGTTAAATGATGTTTCCGTTGGAAACTTTAATGTTGTTCCCAACTTGCGAGTCCCTTCACTTTGTATTTCCTAGGAATAACCCTTGGCAGCATCACCGAGATGGGCTGATTGTCAAATTGTTTGACCGGGGGATTTGTGAATATACAACGACATCAGAACTAGTCTGGCGTCGTCTATCCACTTCGAACGAGAACAAAATATCACGTCTTCCCCGTTCCAGAGTTTCTGCTGTATTCATTTGACTCAAAGCCAAGACTTCGAGCTTGTGCCTATAGCCAACAGGCCCTATATCACAACCGACAGCTCCAACTGCTCCCTCGAGCTTGCACACATACGTGTTGAATAGCAAATAACACCAGTTACCTGATATTTTTTTCCAGCCCATTCTCTCAAGTTGGAATAAGCATTCTGTCTGGGTTTAGATTTAAACAGGTGAATCGCCGTTGTGTCCCAATCGGCTTCCTATAGGTTTAGCATGTGATCTTAAACTATTTCAATCTGTCCTACTTAAAGTATTTTTTAACCACAATAACTCCTTGGTACCTAGCACTGTTGGTAAAGACCACCTCAATTACGGTAGGTTCGATAGCTGGACAGTTAATTAAAATGTTTGATTAAACATAAAGCACTTTATTTACATTTTTTACAACTATTAATGAAATCTATACTTTCAGAGATCTCTTGTTTCAAAGATGAGCGGAATTACGTTTATAACCAACATTGGGAAGTATAAACATTCAGACAGTTAATTCTAATTTAAAATGCCTGAGAGATATTTTAAATTAAAAAAAAACTCGTTAAGTTGACCTCTTGAATAATATTCCCCACTTTGTATAGCACCCAATCGCTGCTTTCAATTCTTAATTTGTCTGTCGGCACATTTAGAAAGTCTAGCCGCCATTGATGCTTTCATTTCATTTCAATTCCGGCTAAACGTTTCTTCTACTGTCGTCAACTTCTAAATGAAATGTCACATTTGAGAGACCGAAAAAAAACGAAACACAACGGAAAACATCATCATAAATAACAGCATCAGCAGCAGGACAATGCGACACACAAACTCTATGCACTCTTCCAATAGGCCCCCCTCTATATATGCTGTATCGTAAAAAAGGAAACTTAAAGATTTGACGCTTTACAGCAATTTGATTGCAACATGTGCTGCATATTCAAAAAGTCAATTGACCAATATACAAACATCAAAAGCGGAGACGAGCTGACAATTGTAGTAGCGACAAAAATGAAACGATATCGCGGTATTGCTATGCGAAACAAAACGCAATGTGAAGATGCATCGATCGCATCGGGACAAAACAGTAGAAGCTGTTTATGCCCAAGAAAATGCACCAGCAAAGAGTGGCATCATCATCGATCATCGCACAACCAAAATGGTTACATCCTATATTTGCGTGTGTGTGTGTGTATGTGGCAGTACAGTACATTGGCCCTATTTTACAAGGCCTTTTTATTTACTGGTGGTATTTAATAATTTCCGAATTTTCTTTCTGGTCTCTTTGTGCTTATGCTCATGTCTCGTATGAATTCGTTACTACTGAGGCAATCTCTTGAAATTTCGCACATAACTATAGTTTTAAAAAAAGATATCCACTCGGAAGGAATTCATTTAAATCACACTATAAATAAATCTTCAATATCTTTAAAACCTGTCAACAGAAACTTAAATTCATCAAAAAATTACTATTCAGTCCTGCAGGTTCATCTTGAGTGGCTTGAATCCCATAATATCTATTGCACTGGAAGAAAAAATTCCGCAGTTGTCATGCTGACTATTGAAATGAAAAGCTTAAATGTCCTTAAATATAAATTATTTTAAGATGGACCTGCAGGACTAAGTGGCTTAAATCGGTAGATAAAATTGTGTATGTTCTATTAAGCTATCAAATTCAAATTCGTGGATCCATTATTAGACGTATCGTATAGTTTCGCAAGGACATTGATCACAACAATACTCAAAAACCAGTAAGGAAATGCAGAAAGTCGGGCGGGGCCGACTATATAATACCCTACACCTCCCTAACAATGCTATAAGGGTCATTGCCATAATAATTTGGAATAATTGGTAACTGGGTAGAAACATATTACTAATTCTGAAACGATAATCGCTAAATTAAGCAATATTAGTTCCTAAAGTGAGAAACATCTTTCTGGAAAATTTTAATGATCGGAAGTAAAATACAACTTCTATAGCGGTTTGATACCAAATCAGGAGGAACATATATATGGAGCTTTAATATAAATCTGAACCCATCTTCCCTGAATACTTATTCATGTAAAAAGACCTCCTTCTGTCGAATTTCGTATTGATCGGATATAAAATACAGTCTCTACAGCGCTTACATGTCAAATCGGGGGTAACATATATATGGGTAACATATAT
The DNA here is from genome assembly GCA_963930755.1 of Eudasyphora cyanicolor. Lineage (NCBI taxonomy): Eukaryota > Metazoa > Arthropoda > Insecta > Diptera > Muscidae > Eudasyphora > Eudasyphora cyanicolor. The sequence goes on from OZ005735.1 coordinate 25,548,723, forward strand.
CTAAATCTGAACCGATTTTCTCCGAATTTGGCAGTATTCCTTCATGTAATAAGAGACCTCTTTCTGCCGAATTTCGCACTGATCAGATATAAAATACAGTTTTTACAGCGCTTACAGATCAAGTCGGGGGTAACATATATATGGGAGTTATATCTAAATCTAAGCCGAGTTTCTCCGAATTTGGCAGTATTCCTTCATGTAGAAAGAAACCTCTTTTTGCCGACTTTCGCACTGATCGGATATAAAATAACATTTTTACAGCGCAAATCGGGGGTAACGTATACATATATGGGGGCTATATCTAAATCTGAACCGATTTCTTCCAAATTTAAAAGTGTTCATTCATATAACAGGAAACCTCTTTCTGACGAATTTCATACTGATCGGATATAAAATACAGTTTTTACAGCGCTTATATCTGAAATCGGGGGTAACATATATATGGGGGCTATATCTAAATCGATTTTCTCTGAATTTGGTAGTATTCCTTCATGTAATAAGAAACCTCCTTCTGCCGAATTTCGCACTGATCGGATATAAAATACAGTTTTTACAGCGCTTACATGTCAAATCGGGGGTAACGTATATATGGGGGCTATATATAAATCTGAACCGATTTCTTCCAAATTAAACAGTGTTCATTCATATAACAAGAAATCTATTTCTGCCGAATTTCGTACTGATCGGATATAAAATAAAGTTTTTACAGGGCTTACATGTCAAATCGGGGCTAACATATATATGGGGGCTATATCTAAATCTGAACCGATTTTTTTCGGATTTAGCAGTATTCCTTCATGTAATAAGAAACCTCTCTTTGCCGAATTTCGCACTGATCGGATATAAAATAACATTTTTACAGCGCTTACATGTCAAATCGGGGGTAACGTATATATGGGGGCTATATATAAATCTGAACCGATTTCTTCCAAATTTAACAGTGTTCATTCATATAATAAGAAACCTATTTCTGCCGAATTTCATACTGATCGGATATAAAATAAAGTTTTTACAGCGCTTACATGTCAAATCGGGGCTAACATATATATGGGGGCTATATCTAAATCTGAACCGATTTTAACCAAATTCAATAGGGATCGTCCTTGGGCCAAAAAAAAGATATGTGTAAAGTTTCGTCGAGATCGGACCATAATTGCGACCTGTACTTTGATTACAAGAATACATGTACAGACGGACAGACAGACGGACAGACGGACAGACGGACACAGCTAAATCAACTCAGAAAGTGATTCTAAGTCGATCGGTATAATAAACGATTGGTCTATTTCTTCTCCTTTTGGGTGTTACAAACAAATGCACAAAGTTATAATACCCTGTACCACAGTGTGGTGTAGGGTATAAATAGGTCAATTGCAGTAGGGTTTTGATGTGGACATTCTATGCTTAAATTGTCATTCGATCATAGCATGGGCTTTGATTTCACTGTCCAACAAATTAAGACTTTATGATTGAAACAGAATAGCGACCCTATAATTCTGAAAGGGAATATTGAGTAGATAATTTTTGTAGAATAAACTTATGGTCCAGCTGGTCAAGTATTTGACAGGCTTAATTCAATCAAAAATTTCTTCATTGAAGCCCGTTTCGCACTCAAATCAATCCGATAAAACTCTTATATCAATCGCGTTATGCGTGAAGTAAGAATTGTTCGGCTTTAAATCAAGCCTAATCAGGTTTAATAAGCGCTAAGATCAAGAAGTCAGGGCTTAAATATACTTACTTGATTCAAGCATTTTGTACTTGGTTTAAGAAAATCCGTACCTTACGTAGTTTTGACACCGCTACGGCTCGATTCAAGTACGGATTACTCAATTTTTTCTTTCTGTGTAGAGTTAAGAGAAAAGTGTCCGTAATTGGCACGCCACTTTTGGTACCTCCCACACAAATGGACCATTTTACACCAAAAGTTAACAGGTTATAACTTCAATACCTATACATAAGTTAAAGTTATTAAATGCAATTAAAATTTATAATAATTCAATTAAAACAAAAAATAAATAAATTTAGTAAATTTTTTTGGGACTCAAAGTGAGGTGATTCTTAAGTCGGTTTACCCGACTGAACTTTCTTACTTGTTTAGAACTTAATTGCATCGCCCACAAGGATCCTGTTTATCACCAATTCTTTATAATTTGAGAAGATGTCCATATTTGCAGATGATCAGGAATTCTGGCATCGACGATAATGCAGAACTTACAATCGGACATCGCGAAATTGTTGTCTTACTCCAACAAATGGAATATCATTATAAACTGCGAAAAAATTCGGGCAATTAATTTTTCAAGGAAAGTTAAGCCTTATTTTATCCCTCAAATTAGTTATAAATACGATATACATTGAGAGGGAAGTGTAAAATACTTGGGAGTAGTGCACGATCCCAAGATGAAATTCAAAGATCACGTCTTATATAACGAACAAAATAAACATTCTGATAAGGATATTATACCCATTTATTAATAGAAAATCTTCGTTATGAAAAAATTATTACATTCCTATCAATTTTCAAAGCCGTTATCTTCTATGCGGCTCCTGTTTGGTCTACCAGTGCGAATTGCCATATTAAGAAATTACAAGTTCTACAAAACAAGTTACTTAAGATTATTCACAACCAGCTTTGGTTCTATTCAACCCGATTACTCCATTCCTTAGTTGATGTAGAACTTGTTCCCGACAGATTACGTAGACTTACTAATACGTTTTATGATAAGTGTTCGGGCTCCGATTACTCGCATATTACTGAGCTTGTCCAATTATATCAAGAAGTTTAGGTTTAAGTTAGATTAGTTTAGAATTTTATATTCAAATTTTAAATAGGTTTTTGACATTTTTGGCTTCATTAATATTTTGTATATAAGTTCATTGTAAATAACAACATTAACCATTATTAATACTTAAGAAAAAAAATAACTAATCTGGAACACTTTATTTTATAGATTACTAGCTGGACCCGGTCCACTTCGTTGCCCCAGACTTCAGATTTCCGATCCCGTTAATTTTTGGACTAATTACGTAGACTGACACCAAATATATATGCACATAATTACATTGATCTCTCTAACAAATTGCTCAAGATATATCAAACACAAAATTTAATTGGCTTATATGGGCGGGGCCACTCCCATTTGTCCGACCCCGCCCATTTTTGGACCAAGCACGTAGACTGCCACCTAATATATATGCACAAAATTAGAGTAATCTCGCTAATAATTTGTGCGAGTTATGTCAATTTCAAAATTGGGTTTATACTGGCGGGGCCACGCCGATTGGTCCAATCCCGCCCATTTTTGCAAAAATACATATGCAAAAATTACAGCACTCTGGCTAACAAATTGTGCGAGATATGTCAATTTAAACTCTTTGTTTATATGGGCGGGGCCACGCCCATTCGTCTAATTCCGCTTATATTTGGACAAATCACGAAGACTACCACCAGATACATGGCACAAAATGACAGCACTCTCGCTAACAAATTGCGTAAGATATCTTAATTTCAAAATTTGGCTTATAGGGGCGGGGCCACGCCCATTGGTCCGATCCCGCCCACTTTTGGACTAATTGAGTAGACCACCACCTAATACATATGCACAACATTACAGCACTCTCGCTAACAAATTGTGCAATATATATCAATTTAAAAATTTGGTTTATAAGGGCGGGGCCACGCCCATTGGTCTAATCCCGCCCATTTTTGGACCAATCACGAAGACTGACACCAGATACATATGCACAAAATTACAGCTCTCGCGCTAACAAATTGTGCAAGATATCTCGATTTCAAAATTTGGCTTAAAGGGGCGGAGCAACGCCCAGTAGTCCGACCCCGCCGATTTTTGGACCAATCACGTAAGTCGCCAACAGATATATATAAACAAAATTACAGCTCTCTCGCTAATAAATTGTGCAAGATATCTCAAATTCAAAATTTGGCTTATATGGGCGGGGCCACGCCCATTGGTCCGATCCCGCCCATTTTTGGACCAATTAAGTAGACTACCACCTAATACGTATGCACAATATTACAGCACCCTCGCTAACAAATTGTGCAATATATGTCAATTTAAAAATTTGGTTTATAAGGGCGGGGCCACGCCCATTGCTCCTATCCCGCCCATTTTTGGACGAATCACGTAGACTGCCACCAGATACATATGTACAACATTAGAGCACTCTAGTTAAAAAATTGTGCAAGATATCTCAATTTCAAAATTTGGCTTATATGGGCGGGGCCACGCCCATTCGTCTGATACCGCCCATTTTTGGACCAATCACGTAGGTCGCCAACAGATATATTTACCCATAATTACAGCTCTCTCGCTAACAAATTGTGCAAGATATCTCAAATTCAAAATTTGGCTTATATGGGCGGGGCCACGCCCATTGGTCCTATCCCGCCCATTTTTGGACCAATTAAGTAGACTACCACCTAATACGTATGCACAATATTACAGCACCCTCGCTAACAAATTGTGCAATATATGTCAATTTAAAAATTTGGTTTATAAGGGCGGGGCCACGCCCATTGGTCCTATCCCGCCCATTTTTGGACGAATCACGTAGACTGCCACCAGATACATATGTACAACATTACAGCACTCTAGTTAAAAAATTGTGCAAGATATCTCAATTTCAAAATTTGGCTTATATGGGCGGGGCCCCGCCCATTCGTCTGATTCCGCCCATTTTTGGACCAATCACGTAGGTCGCCAACAGATATATTTACCCATAATTACAGCTCTCTCGCTAACAAATTGTGCAAGATATCTCAAATTCAAAATTTGGCATATATGGGCGGGGCCACGCCCATGGGTCCGATCCCGCCCATTTTTTGACCAATCACGTAAGTCGCCAGCAGATATATATACACAAAATTACAGCTCTCTTGCTAACAAATTGTGCAAGATCTCGATTTCAAAATTTAGCTTAATGGGGCGGGGCCACGCCCATTAGTCTGACCCCGCCCATTTTAGGACCAATCACGTAGACTGCCTCCAGATATATATAAACAAAATTACAGTTCTCTCGCTAACAAATTGTGCAAGATATCTCAAATTCAAAATTTGGCTTATATGGGCGGGGCCACGCCCATTGGTCCGATCCCGCCCATTTTTGGACCAATCACGTAGACTGCCACCAGATACATATGTACAAAATTGCAGCACTCTCACTAACAAATTGTGCAAGATATCTCAATTTTAAAATTTGTCTTATGTGGGCGGGGCCACGCCCACTTCATATATCGAAAATTCAAGTACCCTATTTTCACCACGCCCCACACATGTACATTCTGTGAAAATTTCAAGAAGATCGGTTCAGCCGTTTAGACGTCTATACGGTACAAACAAACCAACAAACAAACAAACAAACCAACAAACAAACACACATTCTTCTTTATATATATAGATAGATAAGAAATCAATTGTAATACCAAGTGTACCAATAAAATTGAATTGAATTTTAGGAAAAAAGTATAAATATATATAACTTCAAGTAGTCATTTGTACTATTTTCGCCATATATACTATATGTACTATTTTCGCCTTTTTTTTGCCATATATGAAATTGTATTGCCCATCCATGTCGATGTTGATAAGGATGAAATCGGTGCATATTGTGCTCCTATATTTACAAAATAATAGCACACGGTAAGGGAAAAAATTAAAAATTAAATTTTTAGTAGAACACACACAAAAAGAAATTTCATAAATCGGAAGAGAAACACGAGCTACACGCACGAGTTAGTGGATTTTTAAGGTATTCCTATATCTATATTACTGTATAGTATAGGTATTATCGAGTATATGTAGTCTTTGGTAGTATTGTATCCATCCTCCAAACCTAATAGTTATTTTGAAACAAGTAGATTTCCCATTCGGGAATTTGGGAGGGAATTTTTCTAAATGTGATATGGCTACAATATAGAGAGAATGCTTAACTCACTCATTTCCTAGGTGGACCTATTAATTAGATCATCCTTACAAAACGATACCCTGAGGTTATGTTCGAGGGCCCTTCGGGTTTGCCCTTCTAAATCCATCTTCCGTCACTGATCACATCCATCCTCCAAACCTAATAGTTATTTTGAAACAAGTAGATTTCCCATTCGGGAATTTGGGACGGGAATTTGTGTTAATGTCATATGGAAACAATATAGAGAGAATGCTTAACATACTCATTTCCTATGTGGACCTATTAATTAGATCATCCTTACAAAACGGTATATTGAGCTTATTTTCGAAGGCCCCTCGGGTTTGCCTTCCCCAATCCATCTTCCGCCACTGATCACATCTATCAGTTTCTGATTACTTTGTATATATGTTTGGGGAAAAACACCAGCGCATGACCATATTGATAAATGATAAGTTGACATCTCTAATGTTTTGACAATATGGACGGATGAACGCTCGCCGGTGGATGAACGACGACAGTCATTGTGTTTGGTGGTTGTTGGCTCGTCGTTGGCGTTGTTTTGTTGTTAAGACTCATCTTCAAAACAGCTCTGTTAAACGTTTGCTCGACTTGTGATTACCGGCCATATATTGAGGCATTTGGTAAGAAAAGTCGCAGGTTTTTTTCTTTCGCGCAACTAACCATTTTAGCGTTTTTTATTCTTCGGCTACTACTACGAGTACTACAGCTGAGATGCAGACCAAAGCCTTATAGACCGTAGAGAGTCGTTGAAGATGAGATGAAACATATGCTTTGTTTATAAAATATATCAGTAACTTTTATGGCCTCAATGGAAGGAAGGCCAGGAAAAAAACGCTGGTGATCACCAGGGTGATCGTCATCATAATCTTCCTTAGCATCATCATCAGACGATAGAGATGAAAGGAAGGACGGGTGGACGGAGGAACCGATAGATCGACGGAAGGACGGACATACGGACACCATCAATTGTCAGTGCGTTTTGGCCATCTATGTCTTGTTTTGGCACATTTATTAAATATCCCTGGGTTGGTTGCCGGTGGTTTGGGGCTTTGCTTTGCTACCATTATTTATGAGCATTTGGTATGCCTTTTGGGTATTTCAAGAATTTAGTCGTGAGTACTCAACCACAATTGCAATTAATGACCAAATTAGTATCGGAGGTGATCTTCTCAAAACCAATCAGACAAAAAAAGCCTAAGCAGCAACAACCACAACAAAAAAGACTTCGAAGAAAAACTCTATATCTATTATACCCACAAGAAAACCACCGACTTCGCCTTAGATATGTCCACCACCGAGGAGTATGATTTACTTTGACTGAGTTACAGTCGGCTACAGTTGGCCAACAATTGCAATTGACCAACAATAACTATTTGGTTAAAGTGATTTATTGGTTATTTCTCGTTTTGATCTTTGCTGCGTTTCTGTTTTTTTTTTGCATCGTGGTGTGTCTGCGTGATGCCATGACGACACTGATGATATTGTAAGGCTAAACAATTTTAGCCATGGGTTCAAAAAAGGCTTGAAAAATGTGTAACAAATGAATTGGGAAATTGCCAAGATGGATGGATTGGCTGGACGGACGGACGAACGAACCAACGGACGGATGGACAGATATGATGGTCTGTCCGTCCATTTTGGTATGCATAGACTTTGAGCGAGAGATAGACCGACTTTGGTGTTCGATTGATCGTGGAAAACCGCTATGTAGATTGAAATGTCTCATTGTTATCGTTTTGGGGGATAGATGTCAATTATATGGATAGATGGAAATGTGAGCGCCGCTGCTATTATGACAATTATTTAATGTCAGCGAAATTAATATGGTCAAAGTGTCATGGAGAGCTCCGGGCAAAATGTTGATTACAAAAAGAAACCGAATAGAGTTATGTGGATAGCTGGGAGCACAGTGATGAGCTAATATTATATAAAAATAAAGTTCCCATGATGTTGGGTGAAAACTACTTTGTAGAGAATTTGTAATATTACATTTAGTATAGAGCTGTGGTTTTCAAAAGTAACCACCAAAGTCCAAAATGTTTATACCCTACACCACACTGTGGTACAGGGTATTATAAGTTTGTTTCACGGCAGATTTTTGTAACACCTGAAAATAACACAGCTAGACCCACCTTAAAGTATACCGATCGACTCAGAATCACTAGCTGAGTCGATTTTACCATGTCCGTCCGTCTGTCCATGTAAAGTTGTTAGTCGACTACAGGTCGCAATTTCACTCCGATCGTTCTGCAGTTTAGAGTATTTCGCAGCTGTTAAGATCGCTATTGAATTTGGTTGAAATCGGTTCAGATTTAGATATAGCTCCCAAATATATCTTTCGTCCGATTTGGCCCTTTAGTCCCATAGAAGCTGTATTTTACATCCAATCGTTTTGAAATTTAGAATGGTAGAGTTTCTTGATCCATGAACCAACACTACCGAATTTGAAGAAAATCGGTTAAGATTTACCTATCACTCTCATATATATGTTTCTTCCGATTTGGCCCTTAAGTCCTATAAAAGCTGTATTTTACATCCAATCATTGTGAAATTAAGAATGGTAGAGTTTCTTGATCCATGAACCAACATTGCCGAATTTGAAGAAAATCGGTTAAGATTTAGCTATAGCTCCCATATATATGTTTCATCCGATTTGGCTCTTTAGATCCAATCGTTTTTATACCCTAATTTATACATGAATTACAAAATTTATATATCAGAGTTATTCAATAATATGAGAGTGGTGTAGGATATTATATAGTTGGCCCCGCCCGACTTTAGCCTTTCCTTACTGGTTTGTATTAGGGAGGAGTGTTTTTGCTAATAATTACTTATCAATTTTAATACCGATGAAGGGTTGCTTATCATTTTCTATCGATACATATATTTTACTCCTATGTATGAGTAACACCCTGTAATTTTTGGATAACGGGTTTTCCAATAGGGATGATATGATTTGAAGTGACGTTTCGGCCATTTGTAATTTTCACAACAATTTCACCATGGAGAGATATACGCAGGAACAACTTTTACAAATTATTCAGTTTTATTATCAAAATAATCGTTCTCTAATTGCAACTTTTCGCGCGCTAAGCCCATTTTTTAAATAAAAAACACTTTTCCGTCGACCTACGACCTTGACACCCATGAGCAATATTTTAACTCTCGTTAAGAGCTATCTTTCTGCCATTGACCGATTCCCGATCCAACGTACCGTTAAGGAGCTAAAGCCAAAATAAACTTTCGGTTCACATTATAAAATGATGCTAAGTCCCCATTTTTTTTAAATCAAAAGAAAAACACTTTCCAGTCGACCTACGACCTTGACACCCACGAGCAATATTTTAGCTCTCGTTAAGAGCTATCTTTTTGCCATTGACCGATTGTGGCTACGTGCCACACAGCAAATGAAACAATTGAATTGTTGCGAGAAAAGTTTGGAGATTCGAATATTTCAAGAAATTGTGATATTGAATGGCCTCCAAGAAGTTGTGATTTAACACCATTAGACTATTTCTTGTGGGGTTATTTGAAGTCATTGGACTTTCGAAATAAACCAAACTCTCTTCAAGCTTTACAAGTCAATATTGAACGTGCCATTCATTACATACGACTTGATTTAGTGGAAAAAGTGCTCGAAAATTGGGTTAAACGAATTCGTTCCTGCAGAAGAAGTCGTGGATGTCATTTGAATGACGTTTATGGATTGTACTTCACATTAAATAAAAAACTTTTCAATTTCCTTAACAATAAGTGTGTTTTTTTTTCGAAGAAATCATATCACTCTTATTGGAAAACCAGTTATGTGCGCATAGATATCAAATATTCAGCGTATTTTGCTTCTCCTGAACATTTATATTTTTTGAAATAGGTGGTTATTACAGAAAACCCCACATACATATGTCATGGCTATGAATGTAGAACTTTTCATAATATTTTCTAACGCAATTATCCACATCTATAATAACATTTTCTCCGAATTACAACATATTTTCCTGTCCCAAATATTTCAAATTTTTCAGATAAGCTCTTATTGCAGAAAACCACATCTATGTATAACCAATGACTTCTTAACTATGAAATCATATTCATGTCAACATCTAAAGTAGAACTATAACTAAACATCTTGGTATATACAAGTAATATTAATAATAGCTTATTATCAGTCAACGATTGCGCAAATTTCTTAAGTTTCATTACAAAGCTCAAAGTTCCATAATATATTAAAGAAAAATACCAACGTGATTGTATTTCAAATGCACTTCACACTCGGCCAAGAATGGTTGCATGTGCCACTCATTCATTTGCAGAAATACTTGTATATTTTAAAATAATATAATAAAAAAAATAATAATAATACAAAAATACGCATATGCCAGACAATTCATTCATGCCACAAATCTGGCGGAGAAAAAAGGCGTCAAAAAACCAAGAAGAGACTGCGATGCCAATAGCACAGTTTTGCATGACAACTAAGCACTGAGACATTTAGATCTGCAATACACAATGAGCTGGTATTAGGATGTATCGCAGCTAAACACAAAAATAATGATATAGTCAGCTTGATTTAAGCATCTCTCTCTGTCTCTGCTAAGGATTATACAATGGGAGCGTTCTCAGATATAGGGGGGCCTTAAATAACATAAATTCAGTCAAAATAGTTAAGGATCTGACAATCCTGGGGATAGATAACTTTATACGAAGATATATTCATAATCTTGCATTTTAGGCTTAGGCATAGAGCCATCTGACCTTCATAGATTGTTCAGCATGGCAACGACCTCTTGAGTCAATCTCCTTTCTTTTGCCATGGAATCTATCCATGAACAATATTCTGATTTCTCTAAAGGAGATGAGTGTTAAGAATATTGCCTTTGCGGATGTAGCAGTTATATGAAATTGTCCGTGTACTCTTAGGGTATTAGGGCACATCTTTGGTGTGCTAAACTTTTGGCCCATTGCAAATGGTGTATGTATTAGAAACGAAATAAATCCCCATATTTTATTTAATTAATGAACACGATTTATCATAGGGATGAAATGTGATCATTCTGTGGGCGAAAGTTTTCTTGTTCCACGAAGGAGTTATTGTTCTAGTATAATTCAACAGAGATTCGTCAGGATGACGAACAAATTCTTCGATAGCATTATTCCGTACGTTAGCTGACTTTTGAAGATTGACGAATCTTTTTCCATGAGTACTCGTATATGGTCCATAAATAATCCACCTATTCCTTAGCATATGTCTGATCCACTTTTTTAGCGCTTCGTCACCCTAAAACTCGTCTAAGGACTGGATAAGTGTATACAGCCTTTCAATGATGGCCTCTTCCTTGTGGTGCACCACTTCATGTAAACCTGTTTCCCTTAATCTTATCGTGACATACACAGTGCAATTCATGATTTTGGAACTAAGTTCTAAGAATTGGACGTGAAGGTAGCCCCAACCAGTAAAAGCATATCATTTGCTACGTAAAAAAGTGTAACACATCGAAAGAGTGATCTAGGACCCTAAGTATGTTCGGCGGATATTCGTTTTGGATCATTTTAAGTCGATTGAGCAATGTGGTAATATTTTCTTCTATCTCCGGCTAAGTTCGAAGATGGGCCATATTGGTCCACTGCTTCTAGCACCTCCCCCACAAAGGGTTAACATTTCGTGAAATATTGATTATTTAATAACTTCAATACTACAGATTTGAATCCTCTGAAATTCTACACATAGTATTAGTTTATTAGTCACTATTACCTCGAGAAAAATGGGCGAAGTGTCCATGCCCCTTTTAGTACCTCCCACATAAATGGGCAATTTTGAACCAAAAGTTAATAGCTTATAACTTTATTACCAGTGTATACAAAGACGTGAAATTTTGTACAGTGTAATGGTTTAATAGTACCTACAATACTGTGAAAATGGGCATTATTGGCACGCTCCTTTTGGTACCTCCCACACAAATGAACCATTTTGTATCAAAAGTAAACAGTTTTTAACTTTAATGTCAAATTTTACCAAAATTTAACAGCTTTTAACATTAATAAAAATACATACAAAAACTTGAAAATTTTTACAGTTTTAATACCTAAAAACCTGCGAAAAGTGGCCGTTAGTGGCGCGCCCCTTTTGGTACCACCCACACAAAAGGAGCATTTTACACCGAAAGTTAACAGCTTATAACATTACTACAAGTGCATATAAATACTTGATATTTTGTACAGTGTAATGCTGTTATAGTACCTAGAGTCCAGAGAAAAATGACTGTTATTGGGGAGCCCCTTTTGGTACCTCTCACAGAAATGGACCATTTTGTGCCAAAAGTAAACAGCTCTTAACTTCAATACTTTAAAGTTATTAAATGCACTTTTAATTGATAATAATTTAAATAAAACAAAGAAATAAATTAATTTACTAATATTTTTTTGAGACTCTTGAGTCTCTTGAGTGAGGACATTCATTAGGCGGTTTACGCGACTGAACTTTCTTACTTGTTTACGTGAAATATTTCTGTTCCAATGATCCCCTAGACCTTAAATTTGATACTGTACAATTACAATTACAATATTTTTCTATAGTTCACGATTTTACAATATTTTTGTAATATTTGTTTCATAGACAAAACAGAAACAGTACACACACAATACAGTTTGGTTGCCTCAACCGAATTATTTGCCAACCGAATTTTGGTAGTTCTGTCTACTACTATGCGATTCCATCAGGACAACCAACATTTTGGTTGTGGCATACTTCTGCTTCGATGTTGACAAAAATCATATTTGGTTGCGCCAACTACGAAAATGGTGGCAAAAATTATCTGTTGTATGTTGCCACAACAAACTGTTTTAAAAAACTGGTTGTTCTGACAATTTGTCAGTCATATACTACCGACAATTAATTAGGAACAGTTTTCATTAATTTTTATTTTATTTATTAACCAAAACAACAAAAAATTCATAACAAAATTAAAAATACCTTATTACAAATTCATCGGTATTATGTAATGTGGAAATATTTGACACAAAAAAAACACCAAACTTTTTTGCAAATATCACTTAAACCTGTGCTTTCAGTTTCATGATTGTTGCTTTTATTTTTATACCCTACACCCCACTGTGGTAGAGGGTATTATGACTTTGTGCATTTTTATACCCTACACCACACTGTGGTACAGGGTATTATAACTTTATGCATTTGTTTGTAACACCCAAAAGGAGAAGAAATAGACCCATCGTTTATTATACCGATCGACTTAGAATCACTTTCATAGTTGATTTAGCTATGTCCGTCTGTCTGTCTGTGAATGTATTCTTGTAATCAAAGTACGGGTCGCATTATGGCCTGATCTCGACGAAACTTTACACATATCTTTTTATTGGCCAAAGGACGATCCCTATTGAATTTGGTTAAAATCGGTTCAGATTTAGATATAGCCCCCATATATATGTTACCCCAGATTTGACATGTAAGTGCTGTAAAAACTGTATTTTATATCCGATGAGTATGAAATTGGGCAGAATGAGGTCTTTTTACATTAATGAGTATTCAGAGAAAATCGGTTCAGATTTATATATAACCTCCATATATATGTTTCTCCTGATTTGGTATCAAAGCGCTATAGAAGTTATACTTTACTTCCGATCATTAAAATTTTCCAGAAAGATGGTTCCCAATTACTAACGAATATTGCTTAATTTAGCTATTATCGGTTCAGAATTAGATAATATGTTCCTACCCATTTACCAATTATTCCACATTATTATCGCAATGACCCTTATCGTATTGTTAGGGATGTGTAGGGTATTATATAGTCGGCCCCGCCCGACTTTCTGCCTTTCCTTACTGGTTTATTTATGTAAAACATTTTGCACAACACATTCTGCATTCCAAACATTATTATCCACACGAGATTATTTTTGACTACATATACCATTCTTGAACAAAATGTTGATGATTTATTTATGTCGAGTAATTATATTTTTTGCTTGTCATGTATCAGATTAGAACAGCAACCAATCTTTCGGTTGTATTTCCCAAAATACATTTAATTATTCTAAATTTGGGAAATTATTGGGATAACAAAAAAAGATTATTTATTAATATTTTTTCTGTTGTAGTAACCAATTATTCGTTGCAATAATAATCTTTGGTCTATTGATACAATTTCTGTTGTCAAGAATTAAGCATTGGTTGTCACAACCAAAAATCGATCATATGGTACTATAATGAACATTTAAAAGTAGTTGCCACAACTAACCGAGTGTCAATGAAAAAAACAATCTTAAATTGATTGATACAACCATCGATTTAGTTGCAAGCATTTTCATTTGATCGTACCCTTGTTATTATTGTCGTTTCAACTATTTATATATAAACACAACCGACACACGGTGTAGGCAAAATATTTTTGTTGCTAGTACTATTTTTATACCCTACACCACACTGTGGTACAGGGTATTATGACTTTGTGCATTTGCTTGTAACACCCAAAAGCAGAAGAGATAGACCAATTGTTTATTATACCAATCGACTTGTAATCACTTTCTGAGTCAATTTAGCTATTTCCGTCTGTCTGTAGATGAATTCTGGTAATCAAAATACAGGTCCCAATTATGGTCCGATCTCGACGAAACTTTAAACATATCTTTTTTTGGCCCAAGGACGATCCCTGTTGAATTTGGTTAAAATCGGTTCAGATTTAGATATAGCCCCCATATATATGTTAGCCCCTGATTTGACATGTAAGCGCTGTAAAAACTTTATTTTTTCCCCGATATATACGTTACCCCCGATTTGACATGTAAGCGCTGTAAAAATTTTATTTTATATCCAATCACTGCGAAATTCGGCAGAAAGAGGTTTCTTATTACATCAAGGAATATTGCCACATTCGGAGAAAATCGGTTAAGATTTAGATATAGCCCCCATATAGTATATGTTAGCCCCCGATTCGACATGTAAGTGCTGTAAAAACTTTATTTTATATCCGATCAGTATGAAATTCGGCAGAAAGAGGTTTCTTATTATATAAATGAACACTAGTAAATTTGGAAGAAATCAGTTCAGATTTAGCCCCCATATACATATACGTTACCCCCGATTTGACATGTAAGCGCTGTAAAATTTTTATTTTATATCCGATCACTGCGAAATTCGGCAGAAAGAGGTTTATTATTACATGAAGGAATACTGCCAAGCTCGGAGAAAATCGGTTCAGATTTAGATGTAGCCCCCATATATATGTTACCCCCGATTTGACATGTAAGCGCTGTAGAAACTGTATTTTTTATCCGATCACTGCGAAATTCGACAGAAAGAGTTCTTTTTACATGAATGAGTATTGAGGGGAAAATCAGTTCAGATTTATATATAACCTCCATATATATGTTCCTCCTTATTTGGTATCAAAGCGCTATTGATGTTGTACTTTAAAATTTTCCAGAAAGATGTTTCTCAATTTAGGAACGAATATTGCTTAATTTATTCCAAATTATTATCGCAATGACCCTTATCGCATTGTAAGGGAGGTGTAGGGTATTATATAGTCGGCCCGACTTTCTGCCTTTCCTTACTGGTTTATTGTTACAATCGAATTCCAACAAATTATTTTCCTGGGTGTACGACCTATTATAGAATGGCATGGCACATGCGCATTCAATGGTGCCACATGTAGCACAATGTGAATGCAACATGAATGTATGATGACATTGACTAATCGCTGGCCATAAACGTGCTTACGCATGCTGATTTGTTATGCTCTCGATTTGCCAACCAAAGCCACCGCAGCACATTCCGGGCTAAGCGATTTAAAACGGCCAAAGGCCTTGCAGCTCGAAGGAACTACCGATTTAGTTCCCGACAATAAAAAAAACTGACACAAAATAAACGAACGAAATAATCAAATTGTAATATGACACAGCTTAAGCGAGCAATTGCTGGCAATGAATTTAAATGCATTTGAGGCGATTAAATTGCTTTTCATCCATATTTGTGTTTGTGTTTTTTCTGCTTTGCAGAAATTTTACTAACAAATTTTTCCCACACTTTCTTTTCTGGCAGCATCCGCGGTAGTGGACCCCTTGAATATGTATGTACGTCGCTCACTACTCTTCGCCTTTATTTAGTGATGTGACTTTCCTGATGATGTTTTTTCATATTTGCCATTGGAATCGAATAGTTGCGGGTTTGGTTTTGCTTTGGTCAAAAGCTTCTAATCATTGTTGGCCATAGTCTTAATATTTTTGCACGGTTGGTTGGGTTAAATAAATTATAACATTCCAGATATAGTGAGTTGGTTGGCTAGTGAGTGAATGAGTACTGACCATGTGGGGCTTTTACTTGTCCCAGGCAGACGTTGCCATTTGATGCAGTTTATGATGATGACGACAATGTCCATGTAATGATGCTAAAGCCCAGACAATGATGATGGTGGTGGTGCGGTGCGGTGTGGTGTGGTGATGTTGTTGATGGCGATGGCAATGGTGATGATGATGACAACAATGATTGTTTTTCCTACCACTGCTGCTGTAGCCTGAAGTCTAGCATGTAGACTGCCGGCCGGCCGGCAACATCGGCCATCCAGTATCCAACATACAGCATGCATCATGTTGCATATAGTCGCAACGTCAACATCAGCCAACAGCAGACTATCACTATGCATGAGGCTAATTCCTGTGGCCATATTTAAACTGACAGTTATTTAATTTTGACACGTTGTTGATTACTGTCACGTCAAATGTCACTTCGATTTAGTTTTAGTTTGGCTAGAAAAGTTACATTTTCCAACCACACAACAACACACGCACTTTGCAGCATAAGGACGTAAATAAAACAATAATAGAAATTATGTGGGAAGGTATGCCCAGAGGGAGAATTTAAATAATAAGTTACCTCAAATAATGCGACGTTCATAACAGCAATTTTTTATCTTGAAAAATAAGTTAAAAATCAAAAGACGTAAGACATAAACTTGATATCTACAATAGCCAGTGACATTGACGTTAGAGTTGTGTAGATCTTGAACGTGTAGTTATTGAACAAACTAGTTCAAATGAACGGGTCATTTCACTGAACGGTATCAACTAATTCACAGTAATCGATCATTTCAGCTCAGTTGTTCACCATGCCTTTTTTCTTCAACCATGTCATTTCTCTCTTCGCATTTCGAAGGATTCTACCTAAACAAACGCGATTGTATGTACATATGTATATCCAACTCATTCCATTCATGTTCCAATCAGATTCCTTTAATATCGGCTGATTTGAACAGGTGATCTACGGAACGAAATAAGCTGTTGAACAAAAGTGAACTAAAGAGCTGGCGAACTAAAGAGCTGGCGATCTAAAGAACTGGCGAGCTAAGGAGCTGCTGAACTTAATGAACGAACTAGTTCACTCAATTGAAGTGAACTAAAATGAACCACCACTTAAAAGAACTAAAGCACCCAACACTGATTAACGGTTTAACATTTGTTGTTGTCTCCTAGCTAGTTGTTTTTTTCGATCATAACATAGTTTCTGCTACCTTAGCAGATACAATTTGAGCGCGGAGACTACTTGGATCTATCAATAACTGGACAAATATGATCAATTTCACCTTTTTGAGAATGGCTTGAAGCAGTACAACTAACGGGAGATCTAAGTAGAGATACTTTTTTCAATAGCCTTTTTTGGCAGATCACGTGTGAGTCGTGTCATGCTGTCATGTTATTATTGTTAAGTATTTTTTGGCATTTCATCATGGAAAGACTTACGCCTGAACAACGTTTACAAATTATTCAGCTTTATTATCCAAATAATCGTTCGCCAATTACGCAAAAGTCCATTTCTTTTAAATCCAAAAAAACACTTTCCAGTCGACCCACGACCTTGACACCCATGAGCAATATTTTAGCTCTCGTTAAGAGCTATATTTTTGCCCTTGACCGATTCCCGATTCCCGATCCGACGTACCGGAATCATCGGTCCACATTTCTTCAAAAATGATGCCGGTGAGAACGTAACCGTCCATGGCGACCGTTATCGTGCCATGCTAACCGACTATTTGATGCCTGAAATTGAAGCTCGTGATCTCGGTGACATTTGGTTTCAACAAGACGGCGCCACTTCCCACACATCGCATCAATCAATGGATTTATTGAGAGAACATTTCGGTGAGCAGATAATTTCACGTTTTGGGCCGGCCGATTGGCCACCAAGATCGTGTGATATCACACCGTTAGTCTTTTTCCTGTGGGGATATGTAAAGTCTAAAGTTTATGTGGACAAACCCGTTTCGATTCAGGCCTTGGAGTAAAACCTCACGCGTGTCATTCGCCTGTTACCGGTCGAAATGCTCGAACGAGTCATCGAAAATTGGACTCAACGGATGGACCATCTGAGACGTAGCCACGGCCAACATTTGATAGATAATAATCTTCAAAAAATAAATGCCAAAGAATGTTCTTTCAAATGATAATAAACATTCCCCATTCAATTTAAATTTTCTGTGTGTTTTTCTTTAAAAAAAAGTAGGGAACCTCGAAATGGATCACGCTATATAAACCAATAAGAAGTCATAAAACTGATATTGGACAATATAGTCAGGGTTCATTAATAATCAACATCTGGTCCGTAGCAAACGTTATATCGATGGCTTATATCCAAAAGTGGCTATATTAAAAACCCAATTTTTCTGGAGAGCAAAAAAATTTTTAATTTCATTATGCAGACCTCTTACCGGTTGTCCAAATTCATGACGGTTTAGATTGTATAGGATGTCCAAGTTGGCCACCTACAACATTTTTCATTGAAATCGATTATTATTAGCATGTTGTAGTACAATATGTATTCCAACTTATCCTATTCACAAATAGTATTTATATATATCTTCCACTGGTTCCTATATCTACGTAGCTATAGTTATTAGTTCGTTAAAAGATTTAGATGTCTCATTCGCTATTGATCTGCGCCACGATGACCGGGGGCGCCCCCTTCTTCTGTTACCCTGTGGGTTCCACTCCAAAGCAGCATGGGTTACATCATTCACGTCCTTTCGTAGGGTACGAGGGCTGCTATATATATTTCTGGCCTAATAATGAAAATGCAAATATTTATCATCACAAATAAACATTTTGATATTGTTTTTCAAAGTATTCTCCAGCATGATTTATACACTTTTGCATGCGCTCAAACCAATTATCGAAGCACTTTTTCCATTCCGATTAATACACCTCCAAAACATAGTTTTTGAACGCTTCAACAGCATCTTCTGGCGACGAAAGTCGTAGACCACGCATTTTTTTCTTGATGTACGGGAATATAAAGAAGTCATTGGGTCGACGTTTTGGTCGTTGAAAAAGCCGCTGGTTTGAGCCGATGTGTGAGAGCTCGCATTGTCATGGTGCACAATGATTCGTCGTCTCTTGTTCGTTTTTCGAATTTTTCCGAAGACTTCAGGCAAACAAATTGTGGTGTACCACTCAGAATTGACCGTCCTACGTTGCTCAAGCGGAACAGTCGCAACATGACCGGTTTTGCCGAAGAAACAGGCGACCATTTGCTTCGAAATGCTTCTTCACGAACAACTTTCGTTGGATTTGGCTGGTCTTGGAAGACCCACACGGTCGATTGCTGGTTTGTTTCGGGCTCATACGCATAGATCCAAGATTCGTCACCTGTGACGATCTTATAAACGTCTTTAGTAGCACCGCGATCGTATTTTTTCAAAATTTCTTTGCACCAATCGACACGAGCTTTTTATACCCTACACCATGGTATTATAACTTTGTGCATTTGTTTGTAACACCCAAAAAGAGAAGAAATAGACATATCGTTTATTATACCGATCGACTTAGAATCACTTTCTGAGTTTTTTTTAGCTATGTCCGTCTGTCTGTCTGTGCATGTATTCTTGTAATCAAAGTACAGGTCGCAATTATGGTCCGATCCCGACGAAACTTTACACATATATTTTTTTTGTCCAAGGACCCTATTGAATTTGGTTAAAATCGGTTCAGATTAAGATATAGCCCCCATATATATGTTACCCCCGATTTGAAGTGTAAGCGCTGTAAAAACTTTATTTTATATCCGATCAGTATGAAATTCGGCATAATGAGGTTTCTTATAATATGAATGGACACTGTTCAATTTGGAAGAAATCGGTTCAGATTTAGATATAGCCCCCATATATACGTTACCCCCGATTTGAAGTGTAAGCGCTGTAAAAATGTTATTTTATATCCGATCAGTATGAAATTCGGCAGAAAGAGGTTTCCTATTATTAGAATGAACACTGTTAAATGTGGAAGAAATCGGTTCAGATTTAGATATAGCCCCCATATAAACGTTACCCCCGATTTGACATGTAAGCGCTGTAAAAATGTTATTTTATATCCGATCAGTGCGAACTTCGGCAAAGAGAGGTTTCCTTCTACTTCTTCTAATTCGGAGAAAATCGGTTCAGATTTAGATATAGCCCCCATAAATATGTTACCCCCGATTTGACATGTAAGCGCTGTAGAGACTGTATTTTATATTCGATCAGTACGAAATTCTACAGAAAGAGGTCTTTTTACATGAATGAGTATTCAGGGAAAATCGGTTCAGATTTATATATAACATCCGTATATATGTTCCTCCTGATTTGGTATCAAACCGCTATAGAAGTTGTATTTTACTTCCGATCATTAAAATGTTCCAGAGAGATGTTTCTCAATTTAGGAACAAACATTGCTTAATTTAGCGATTATCGTTTTAGAATTAGATAATATGTTTCTACCCATTTACCAATTATTCCAAATTATTATGGCAATGACCCTTATCGCAATGTTAGGGAGGTGTAGGGTATTATATAGTCGGCCCCGCCCGACTTTCTGCTTTTCCTTACTGGTTTTTACTGATCGGATTTAAAATACAGTTCTACAGTTCTTACATTTCAAATCGGGGGTAACATATACATATACATATGGGGGCTATATCTAAATCTGAACCGATTTTGCTCAAATTTGGCATTGTTAATTCACGTAATGAGAAACCTCTTTCCGCCAATTTTTTTACTGATCGGATATAAAATACAGTTTCTACAGCGCTTTCATGTCAAATCGGGGGTAACATATATATGTGGGCTATATCTAAATCTCTACCGATTTCCCTCAAATTTGGCAGTATTAATTCATGTAATAAGAAACCTCTTTCTGCCCAATTTCACACTGATCGGTTATAAAATAAATTTTTTACGGCGCTTACATGTGAAATCGGGGGTAATGTATATATGGGGGCTATATCTAAATCTGAACCGATTTCTTCCAAATTTAACAGTGTTCATTCATATAATAAGAAACCTATTTCTGCTGAATTTCATACTGATCGGATATAAAATAAAGTTTTTACAGCGCTTACATGTCAAATCGGGGCTAACATATATATGGGGGCTATATCCAAATCTGAACCAATTTTCACTAAATTAAATAGGGATCGTCCCTGGGCCAAAGAAAAGATATTTGTAAAGTTTCGTCAAGATCGGGCCATAATTGCGACCTGTACTTTGATTACAAGAATACATCTACAGACGGACATAGCTAAATCGAATCAGAAAGAGATTACAAGTCGATCGGTATAATAAACAATGGATCTATTTCTTCTCCTCATAATACCCTGTACCACAGTGTGGTGTAGGGTATAAAAAATAAAATTACTCGACATAAATAAATCTTCACAGGCTTTAAATATGTAGTCTAAAATAATCTCGTGTGGATAATAATGTGTGGAGTGCAGAATATGTTGTGCAAAATGATTTACATAAATAACAAATTAAAGCAACAACCATGAAACTGAAAGCACAGGGTTAAGCGATATGTTCATAAAAGTTTTGTGTTTTTTTTCGTGTACTAAAATTTGTGTCAAATATCCACATCTTATAATAGTGATGAATATGTAATATGGGATTTTAAATTTTGTTATGAATTGTTTGGTGTTTTGTTCAATAAATAAAATAAAAATTAATGAAAACTGTTTTTAATTAATTGTCGGTAGTATATGACTGACAAATTGTCAGAACAACCAATTTTTTAAAACAGTTGGTTGTGGCAACATACAACAGATAATTTTAGCTACCATTTTCGTAGTTGGCGCAACCAAATATGATTGTTGTCAACATATAAGCAAAAGCATACCACAACGAAAATGTTGGTTGTCCTGATGGAATCACATGATAGTAGACAAAATTCGGGTGGCAAATAATTCGTTTGAGGCAACCAAACTGTATTCTGTGTGTACTTTTATCTACTTTTACTTGTAGTTTGATTATTTTATTTAGGTTTTCATATTCCCGTTTAAACCACAAATATTTTTCATTGTCCGTGTGATGCGTAGCTAACATTTTTATTTTTGTATCGCGTCTAGATTCTATAAGTTTCCAACATTCGGCTGACATCCATTCCACTCGTACTTTTTTAATATATCCGAGCGTCTCTTCACAAGCATTTTTCAGTCCGGTTTAAATGCGTTCCCTGATCTCATCGCTATTTCCTTCGTAGTTGATTTCCATGGCATCAAGTTTTGTTTCCAATTCATTCCTTGTGGTAGCGTTTTGAAGCGTTTTGTTTTCATTCCTTCTACGTCGTTTTGGTATTACATTTAATTTCACTTCACACACACACTTCACGATTTCAGCACTCCTTCTATTGCGTACATCACAGCATATACTGAACCATTCGCTCGTGATACAACTGTGATCAATTTGGGACTCGAATGTCCCTGTTGGTGATTGCCACGTTATTTTGTGTGTGCGCTTATGGGGAAGACTGACCCAGCTACCCTCAGGTCATGGTTATTGCATATTTCCAGAAATAGTTCTCCATTCTCATTACAAATACCGAGAGCGTGTTTTCCCATTACATCTCGTACACGTTGTTGTCTTCGCCTATTTGGGCGTTGAAATCGCCCAATAAGATTATTATATCTCCTTTCGGTACCTCCGTCAGTACTTTATCCAGAATACTATAAAAAAAACTTCTTTTTCTGATGTCTCGCTCTCCTCTGTTGGCGCATATACCTGAACCACGCTTAAGTTCTTTCGTTTTGCCGCCAACCTGGCAGTAATTATCCTTTCCGAGACAGGTTTCCATTTCAATAAGGCCATCATCATTTTTGGAAATGTAAATTCGGACTCCTCTTATATGCGGGTCGCTGTCATTGGGCATTCCTGAATAAGGTACTTCCCCGTTTCCATTCCACCGGTCCTCGCTTAAGCCGACCAAGTCCATTTCAGCTGATACTTCGGCAAATTTCCCATCTTGATATAGCGTTCTGACATTCCAGTGTCCCATTCGTATCCTTTTACGTTTGCTAGGGGTCGTCAACATGTTTCCGTTTCTTTTTTTTCGAAAATGTTCAAATGTTTAAATTGTAGTTTTTGGGTAGTTTTATTTTGGAATTACTTTATAACACCGTGCGACAAAATTGAACAAAAAATAATGGTCATTGAAATGTCTTTATAATTCTGAAAGCTGACTAGAAACAAAACAAATCTGTGTACTCAGTTTTTTATATGCTGGTCGAGTTCGTGTTTAAAAGGAAATTAAATTTTTTAAGGATATAATTATTTAATTTTTTTTTGTAATTTTTCTGAAAGTCCTTGTAAGACGATATGGGTGTCAAATGAAAGGGCACAAAGTCAGAAAATTTGAGCCCTGTTTGGCATGAGACCCTATGGATATACCTATTTCGACCATGCTGAATCCAGTGATATTTGCCTTTTTCTAGGTTAACTCTTATTTTCACGATATTCAACCACAATGTTTACTGGGAAATCAGAAAGGTTTGTTGCTTTAGTAGTGATTTTGAAATGGAATACTTCGGAATACACGCTTCAGTCCAAAGAACGAAATAAAGGAACCTTTGAAAAATAATCCATCTATTTAAATTTCGATAGCATCTTTTATCAATCAATTTATCTTATAGGTCTCCGAGAAATGTATATATTTCATTTCCTTAACCTAGTTTAAACTGGGTTTTGTCGATTTGGCTTCTTGGTTGCAAAATTTGGTCCTGACATGCGCTCCATGATCAATGTAATGATTTTATGTAGTTTTGATCTTTTAAAAAATTATAGTTTTTCCTCCTGGCATACCTTCCCATCTCTATGTATGACATACAAAGAAATTGCCAGCAGAAGCAGAAAAAAAATCGTTAAATGATTTGTGTTGCAAAGGTGTTTATTTTTCATTTTTGGTTACTGTGGCTCTTTGTAAAAAAATCTGCGTTCGCATTCAAACAAACTTCTTTCTAAATCACAAGTATTCACACACATAGATAGGTAGGCATGCGCAAAAGACACGGCGCGACGTGACACATAATTGCTGTGAGTACTCACACTTTGGTGTGAGTGACTGTGTTTGTGTTGGCTGTATGGTAGAGACATTGTGTTTGTGCGTTGTCTTTTCAAAGATGTGAACAACTTCCATGGCCAAGAATTATGGTAAAAATTATCTCGAGTTGTAAAATTGTTTTTTTGGTGTGTTCGAACAAGGTTTGTTTGCATTCGCATCGTTTGACGACTGGCGAATTGAAACAAATCAAATACGAATGCGCGAATGTGCAAACGTAAGAGGCAATGCAACAATTTAACATTAAAAAGCTATCTTGGCGTCACTTGGCGATGAAGGGGAACGGGCAGACTGTAAATAAACTAACAGTGGGAGATATGGAGCAAATAATAGAATGATCCGTTTTGTTTAGGCAAATTATTAATAAAACGAACGCTGCATTTTTTAGGAAAATTCTTCAGGCCTCAAACTTTTTAACCAAACTCTTTATCTTAATCATCTGAAAAAGTTGGTATTTATGGTTAAAATAAAAATATTTATGAGCGACCTCTATATGGGGACTTTAGCAAAGTGTGAACTGATTTGGCTAACTTTTGTTGAGATTAATTCTTGTCAAAATAGAATACAAACCGCAAAGTTTCAGCTAAATTGCTTAGAAAATGTGGTGATTATGGCTTAAGCAAGCGTCTTTGGGAGCGACATCTATAGGGGGACACTAAAAAAATATGAACTGATTTAGAAAATTGTTACTGTAATGAATTCTTGTCTGAATGAAATACAAACTGCAAAGTTGTAGTTAAATTACTAAGAAAATGTGGTACTTATGGCTTAAATAAGCGTTCTTTGAAGCGACCTCTATAGGGTGACTATAACCAAATATGAACCGATTTGTAAAATATTTGCTATGATGAGTTCTTGTCAAAATTAAGTACAAACTTTAAAGTTTCAGCTAAATTGCTTTTTAAATATGGTATCTATGGATTAAAACCCGTATTTGAGAGCGACCTCTATAGGGGAGCTGCATCAAAACATAGACCGATATGTCGCATTTGCTATACCAAACGACCTGCAACTATAAGAATTATTTCTGCCAAATTTCATCAACCTAGGTCAACCTATTAAGGACTGTAGCGTGACTTCAACAGACGGACGGACATGGCTAAAACGTCTTAGAATTTTTTGCAGATCAAAAATATATATACTTTATAGGGTCTCAGCTAAACATTTCTAGATGTTTCAAGAAATGTAAAGTATTCGACGTTGAATTCTTCGTATTTTTAAAAAACACTCGTAAGGAATTGGAGCACATTGCAAATTACCTTCTTGATAGCACAAGTACTTCCCGAATTGATAACTTTTTGCTGTCTCCATCTGACAGTTTAAGAAAAAGAATAAAAACGAGCACTGTAGTACATCAACCTGAGAAAAATGTTATTGAACAGATTACTTTTCCGAGTTCCCAAATTGTCCGTTATGATGCTGATGAAAATCAAAATGAACTTCCTCTGGAAGTTCGGGAAAATCATGTTTTTGTCCCGAAGTCTTCGATCTCTGTACATGTTGATTAACCTGAAATCCAAAACGCTTCTTCTACGAATCAAAATACGGTGTTTATACAATCTGATAATAGAATGTTATCTGCAGCTACACCTACTTTAGACTTAACCCCATCTGGATCGAATAAGTTCTATTCTCCGTCAAGTTCTTCATTTGTACAAAATTCTACGATGCATAATGGTAAACCTGTTGATGCTCCAAAAGAACTGAAAGTTCTGGCACCTATGAAAACTGTTTTTGCTGCCAGTTTCGCTGCAAATACAACAAAGTTAAAAACTGACATTGATCTGAAAACATATAAATTTAAATACTCTGTGAAAAGAAGCAAATCATCATTCAAAATTATTGTTCCTGTAGATAATTTTAGTTATGTTGTTAATCCTTCATTTTGGCCCCCGAATGCAATTATTCACGAGTATGTTTATAAGAATAATGAACCTACGGATATTGTACATTTGCCTACTCGAAATGAAAAATCTTCAAAAAATTTATTATCTCCCCATCTGATAAGGTATTAAATATTATTTATCAGAATGTGAGGGGATTAAATACAAAATTATCGTATCTCTATGCTGATAGTTTTGGATTTAACTGCGATATCATTGTATTGACTGAAACCTGACTTCATGATAATATTCATAATTCCGAAATATTATGCGATAAATATCAAATACATAGATGTGATCGCTAGATTGGATGTAAAAAAAACTGATGGTGGTGTGCTTATAGCAATTTCTACTGAACTATCCTCAGATATGCTTGTTTCCTGCTCAAATACTGATATTGAACTTGTTTCTGTAAAAATTCGTATTAGAGAAGTATTTGTTTATTTCCTACTCCTACATTCCTCCTGGTTCTCCTGTGGAAATATATCAATCGCGTTTAACTGTTATTGAGTCTATATTTCATACCGGTAAAGCTTCTGATATTTTTGCTGTTTTTTGTAACTTTAACTTGCCCACAGTTATATGGAATCATTAATCTGTCGTAGTTAATTTAATTCCTGTTGTCTCCAGTGGACATTCTGTGGAATTTATCGAATCTGTATTGAAATCAGGACTTTTTCAAATCAATCATATATACAATTCATTTGGAAAATTATGAGACTTGATATTTACAAACTCTACAGCTGATGTATCATTGTGTCCTTCGAATGCTGTTACATATCCTGAGGACCGTTATCAACCAACAATAGGATTGAATATTATTTTTCCTGCAAAATCTCATTCCAACACTGATAAATCAAAAACAAATCTCAAAAGATACTGTTTCTCCAGAACCGAATATTCAAAACTTAATATGCTACTATCTTGTGTAAACTGGAGTAAAGTTTTTTCGTCTGATGACATTAATAAATCAATAAAAGTATTTTACAATATACTGAATGATTGTGTTCATAAGTCAGTCCCTCTGGTTCTAAAGGTGTGTCCCATTGGCCCTCCTTGGAATAATAGTCAATTATCCAAAATAAAGAATAATAAAAACAAACTAAACCTAAATCTGGATCGTCTACTGACTACAGTTAATACTGCATTGCATCGGAATATAATATAATCAATAAAAGATCATATAGCAATTACTTGATAAACATGAACAATCAGCTGAGGGAGAATCCCAAATCATTTTATAAATTTGTTAACTCGAAACGAAGATCTTATGCCTTACCGAATTCCTTAAAATATGGATCTGTTACAGGAAAATATTTCCTACCAATAAGTAATATGTTTGCAGACTTCTTCTAAGCCCTGTCAGAGAGCAGCATTTTAATAATGTCGCCTACACCCTCTTGTACTGCTGCATTCTTTATGGTCAGAATCGAAAACAATAATGCATAAAACTAGCCTTTTAACTCACTAAAAAAAAAATAAAAACAAAGAATACTCCACGGCTCCGACAAAATAAAGCACCGCTCGATGCTGAAAAAACATCTGTTTTGCAGGGCAGCGTCCACCGCTTTGATTAAATACTGGGCTGAAACGTTGCAATTTTGCACCGTGCAAGTGCGAAATTTTTTAAAAAAGAAAACGAAACCCTGCCAAAGCGCAGCATATTTTTACAAACGAAAACAAAAAGGCATTTTTGGGAGGAGCAGGAAAAATGTATCATTTTTTGGCTCAAAAGAAAACACCATTAGAGACAACCTACAGAAGGCCCTTCATCCAACAACAACATGGGCTTTCGATAATGGTCTTGATGTTAACCCGAACAAGACGGAACTCGTTATGTTCCGCAGAAGAAATGAGTATAATGTACCAACAGGTTCATCTGTCTCCTTGAGGGTATTGAAATGCCCTTCCCTGAAAGCACAAAATACTTTACTTGTATTTTACTGGACAGGCAGTTAAACTTCAAACCCAACATTTTGAAAAGAGCTATGAAGGCTGCGGTGCCGCTATATACATGTAAAATGGCAATAGGAAAACGCTATTGGTTATATACGGCAGTAGTCAGACCGGTAATGCTGTACGGCATTGTTGTCTGGTGGACAGCTCTGCAGAATTTCACCCTCTGCGCTATGCTAAACAAGGTTTAGCGAATGGCTGCTATATGTATCGCCGGTGCACTGAGATCGACACCAACTGGCTCAATAAATGTTGTACTGCATTTATTTATTTTAATAAATTTCAATACAAAGTAAATTTATATTCTAATTTTAAGGTCCAGGGAAAGGTCGAGCTACAAAGACCATATGGCTATATGTTTGCAGCGACAGACCAGAGCCTCTACTGGGAATTGAACCCACGACCTCCAAACTCATAGGCGAGTACGCTACTTACTCGCATACTGGGGCGCTCTATACTAAATTTAATGCCGCTAGAGAATATGGCAGTGCCATATTCCGCATGTTCTGCGATTAGACTCAGGGAAGGTCACTATGGTCAGGAAATGACTACGGACATAGTCTCATTCTAGACAGAATGCCTGACCTTCCGGGCACTGTTTTTAGGTTTAGGGCACTGTTGATTACACTATGACTGAACCACTCTTTGAGAAGAAGAATCTCGTTCTGCGATTAGACTCAGGGAACGGTCACTATGGTCAGGAAATGACTACGGACATAGTCTCATTCTAGACAGAATGCCTGACCTTCCGGGCACTGTTTTTAGGTTTAGGGCACTGTTGATTACACTATGACTGAACCACTCTTTGAGAAGAAGAATCTCGCTCTTGTGCTTGATAGATCAGGAAGGAATAGTCGAGATCTCAGGACATTCGTTAATTTATATACAGACGGTTCCAAACTAAATACCCAAGTGGACTTTTGTGTCTTTTCTAAGGAACTTGAGCTATCACTTGCAAAAAGATTGTCTGATCGCTGTAGTTTTTACCAGGCAAAAATCTTAGCTATGAAAGAGGAAGCGGAATGGCTGAAAATTAATATTCTGACCAAAGTTGGTATAAATATTTTCTCTGCTAGTCAGTAGATAGCAAGCCCCTGGAAAATATATTTCTGACTTTAAAAAACTGTTTCCGATTGTCGCAGATCTCTTAACAAGATGGCTGAACAGTTCAATATTCCCATACCAAGGAACTGCAAAGCAGATGAACTTGCAAGACTAGGAACTACATTACCCGCTCCAGGGGAACTGAAATATGTGGACATGTCTCTGGGGACTTGCGAGCTCTTCTTGAGAAATAGTTTCAATACGGCAACATATTCCTGGCTGATTTTGTCCTGCCTAAACTCCAAACGAAACAAAGTAATGCTGTCGTTATCGAGACCGCACATCTCACTTAGCGTGTCCGTCATGACAGCTCACTAATATATTGGGTCACGAGCAAGGAATGGAAGGTCTTCCACAACAACTTTTGCAGAAGCTGTGGAGACGAAAAGTAGGAAGAATCAATAGAACACCTTCTGTGTTGGTGTCTCGCTCTATCTAGAATGCGACGTGCAATCTTTAGCTCTTATTTCTTAGGGGAGTTGCCTAACTTGGCGGAAGTTGTAATCTGCAAGCTTTTGAGATTTTTAAAGGATTCAAATAGGTTGAACGGGAGGTGATAGGAATAAGTCATATTTTCCCTTACGTTCCTGTGGTAGCGCAATGGACTATATGGTTTAAGTGAGTTTGTTATACTCTTAATCTATCCTAACCTTATACTAATATGTAAGGGAGAGTAGGAAACACTTTGCACTTTACTTAAGAACGTCGGTATTGGTTAAGAAATCTCAGATTTATTTCCATTTCCTTCGAAATTCCTCCACTGTGGAGTGGTTGACGATGGTTAGTGCAGAGATGCTGATCTAAGGCTGTTGATGAGGAGTCTGATTTTGATGTTGATGTTGATGCTGATGATGATTGTGATCTAATGCTGATGATGTTGCTGCCCAACACACAACATACACTTGTGATGTTGGCAGCAAACAACAGCCTTTTTTTTGCTGCTGTTGCTGCTGCTCCGATTGCTGATGTTGCAGTTGCTGTTGCCTGCCAGTGTTATATTGTTGGAGCGTGAAATTATGGTAAGTCACCTTAAATGTCGTTTACTGCTATTTGCGCGTAGCAACTATAAATTACACAATGATTTATTGTGTATTTATCAATGAAGGCATTTTCTTGCAATCGATCAATTTCTATTTGACAGCTAAACCGGGGCTCACATATACGGCAACAAATGAATTCGGTTTGGAGTTTGTTTTTCTATCATTCTTCTTCTTCTACGGTGCGGTTGCATTGTTTGTTCAGATCTGTGCGATACTTGCTCTCATATTAAATTGTTTAAATGTTTTTTCCTCAAAGTTTTTCTTCTGCTGTTTCTTTCTTCTAGATTATATTTCACACACAATTTATCGGATGCGAACAATGTATGTATCTGAATGAGGATCAAATTGCATTATAAGGTAAGTGTTGGAAAGTGATTGCAACAACACTAATTCACATGGTAAAATTGGGAACATAATATGGTTATGGCGTTTTTCTTATAATTAAATAGAAATGTCTGGCAAAATTCAAACAGGAGTCTATTGTTAAGAATATGATAAGACAATAATGATAAAAAATTAAATCTCTAAAAACATTTGGTCTTTGCTCCATGATTCCAATTTTTAAGATTTATTCTTTTTAATTGTATTCCTCTTTTTTTGTTTGTGTTTATTGAAGGGGAATATCATATACAAGCCTTATTACTATAATAAACAACAGTAATTGTAACAGTTTTTATACACTGTCCCCAATAGAGCTCTCTAGTATCCCTGCAGCTAAAATCATTTCTAGTTGCGTATTAAATCAGTCATAAGCAAGTTGTAATGTGACCTATGCGAACCCATTCGCATCGCTGCCAGCAAAAACGATTATCTGAGCTGCTTAAAAGTACTTGCTTGGTACCAACATGGTTGTTGCAGACCGACTCGTTCGTCTCTCTGCCGTCAGCAGCAGAGAAATATGCAAAAACGATTGAACTGCTTTACGAGCAAGTACTTGCTTGGTGGTGGCAGAGTAAATGTTTCTCTCTCCCACCACCCTTCTCCTCTCTTATTTTAAAATATAGTAATAACTGAACTAGATATTATCTAGTACTGAATTGTAAATAAATGAACTAGTTGGGTGCCTATGACAAGCCAATGTTAAAATCGATAGTTGGTTATATGAAAAAAGGACAGATATGCTACTAGTTTGTTGGCTGCTGGGATACTACAGTAATACATGGGTATGTGTTAAACATTAATTCATACATAATTTGCAATAGTTTACAATTCATATTTACAGTTTGTTGTGAAGAAAAATGTAAGCAAATAACATCACATAATTGTATTTAGTAGAGTTATGATAAAATTAAAATAGTCTTAAAGTAAAAGGAAATATACGGCATTGCCAGATTAACTTAACCACCAATATTTCGTGGATTTTATAGCCAAATTGATATCTTTATCAGATGTACTACAGTCGTTGCGTTTAGTAACAGGTGGCGCAAAAGTAACCTTTCGATGTTTTTTGGCTGTAATTAAAAAAAAATTAAAAACTTTGATTCTTCTTGTGGATCCGCGTTCTGGAGCAGTGTAGCGTAACATTGTTTATTAACGTGTATTTCGCATGTGTTTACTACACAAATGTCAAAACAGAACTGACATTAGGGGCCTCGCAAAAATTATAGCATTTTCTGATAGGAGGATTACTTTTGCGCCACCTTGGTATAGCGTGATCCATTTCGAGGTTCCCTACTTTTTTAAAGAAAAACCAGTAAGGAAAGGCAGAAAGTCGGGCGGGGCCGACTATATAATACCCTACACCTCCCTAACAATGCGATAAGGGCCATTGTCATCATAATTTGGAATAATTGATAAATGGGTAGAAACATATTATCTAATTCTGAAACGATAATCGCTAAATTAAGCAATGATTGTTCCTAAATTGAGAAACATCTTTCTGGAAAATTTTAATGATCGGAAGTAAAATACAACTTCTATACCGGTTTGATACAAAATCAGGAGGAACATATATATATGGAGCCTTAATATAAATCTGAACCGATCTTCCCTGAATACTCATTCATGTAAAAAGACCTTCTTCCTTCTGTCGAATTTCGTACTGATCGGATATAAAATACAGTCTCTACAGCGCTTACATGTCAAATCGGGGGTAACATAT
This sequence comes from Eudasyphora cyanicolor, assembly GCA_963930755.1. Lineage (NCBI taxonomy): Eukaryota > Metazoa > Arthropoda > Insecta > Diptera > Muscidae > Eudasyphora > Eudasyphora cyanicolor. Next base: position 25,581,116 of record OZ005735.1, read on the forward strand.
ATATGGCAGTTATATCTAAATCTAAACCGAGTTTCTCCGAATTTGGCAGTATTCCTTCATGTAGAAAGAAACCTCTTTTTGCCGACTTTCGCACTGATCGGATATAAAATAACATTTTTACAGCGCTCACATATCAAATCGGTGGTAACGTATATATGGGGGCTATATCTAAATCTCAACCGATTTCTTCCAAATTTAAAAGTGTTCATTTATATAATAGGAAACCTTTTTCTGACGAATTTCATACTGATCGGATATAAAATACAGGTTTTACAGCGCTAACATGTGAAATCGGGGGTAACATATATATGGGGGCTATATCTAAATCCGAACCGAATTCTTCCAAATTTAAAAGTATTCATTCATATAATAGGAAACCTTTTTCTGACGAATTTCATACTGATCGGATATAAAATACAGTTTTTACAGCGCTTACATGTGAAATCGGGGGTAACATATATATGGGGGCTATATCGAAATCCGAACCGATTTTCTCCGAATTTGGCAGTATTCCTTCATGTAATAAGAAACCTCTTTCTGCCGAATTTCGCACTGATCGGGTATAAAATACAGTTTTTACAGCCCTTACATGTCAAATCGGTGGTAACATATATATGGGGGCTATATCTAAATCTGAACCGATTTTCTCCGAATTTGGCAATATTCCTTCATGTAATAAGAAACCTCTCTTTGCCAAATTTCGCACTGATCGGATATAAAATAACATTTTTACAGCGCTTACATGTCAAATCGGGGGTAACGTATATATGGGGGCTATATCTAAATCTGAACCGATTTTAACCAAATTCAATAGGGATCGTCCTTGGGCCAACAAAAAGATATGTGTAAAGTTTCGTCGAGATCGGACCATAATTGCGACCTGTACTTTGATTACAAGAATACATGCACAGACAGACAGACGGACAGACGGACAGACAGACAGACGGACAGACGGACATAGCTAAATCAACTCAGAAAGTGATTCTAAGTCGATCGGTATAATAAACGATGGGTCTATTTCTTCTCCTTTTGGGTGTTACAAACAAATGCACAAAGTTATAATACCCTGTACCACAGTGTGGTGTAGGGTATAAAAAACACAGAAAATTCAAATTGAATGGGGAATGTTTATTATCATTTGAAAGAACATTCTTTGGCATTTATTTTTTGAAGATTATGTCTATCAAATGTTGGCCGCGGCTACGTCTCAGATGGTCCAGCCGATGAGTCCAATTTTCCATGACTCGTTCGAGCATTTCGACTGGTAACTGGCGAATGACACGCGTGATGTTTTGCTCCAAGGCCTGAATAGAAGCGGGTTTGTCCGCATAAACTTTAGACTTTACTTATCCCCACACGAAAAAGTCTAACGGTGTGATATCACACGATCTTGGTGGCCAATCGACCGGCCTAAAACGTGAAATTATCTGCTCACCGAAGTGTTCTCTCAATAAATCCATTGATTGATGCGATGTGTGAGAAGTGGCGCCGTCTTGTTGAAACCAAATGTCGCCGAGATCACGAGCTTCAATTTCAGGCATCAAATAGTCGGTTATCATGGCATGATAACGGTCGCTATTAACGGTTACGTTCTTACCGGCATCATTTTTGAAGAAATATGGACCGATGATTCCGGTACGTCGGATCGGGAATCGGTTAATGGCAAAAAGATAGCTCTTAACGAGAGCTTAAATATTGCTCATGGGTGTCAAGGTCGTGGGTCGACTGGAAAGTGTTTTTTTTTATGTGCAAATAAAATGGACTTAGCGCAATTTGCGAACGATTATCTGGATAATAAAACTGAATAATTTGTAAACGTTGTTCAGACGGAAGTCTTTCCGTGATGAAATGCCAAACAATACTTAACAAAAATAACATGACAGCATGACAAGACACGTGATCTGTCAAAAAAGGCTATTGAAAAAGTATCTCTACTTGGATCACCCTATATTATTAAATTCTACGAATCTAAAAGCTTTTTCTGTAGCCCGTCTATATACAGGGTGGCTGATATATATTGCAACCAACTTCAGGTTGGATTCAGAAAAAAAGTTATTCGTGATGGAATTCAAGCGTGATAGTGTGATTGCTTTATATTTGGGTGGAAAAACACAAGTGGCTATCGTTAGAGCACTCCAGCATTTAAATGTGAATAAATCTTTTGTTTCTCGTACCATTGCTCGTTACCGTGATACTGGCAGTGTTGCATCGCGTCCAAAAAGTGGACGAAAAAACGGTAACAACACCAGAAATGATCCGAAAAGTGAAGGCCAGATTTGATCGAAATCCACGCCGCAGTGGTAGAAAAATTGCTCGTGAGCTGAACATATCGCGAGAACGGATGCAAAACATATTAAAAAATGAGCTTGGGCTAAAGCCATTGAAGTTCCAAAAAGTGCAAGAGCTCACCGATGCACAAAAAAAAGTTAGACTTGAAAGAGCCAAGGAGTTGCATCGCTTGCACGAAAGTGGCCAGTTACCGAATTTGGTTTTCCCCGATGAGAAGCCATTCCGAATTGAGCAGTTTGTGAACAAACAAAATGATCGGGTTTTCTTGCCAAAGAGGTCAGCTGAAAATTTACACCTTCGATTGGCCACCAGAACTCAAGCGCCGCCGATGGTAATGGTGTGGGCCGGCCTAACGGCCGATGGTCGCTCCCCGCTCGTATTCATCAACCATGGGGTCAAAATAATTGCCGAATATTATCGGGAAAATGTCCTAAAGACAGTATTGAAGCCCTGGGCAGACAAACATTTCGGCCGCAGACTATGGACATTCCAACAGGACTCAGCAGCATCGCACTCAGCACGCATCAACCAAGAATGGCTTAAAAAGGAGGTTCCTCGCTTCATTTCTACAATGGCCACCAAGATCTCCGGATCTCAATCCGTTGGACTTTTGCGCCTGGGGGATTTTTGAGAGTAAGATTCGCACTAAAAAATACCAAAGTATCGATTATCTCAAGACGGCGATTCGCCGGGAATGGGCCAAAATACCGCAGAGCCACTTTCGTGCAGCGTGTGATGGCTTTGTCGGCCGTTTGAAGGCCATAATTCGTGCCAAAGGTGGCCAATTCGAACAAATCTAAACTGTTTCTAAAATTTTATGTTATTTCCGACATTTTTTGCTTTTGAACAATACAATTTAAAAAAAAAATTAAAACAAATATAGCGCTTTACTTTGTTGCATTACATATCAGCCACCCTGTATGAGGTAACTGATGGGTATACCACATTCGTTTTGGATATATCCTTTTCTATCCAGAAACACAAAGCTTTCTGGGGGTACGTGACTAGGGTAATCAAAAACCGCACCGGTTAACCGGTTAATCGGTTTCTCTTTAAAAACCGCCTATCGGTTTTCGGGTTTACTGCATTTTCGAATAACTCGTCGGTTTTTTCAACTCGGTTTATTCGACTTTTCGTTTTTTTGAAACCATTATGAAATGATAATGAAAATATTATTTTTGAAACTGGAACCTACCTAAAATTTTGAAAACATCAATATAAAAACCGTTGACATCATTTGTGCGTATCCATCGATTTCAAAATGCAGTTTTGTATGCATTTATACTGTTTGCATTGCTAACTTCCCTATAGACTTCGTCTGCATATTTTATCAAGGGTCTAGGTGATTATTGCCGTATAGAAATTAATTAACAATCCTTTCTAATTGAAATGTAGGTATAAATAAAAATACATATGTCCAGTTTCACATTTCGACAAGTTTTCATCTCTATAGTATGCTCAAGTCAGAATCCGCTACTACTGATAATACATATATGTATATAATCGGTTTGCCATTTGAGCCATTCATATGATGGTAAAAGCTAAGATTTTGCTGATCTTTACTATTAGTCAAGTTTTATAAAAATCATAATCATTTTTTTTTTTTAAAGAAATCTTTTTAAAAATTGAACAGATATATTATAAATATTTCAGGGATTATAATATTATATCATAAATGAAATCGGAACAATTACATATTATAAATAAACATATGAAGTGTTTACAATACAATTTTCAAATAAATCTTAATTTAATTGGAATATGGTTGCGAATTGAATTTGCACTACGCTTATTTTACGTCATCTAACAAAATTTTAAGCATTATTAATGCATTTTTATTAAAAAAGAAAAAACCGAAAACAACCGGTTCACCGGTTTTTTATTTTCGGTTAAACCGAAAACCGGTTTTAGAGTTAACTTAATTTTCGAAGAAACCGAAAACCGTATTTTCAAAATAACCTTTGAAATTGAGGTCAGCAAGTAATTATCAGAAGTGAAATATGGTGCTTTGATTAAATTATTATTATCACAATATAAACTTCGTTACGATATGTATGTATATGATTACGTATTAAATGGATTATAAAATTGCCTATTCTGACTATATTAGCTGCTTTATAAATGTTTTATTTTTAACATACTTCTCGTAATTACTTTCTGGTGTTCTATATAATGAAGTACAAGTATATGTTTAAGAATATACGCTCAAACTTTCGAATTTGTTCCATTACAGGGGGAGATATGTTAAACCATATAGGACATCCGTAGGTTATTATTGGGCGAATGAGACTTTGATACATAATTATCTTAAATGTCTGCGAAACATATTTTGACTGAAATAATTGTCTATGAATAAAATTTTTAAAGAAAAAAAAAACACAGACAATTCAAATTGAATGGGGAATGTTTATTATCAATTGAAAGAACATTCTTTGGCATTTATTTTTTGAAGATTATGTCTATCAAATGTTGGCCGCGGCTACGTCTCAGATGGTCCATCCGTTGAGTCAAATTTTCGATGACTCGTTCGAGCATTTCGACTGGTAACTAGCGAACGACACTCGTAAACGTTGTTCAGGCGTAAGTCTTTCCATGATGAAATGCCAAACAATACTTAACAAAACTAACATGACAGCATGACACGACTCACACGTGATCTGTCAAAAAAGGCTATTGAAAAAAATATCTCTACTTGGATCACCCTATATTTTATAACTTTTTTCGAGGTTATGTTCTTATTATCATTTTTTGATTTTATTCCAAACTGTTTCCAATTTTTTCTAATATCGCCATTGCATTTGCCTACAGGGGGTCCGAAGAGAACAGATTCACACTTTTGTATATTTATTTTTAACATCCAGTCCATTGCACATATTTTTCCACAATGTCAAATTGATTTTGCAAATTATCATTGATTTCGCATATCTTATTATTAGGGTGATAAATGACAATATCATCGGCAAACGAGATTATATTGTTGATCATTTCAACCAAATCTATTAAGTAGATATTAAAGAGCATATAAGCATTTACTGTTCCTTGCTGTAAGCCATTTTCTATTGAATACGATGTTGTGCTGGTTTTGCCTTTGTGAGAAATAGTAAATTCACGGCTACTTAACATATTATATATAATTATTATTAACCTAATTGGGATGTCAAGTCCACTTAATTTATATATAAGTCCCTGTATCCATATACTGTCAAATGCTCGCTCCATGTCAATGAAGCAAGTTTCATTACAGAAACCCTTATTCCAATTTATGTCAGATATTAAGGTATGAATTGCATTTACAGTAGAATGTTTGTGTTTGAAACCAAACGGTTTTTTACTTATTATATTCTTTTCTATGCATATATTGTTTATTACGTTGTTAATGCAGATTGCAGCAAAAAGCTTGCCTATATTAGGGAGACGACTAATAGCTCTTATGTTTTTTAAGTCGGCTTATTCCTATTCTTTTTTGGTAATAACACCACTTTTGCTGTTTTCCATATATTTGGGAAGTATGAATTATTTATCATATTGTTGAATAGAATACAGTATTGCGATATTATGTATTTGTATTGGTAATTTCTTTAGGACTATATTAAGGATAGAATCCAACCCAGATGAAAGCTTACTTATTAATTGTCACAAAAAATTCCCTCGCTTGCGATTCATCGATTCTATTAGATAATAATTGGTCATTAAATTCAACAATGTGATTAAAATTTCTTTCGATGTCGTCTTTTAGATTCAAAAAACTGTTGAAGTAATTTGTCACGAGAGTGTGAGTAGTATTCCCATTATCGGTTTCCTTTCGAGAATGAAATGATTCTACGTATGCCCCAATTGAATCTAATATCTGAATTTCGTCCCTAATTACACTATGCAGCAAAAATGTTGTCCAAGGGATGTGGATAACAGTTTCTGGTGTATTTTGGTGTCACGGACACGAAAAAAATATTAAAAAAAAAATTATGGTACATTTTTTTTTTAAATTCCAACTTTCATGGAAAGTAATTTTAGTATTTGGACCATAATTCAGCAAGTATAAGTCTGATTGAGCCTTGTTATGCGTTAAACTAAAGGAAATTATGAGGGCTACATATGCTGCAAATTTCACTTTCACATAGAATCTTTGGTTTAGTAACAATCGTTAAAAATATGAGAAATTTTTTTTTTTTTTGAAAAAACAGTTTTTCCTGGTACAACAAAAAAATCATAAAAAATTAGAAAAAAGTCGAAAAAATTATTTTATCACATTTTTAAAAAGCCAGCCTGCTAACGGAACAAACACTGTCTATTTGAAACAATCTATGGATAGATGTAAAAGTTATGAGCCATTTTGTAAATGTTAGGGAAATTAAAAAAATCTTGTTTCCTATTTTTCCGTTTTTAAATGATGTTTTGCTTATATCGAATTCGCCATATGTGAGAGAGTCATATAAGAGGCATTGCACTTTCATTTTATTTTATGAGGATTGATGTCAGACATTATAAAATTATAGAGAGGACGAGGTTTTATGGCCGTTCGTAACCCTCCATAAAACAATATATGCAATGTGAGAGCTATATTGGATGAGATCTGCTCAGGTAGAGGGTCATTCAACAATATTTGTGTTTTTTATTTATGAGGTTTCCATTCAGTTATGCCTTTTAGGGGCATGGACATACCAGTCGTATATACAGGTAGTAAAATTATATGTACGCAATACAAATTAGTACGCGACAGTCTTGAAAATATTGGGTTTCTACGTTCGAAGCAAAGTATATGTCAGCTAGTAGTACTGCAACTTATGAACCTTAAACCCGGAATTTATGAATGAAATTTCTTATTAATAAGTTAGTGTACTTCGGCGCCTTAAAGAGATAAGTCGATTTTCTGAAAAATATTATAAAGTTATATTTCGAAGTCTAAGTAAAAGACAAAGAACTATTCAATGTTTATATGATCCCGACAATTTCTGCTACATCTGCGGAAAATATGTAATTAAAAAAATCGACGTGCGTGTAGTAAAATAATAGAAGAAATATATGTGCAATATTTTGTTATACGAGTTAACAATATGAACGAACCGTGGACACCTAGTATTTTGTGTAATTCGTGCCAAGTAAATCTTACTCGATGGACTAGTGGAAGCATGCGGTAAGTACTTTACAATTAATGTATTACAATGTTTTGTGGCATAAAACGTTTTAATTTTAGACATTATGTGCAATTTGGAATGCCAATGATTTGGAGACAACCATTCATTCACGATACGGACTGCAATTTAAGTAAACAGATTAGATTAGGAAGGAGCATTCAATTTTGAATCATTTTTGACGTCGGATGCTTGTGGTTTCAAATTTCTTTGGATCCAATAAAAGCCCGCAATATGAAACAATGATTAAGGATTTGTTAAAAAATTATTATACCTAATATCTAAGTGAATTGCAAACAAAAAAAATTTTCAATGTTACGTTTTTGTTTTCCCTTTTTAGCTTTTAGTTTATTCTTGCTAAAAAATATATAAATTAATAGTTTAAAATAGTAGTGTGCACCTATTTTATTCTAATGTCGCTAAATTTGTTTTGGGGTCCTTAGGGACCCCAACACTCAGATAGCGTTACCGAAGCTACCACTACGAGAAGGGTTAAGGATTTGTTAAAAAATTATGAAAAAATTGGTAAGAAATATATTTTTCTATATTTATGTATATAACACATATATATGTATTCTTTTAACTTATTTTTCGCTTTATGTATTCCAACAGGTGTAAATATGTCCCTCAAAATTAATTTCTTGCATTCTCCCCGAAAATCTTGGCGACGTAACATGGCGAAAGATTTCACCAAGAAATGAAGTCCATCGAGCGGCGTTAAACGTCAAACGTCAACAAAGAACTCACAATTACTTCTAATGAAACGTGTACATGTAAATAAACTCAAATGTACATAATATAAATAAAAGTAACAAATAAAATCGATATTTAAACAGAAATTAACAAAAAACGATTTTTTGAAATTCTCTAAAGGGCTGTAATTTCTACAATTATCCATAGATTTTTTCAAATAGGCATTATTTTCTTCGCTAGGATGCAAGCTATAAAAAAATAAAATAAAATATTTTTTTCGACTTTTTTCTATTTATTATGTTTTTTGTTCGTCCCAAGAAATTTATTTTTTTTTGGAAAAAAATCTACTTTTTCCAATTTGTTTAATGACTAAACCACTGTTTCAAAGTGAAGTAGATATTTCCAACATTGGTAGCCCATATTAATAGCTTCAATTTAACGTATAAGTCGACCTGATCAGGCATATACTCCAAAAATTAAAGGGCAAATACTAAGGGTACCTCCGACGATAATAGCATTTTTAATAAAAAATTTGAAAAAAAAAATTATCCATAAAAAAATTTTTGATTTTGATATTATATAACAGTATGCCACAATCTATACTAAAAAATAATTTTTATGTCTAGGACACAAAAAATTTTTTTTTGTTGCATAGTTTTTGTTGCATAGAACATATTCAGTCCGTTCAAGGTCAGCTATTTCAATTCCTGCTTTCTTAAAATGTGGTCCATATGTATACACATCAGATTAAGAGGTTTGTTGCTTCCAAAACTTTTTTTATTTCCCTGAACATATTACCAGAATCTCTTGGGTGTAAATGAGATAGTTTGTCCTGAAATATTATATTCATTATTAATTTGAAATTTTCTTCTATAAGCTTTTTAAAAAGTTTTAGTTTAGCCTTTAAAACGTTGATAACTGAATCGGGTAATGTGCGCTGAGGTCTGTTGTGTCTTTTGATATGAGTAAGAATTGTACTTTTTTCTGTTTGCTATTTTTTAATAATTGTGTTAGTAATTTTTCAAAAGGAGTTCGGCTTCCTACCTTTTGGTGTGGATTTCTCTATACATAGCATAATTAAATCATTTAAATCTTCAATGAATAGGTCAATTTCAGAGTTCAATAAATTTTTATTGTTTGGCATTTTGGGAAAATTGTCCAGTTTGTATTTTTAGAATTGAATTGAAGCAACAACTCTTCTTTGAAATAGCTAAGTACATTGTTTTCATGCATCAATGTTGCGTTGATTTCCAATGCATTGTGATCGCTGTCGTAGTTTATGGTTTTTAGTTTAGGGTACTGTTTTCAATATCTATGAGGATTCTAGAGTCAGCTATACAAATATCTAAGAAGGATCCACATTTGGAAATTTTGCTCTTGTATGCAAAGTGTAGCAGATATGACCTTTTTAGCATTTCCATGTTTTAGATAAATTCTGGTTAGTCCCACTATTCTCCTTCACTGAATCGGAGTTAAGAATATATAAATTTTAGATTTTAAAATAACATATCAGATTTTAAAATACTAGGACGATCTTAAATTAATGTATTTTTCGATGTATAGCTCTATATTTTGAAGATATGGAAATTTTGCCGTTTCTATGAATTACACTATGCAACAACAAAATTTTTATTTTGTGTCCGAGTCCTAAAAACTTTTTTTGTATAGATGAGGCAAAACAAAACAAAATTTTTTTTATGGTAGTTTGTTTTTCAAATTTTTTTACCTAAATTCCAATTTTCTGGAAGTTACCTTTCGTATTTGGACCATAGTTAATGAGGTATAAGCTCGATATAGCCGGGATACCATTTGAATTGAGGACTAGAAATGCTGAAAACATCACTTCCACGTAGTAACAGAGGTTTAGTAACTGTCGTTAAAAGAATTAGAAAAAAAATGTAATTGTTTTTTGCTGGCTCGAAAAAACCATAAAAAAAAGTTCGTTGTTTTTTGGAAGCTAGTATCCTAACGAAGAAATCAAGGCCTATCTGCAAACATTCTATGCCTAAATGTAGAAATTATGAACCATATTTTAAAAATAAAAAAATAATTTTCATATATTTTATTTTGGCAAATTTGTTTTGGAGGTATCAAAAGGGACGTGGCAATAAAGCCCATTTTTTAATGTACTATGAGTACTATAAAACCATTACACTGCACAAAATTTCAAGTGTTTGTATGTCGAGGAATCAAATTTATAGGCCGTTAACTTTTTGTGCAAAATGGTCCATTTGTGTGCGTGGTACCAAAAGGGACTTGGCAATACTCGTAATGCCCATTCTTCACAGGGCAGTAGCATTACATTACAAAAGCACTACACACCACAAAAGTTAAAGTATTTCTATGGACTGGAATCAATGTTATAAGCCGTTAACTTTTTGTGGAAAATGGTCCATTTGTATGGGAGGTACCTAAAAGAGCCTGGCAACTTCACCCATAAACACCGGATTATGTTGAAATTATCTTATTTCAAACAAAAGTGCTAAAATTTCTACATTTATCCATAGATTTTCTTCAAATAGGCATTATTTTCTTCGTTAGGATGATAGGTTTCAACAACTGTAACAAACAACAAATTGTTGGCCATTTATTTTCTTTTTTTATGGCATTTTTCTTGCCAGAAAAAAAACGATTTTTTTCGAAAAAAAAAATAAATTTTTCTAATTATTTTAACAATATTTACTAAACTTCGATTTCCAAGTGAAAACATCATTAATAACCTTTGTAGTCCTCATAATGTTCTTAACTTTAATGTGTACCCCGACTTTATCGAGGTGCTTTCCAATTTAAAAATTCCAAAAATTTTAAAAAAAAAATGTCATACACATTTTTTTAATATTTTTTTTGTGTTTCAGACACCATATTGCACCAGAAAGTGTTATGCACAGCTCTTCGACAAAAATTTTGTTGCATAGTGTTATCGATTGTTTCAAGTTATTGTTCTTTTCGCTGCATGACACTTAGTTCAGGAGTTACATTAAAAATTCATAAAAAATTTTGGATTTTATAGAATTATTATTTATGGCACTTGGTTTTCAAGACGTTCCAATTTTTAACTAACGATGATTTCTACAAACTTTTGGATAATTTCAAATTATTATTATTTTTGCACTACGACAGTTTTGGCAATATTCCATTTTATAATTCTTCAAACAATTCGCGAAATTCTAGGCAAAAATTCACAAATCTAGGTCATTAAAATAGAATATATCCTATTACATTGATTCTGAACCTGAAAACATCCTTTGTGGACTCTTTTGAGGATTTTTTAATATCTAAACCCCATAAGTCGCAATAGTAAAAACCTTGATGAGGATACATAGTCAGATTTCGGCATAATTCTCAATTTTACGGCCCTAAGCTTCTTATAGAAGTAAAAGTAATAAATATACGGGCATATACTTCTAAATTTAATAGAAGCTCTATTTCCACTACTTTGTTTAAAAAATCAACTGTTTTCAGATGACAGCTTATCCTACTGAAATCCTTGAGATCCTTATATGAAATAATTATATTCCTGTTCTTGATTTCATTAGAACTACTTTCGACCACATTTGCAAACTCTGACCTGAGTGACCTTCTTCTCGCTTTGCTTCAACTGAAATATACACTTATCTGTCTACACGTCCGTCCATCCGCCTCTTTGACTTCTAAAGCCTTGAATAGAAACCACCGTTTCATTGTTTATCCAACATTTCTAAACATTTATATGCATTTATTTGTTCCAAATAAATGTTAAACTAAATGTCTGACACAAAAAGTCATATAGACTCACAATTCGCCAGTGGAACAATGGAATGACTGTTTTTTTTTTGCTATTGTTGATGTTTCAACAAAAACCAAATCCCCAAAAGAGCACATCTGCCACAATGGGGTGTGTGAGTGAGTGCCTGCTCGTCCGTCCATCCATATATCTGTCTGCCTTTTCTTGTTTGAATTTGAAACTGAATGTGTGGCAGGAAAAAGCAGCAGCGACGTTTGAACATTTCAAATAAATTTACGCAATATTCTTCTCAATGTTGAGTGTTGAATTGTGGAAATGTCAACGATGTGTTGTTGTGACAACACAAAGAGGTGTTAAATGGGCAATAGACCGAAAGTGAAACTAAACAACAACAACATCAGCACTAACAATAACTATACGATTAACTATAACTACAACAATAAGTATGAAAACGGCAATAATCATAACACTAACGACAACGACAATAAGACCAAAAGGGGAAACACTGGTGGCATGATGAACTTTGGAATTTCACACATTTTAACAAAAGGTTGGATACAAATATTGAATTTTATTTATTTTATAATGTTACGGGCTCATCTTTTCTGTAATATAAATACTAATGGATACAAGCAATATACTTATACAACGACCATTACCTTATTTTCCACATAACTATTCGTTTTTTGTTTAATACTCATTGTGAATTCAATTCCTTATATACGGGGTTTTCCAATAAGAGTGATATGATTTCTTTGAAAAAAAAAAACACACACTCATTGTTAAGGTAATTCAAAAGTTTTTTTTATTTAATGTGAAGTACAATCCATACAATTAAGTTCTAAATAAAACGCCATTCAAATGGCCTCCACGACTTCTACTGCAGGAACGAATTCGATTAACTCAATTTTCGAGCACTTTTTCCACTAAATCAAGTCGTATGTAATGAATGGCACTTTTAATATTGACTTGTAAAGCTTGAAGAGAGTCTGGTTTATTTCGAAAGACCAATGACTGCAAATAAGTTCACAGGAAATAGTCTAATGGTGTGAAATCACAACTTCTTGGAGGGCATTCAATATCGAAATAATCGAATCTCCAAAATTTTCTCCGAACAATTCAATTGTTTCATTTGTTGTGTGGCACGTAGCCACAATCGGTCAATGGCAAAAAGATAGCCCTAAACGAGAGCTAAAATATTGCTTATGAGAGTTAAGGTCGTAGGTCGACTGGAAAGCGTTTTTTTTTGATTTAAATAACAAGTAAAAAAGTTCAGTCGGGTAAACCGACTTATGAATCCCCTCACCATGAGTCCCACAAAAATATACGTAAATTTATTTATTTTTTGTTTTAATTAAATTATTATCAATTGAAATTGCATTTAATAACTTTAAAGTATGAACTGGTATTAAAGTTATAAGCTGTTAATTTTTGTGGAAAGTACCAAAAGGGGCGTCCCAATAACGCCCACTTTTCTCTGGATTCTAGGTATTGTAAAATCATTATAATGTACAAAATTTCAAGTAATTGTATCCACTGGTAGTAAAGTTATAAGCTGTTAAATTTTCGTGCAAAATAGTTCATTTGTGTGGGAGGTACCAAAACGGGCGGGCCAATAATGCCCACTTTTCTACGAACTCTAGGTACTATAAAGGAATTACACTGTAAAATTTTTAAATTTCAAGTATTAGTTTGCACTGGTATTAAAGATATAAGCATTTAACTTTTGGAGCAAAATTGTCCATTTATGTGGGAGGTACCAAAGGGGGGTGGCAACTCCGCCAATTTTTCTTGACGTGTTAGCGACTAATAAACTAATGCTATGTGTGGAATTGCAGAAGATTCGAGTAAGTACTATAGAAGTTATTAACGAATCAATATTTCACTAAATTACCGCATACCAAATTTTAAGTCAATCTGTTAATCCTTTCGAGAGCTATCGTGCGCACCAGGCAGCAGACAGACGGACGGACGGACCGACATTGTTCAAACGACTTAAAATGACCCAAATCGAATATCCGCCAAACATACTTGGGGTCTTAGGTCACTCCTTCGATGTGTTACACTTTTGGCTCGTAGCAAATGATATATACCCTCCTCTCTAAGGCGAGATGGACTTAGCATCATTTTCAAAAAATATAGCTCTTAACGAGAGCTAAAATATTGCTCATGGGAGTCAAGGTCGTAGGTCGACAGAAAGTGCCTTTTTTTTAATTTAAAAAAATTGACTTAGCGCACGAAAAGTTGCAATTGGGGAACGATTGTTTTTATAATGAAACTGAATAATTTGTAAACGTTGTTCTTGCGTATATCTCTCCATGTTGAAATTGTAAACGCTACTGAATGCAATGAAAAACAAATGACAGATCATGACGTATTACAAATGGCCGAAACGTCACATCCGAAACGTCAAAAATCATCCCTATTGGAAAACCCGTTATATACTTTTTAAACTTTTAGATTATTAATTAAGGTTAATGTTTTTCTGTCTTTCATGTGATACAATATAAAGTATTAAAACTTATATATTTCAATACTCTAATTACACTGTACAACAATTTCAAACTTTTTTCAAAATAACAGGGTTCTGTCAGTGGATTCTGGTAGAGGAGACCAAAAGAATATATACGTGTATCGGCGTTTTGAAAGATCACATCGGAATTTTATTTTAGGGGGGTTAAAGTTTTCCCCCCTTTGCTTGTTCGTGCAGAATATCGGTATATAAAACTATGTGTTCTGTTCATCTGAGGTGTAGGGTATCTTCAGCAACATTGTAGCAAATGTTAAGGCCTATATTTTTGTGGAATATATTAACCCTCTAGCTTCCCCCCATAACGGTGATTTTCGTCTATATTTTAACAAATCGTAAAAAACTCCCTGGAAGTTTTTCCAGATGAGCCATGGGTGCCAAAACATATATGCCGAAATTGCTATATCGGTTTGATGCTGTGGTCTAAAGGCATGGCGAACGGTTCCATCAGATATGGCAAGAGCATTTTGTCTCTTATAACAGATTTATTCTGGACATTGTTTGATAATGGCGTCGAATTGCCAAGAGTGAAAAGAAAAGTGAATTAAAAATAAATGAACTTATGTATGTAATAAGTATTTCTCCTTGTATATGCGTTTTTAATAGATTTTTTGTTTATAGTCCTGAAGTATAATTTAATATAAAATAAATATTATTTAATTGTAAAATAAAATCATTCTTTTTTTTGCATCTCTCACATCAACCCCGAAATATCCAATTTTTAAATAACTTTTTGGTACCAACACTATATAATATCTATGTTAACCCTTAACAGGCAATCTTGAATTTGGCCGGTTTTTTTGTGTTTGTGTTAAGTTTTGGGCTTTGGTGTGTTCTGACATATATAGTAAAATTGTATGGCCATTTTTGTAGAACATTTCAACCCTGCCCCAACCATTTTTAGGGGAGTTTTTTACGAATTGTTAAAATATAGGCAAAAATCGCCGTTATGGGGGGAAGCTAGAGTGTTAATATATTCCACAAAAATATAGGCCTTAACATTTGCTACAAAGTTGCTGAAGATACCCTACACCTCAGATGAACAGAACACATAGTTTTATATACCGATATTCTGCACAAACTAGCAAAGGGGGAAAACTTTAACCATAAAAAAATAAAGTTGCTTTGGTCATTATTAATCAAATTTGGGCTTATAAGAAAATGGTCTAAATAGGAAGAGTGGTTGGGAAAAGTAGGGGTTGAATTGGAGATTCGAATAAGATTTAGTGAATAATTTTGTAGACAATTGAAAAGACTATTTCCATTGATATTATTCAACGTATCTCCCCAAGATGTGTGTCTGGCATTGGGATCACCCCCAATAAATATTCCATCAAATTCCAGAACATAAAGTCACATAAATGTGAAAGGCCGTTGTAACTTATTTGATGTGTAGAGTAACACGGAAAATAGACTGATCCGAAAAGAAACTTCTTTTCAATGCCATGTATAATAAGTTTAATATGAAGGAAAATATTTGGAAAATATAAATTGGGAATTTTTATTATTGAGAAATTAAATGATTTGCGTATGACAATTCCAACTCCTAAAGGACTGCCATCTCTTAAAAATGTGTAACCCTCCAGATAAATCCTGTGCTTAATTCTAATGTGGGTTTCCTGTATGAATGCAATATCAATGTCATTTCTTTTAAATTTAATAAATTTAATAATTCTATTCTTCTACTCTTTTCGACAAGAGATCTGACGTTAAAAGTAAGCAAGTTTAAAAAATTACGGACCACAATTTTGATTAATTTCGTTTAATAAATTAACGCTTATACTAGTTACATATCAAGCAGCATCCGAGGGCCCCAATACCGACTATTCAAAATATCATGCCATGAAGAATAGTCCCTGTGCCGGCAATAAAACATAGTCTGAATAACTCATTGTATCCCTTAGGTCTATCCGTCGATAGTTTCCGAAGGTCTCTCGACTACTGAGTTACAGGATCTCCACATTTTAAATACGAAGGACACTAGTCGCTACGGTCGCAAAAGTCCCAGATTGCATACGAATGCTACTGTGAGTGTATTCAATCAGTTCGCTACAAAACCCTCGATCCCGTATACAGCATCCAACATATTGAGTTATAGTATCCAAAATTCGCAATAGACTCACGATCGGCGCGGAAAACACTATAAGTAATCGCCTTAGGTTGCATCCGAATGTTTTTTCGAATGTCTTCCATTTGGTCTCTACTAAAACCTTAGGCAGCAACCGCAGTACTCTGGAATTCCGAGTTACGGAATCCCCGCATTTTAAATTGCCACACTACTAGCAATAATCTCTAATCCCATTACCTTGCTGTGTCCTCATGTTTCATCCGAATGCTTCTTCAATGTCTTCCATCAATTAGCTACCAAAACCTCGTTCCCGTAGCCAGCATCCAACGGTCGCCTAAACTATCGAATTACAGAAAAAATGTAAAACATTGCTGCTTGTTGGATTACTCTCGTGTTTACATTGATTCTATAATGCAATTCAAAGACCTATCACTCCAAGAAGTTCACCCTGTCTCTGTTGAACTAAAACATTAATGGATAAGTCGCCCAAAAGAAAAGATCATAACCATTATTAGCACCTCTACTGAATCTGCTGTGTCTCATGGCCTCAAAAGTCAAAGGACACTTAACAAGGATATCGCCACTTATCCTTGTGAAGAGAGTTTCACTTTTTGCACTAACAACAAAATAATATAATCATCCTTTATTCTCGTTTCCCTATGAAAACATTGGAAAAGTAACCGTTTTGTTTTTGTGGCATGTTCTCAACTCCTCTCACAATGTTAACTCCTGGCTCAAGTGGTACTTCTGATGACGCGGCCGGCAGTGGTGATGGCGTTGATAATGTTGCATGAACGATATAGACTCAATACTCTGGGTTGTTGGTGGTGTTATTGTTATTGTTGTTGTCGTCTTGGGCAATTGATGTTGGTTCTGTGTTTATGTTTTTGTTGACATTAAAACAAATTTATTGATTAATGTTTTGCTAAATGTCATTACGTTACATTTTCTGTCGTTGTCCGTCTGTCCGTCAGCCTGTCTATCTGGCTATGATTTTGCTGTTGGAAATCATTTTGAATAGAAACTCATAAATTACGTTTCCCTTTAGCTGGCATTGTGTGCTGATGCTTCGATTTGGAAATGTTTTTTTTTTTTTTTGTGTATTAAAAGTGAAAATGTATCGAGGGTTGGAAGATCATATTTTATCATCGCTTCTAAAAGCAAGGCTTTTAAATGAGGCTTTGTTGGTCCCGCGGTCTGTCTTTTTCATTCGTGTTTAAGAGTTGCTGCTTTGTATTAATGTCTGTTTGTCTGTCTGCCTTTCTGTCGTGTTTTTGGTCCCATCAACAGCTGTAACGAATTGTCAACAATATTGAGTTCATTATTTGATTATAAATCAACTGCAAATCTTGTAGTTATTTTTGCCACACAAAATACTTTTGAATTCATCGTTATGCCTTAGATGAAAGGGGCGTGTTGTGAAAATTTTGCAATTTGTGATGCTAGTGCGAATGTACTTAAAAATCTTTTAAGAAGGATTTTAATGTGATTTATCTAACAAATCAATATGTGATTTCTGGTAATGTGAATAGGGGCGCAATAAATCAAATTAAAAGAGGCGAAAAAATCGCAAATATTGACGCGGCTTGAGAACAATTGTATATGCCTCATATAAACAATAGTCCATTGTGAGGTGGCGATATGATGAGGATGAGCTCAGAGGTCGACTCTAGTATGGAAGAATACGACAGAGATCAACTCTTATATATAAAAAGTATTCAGAGGTCGACTCTAGTATAGAGGAGGATCTCAGAGGTCAACTCTAGTATAGAGGAAGACCTCAAAGGTCGACTCTAGTATAGAGAAAGAGCTGATAGGTCAACTCTAGTATAGAGAAAGACCTCAGAGGTCTACTCTAGTATAGAGGACTGTAGTATAAAGAGGAAGACCCCAGAGATCGGCTCTAGTATAGAAGAAGACCTCAGAGGTCGACCCTAGTTTAGAGGAAGATCTCAGAGGTCGATTCTATTAGAGAAAGACCTCAGAAGTCGACTATAGTATAGAGCAATACCTCAGAGGTCGACTCAAGTATGGAGGAAGACCTCAGACGTCGGCTACAGCATAGTGGAAGACCTCAGAAGTCGACTCTAGTATAGAGGGAGACCTCAGACGTCGAGTCTAGTATAGAGAAAGACCTCGAAGGTCGACGTTAGTACAGCGGAAGACCTCAGAGGTATCTTCTATTATAGAAAAAGACCTCAGAGGTCAACCCTAGTATAGCAAAAGACCTCAGAGGTCAACCCTAGTATAGAAGAAGACCTCAGAGGTCAACTCTATTATAGAGGAAGACCTCAAAGGTCGACTCTAGTATAGAGGAAGACCTCAGAGGTCGACTCTAGTATAGAGGAAGACCTCAGAGGTCGACTCAAGTATGGAGGAAGACCTCAGAGGTCGACTCAAGTATGGAGGAAGACCTCAGACGTCGGCTATAGTATAGTGGAAGACCTCAGAGGTCGACTCTAGTATAGAGGGAGACCTCAGAGGTCGACTCAAGTATGGAGGAAGACCTCAGAGGTCGACTCAAGTATGGAGGAAGACCTCAGACGTCGGCTATAGTATAGTGGAAGACCTCAGAGGTCGACTCTAGTATAGAGGGAGACCTCAGACGTCGACTCTAGTATAGAGAAAGACCTCGAAGGTCGACTCTAGTACAGCGGAAGACCTCATAGGTATCTTCTATTATAGAAAAAGACCTCAGAGGTCAACCCTAGTATAGCAAAAGACCTCAGAGGTCAACCCTAGTATAGAAGAAGACCTCAGAGGTCAACTCTATTATAGAGGAAGACCTCAAAGGTCGACTCTAGTATAGAGAAAGACTTCAGAGTTCGACTCTAGTATAGAGAAAGAGTTTATAGGTCGACTCTAGTATAGATAAATACCTCAGAGGTCGACTCTAGTGTAGTAGAAGACCTCAGACGTCGACTTTAGTATAGAGAAAGACTTCAGAGGTCTACTCTAGTATAGAGGAAGACCTCAGAGGTCGACTCTAGTATAGAGGAAGACCTTAGAGGTCCACTCTAGTATAGAGGAAGACCTCAGAGGTCGACTCTAGTATAGAGGGAGACCTCAGACGTCGACTCTAATATAGAGAAAGACCTCGAAGGTCGACTCTAGTACAGCGGAAGACCTCAGAGGTATCTTCTATTATAGAAAAAGACCTCAGAGGTCAACCCTAGTATAGCAAAAGACCTCAGAGGTCAACCCTAGTATAGAAGAAGACCTCAGAGGTCGACTCTAGTATAGAGGAAGACCTCAGAGGTCGACTCTAGTATAGAGGAAGACCTCAGTCTATAATATAGAGGAAGACCCGAGGTCGACTCTAGTACATAGTCTATAATAATAGAGCCGACCTCTGAGATCTTCCACTATGCTATAGCCGACGTCTGAGGTCTTCCTCCATACTTGAGTCGACCTCTGAGGAATACCTCAGAGGTCGACTTTATTATAGAGGAAGACCTCAGAGGTTATATGAAGGACGACCTCAGAGCTCGACTTTAATTTTGAGGAGTACCTCGGGCGTCAACTCTAGTACAGATGGAGACTTCAGAGCTCGACTCCGGTGTAGAGAAGAAGCTCAGAACGATGGATTTCGTTGGTGAGACACGCAGTTGAAATATTTTATTTGTCACTCGTATTGATTTAACATAGATATATATTTAACATATATATGTTCAAAAATGACATATATGCCATTTTTGAACAACATAATAGTTAACATAATAGTTTTGAACCTGAAAATCTTATTTAGTGAAAATCTTGCCAACGAATAGCCTAACCCTATTTTATTATGGACTTTATTAAGAATTTTCTAATTATGCCTGGTGCATGCCAACATCCAAAGGTCGTTTAAATCGTTATTAAATATCTTAAAAAATTTATCAATGTTTTCAAACGAATGTCCGACAATTCATTAATAAACGTTTAAACACAGCCAGCTTTTCAGGTGTTTCACTGAAAAACTCGCCTAAAGATACACACCCTCTTTTGCTTTAATAAACGTTTTAAACAAAAAATCTTTATTTGGGTTTTTTATTCTTTATTAATATACATATCTTAAATGTATATTACCCCCAAACGTCCAAACAAGTTTTTCATCATCAAAAACGAAGAAGAATTTCGTTTTATCTGCCGTCGATTAGCTGATTATCATAAATTTTTATTGTGGTCTCTGATGACTTTTCGATGCCTTTTCTTGTGTGGCATCAAAACAAAAGAGCTTGTCATAATATAGACCACAGTGAATTTAATGTGTTATAAATTGATAAAATTGTACGATCATTATGCTAATATTTGGAACACCCATAACTTACAAAAGAGTTTAGTTTTATTATAATTGTTATGTATTATTAAGACTTTGATATTTCACAATGTGTCATCGTGTTACCATTTTCAAAATTGTTACTAACATAAAACGGTCTTAGTTAACAATATCTTTTAACTGTAACATCTAACAACGTTTCAAACCTGCTGCAGTTCGATCTGTTGGCTAACATTATGTTCTTAGTTAACATGGCTGTGATTTATTAACATGATTTTCATGCTACTCACTGTTAACGTATTTCATATTGTTGTATTGTCATGATGCTTATAAGAAAAATTCAATTTAATCTTTGCTTGTGCTGTAAACCTTTTTGTGCGTTTGTTTCTAAAAATAATTAGAATTTCCTCATTTATTTCCAAAGTTTAAAGAGGAACCGTAGAAATAATTAAAAATGAGAGTATTAAAGTCACGTTGACAGTGGGTAAGTTGTGTACTTCTTAATTAAACATTTTTTAGATTAAAATAATTATTTCCTAAAAAAAATTTTCATACAGCTGAGCTAAATTTACTACAGAAATCCTCATACAACTGAGCTCTATTCTATGAGAATTCTATTGAAATTCTCTTTCAGCTAAGCTGAATAGAAATTTTCCTATTGAAATTCACTTTCAGCTAAACTTAATTGAAAATTTCCTATTGAAATTCTCATTCAGCTGAGCTGAATTGAAAATTTCCAATAGAAATTCTCATTCAGCTAAGCTGAATTGAAAATTTCCTATAGAAATTGTCATTCAGCTAAGCTGAATTGAAAATTTCCTATAGAAATTGTCATTCAGCTAAGCTGAATTGAAAATTTCCTATAGAAATTGTCATTCAGCTAAGCTGAATTGAAAATTTCCTATAGAAATTGTCATTCAGCTAAGCTGAATTGAAAATTTCCTATTGAAATTCTCATTCAGGAAAGCGGAATTGAAAATTTCCAATAAAAATTCTCATTCAGCTGAGCTGAATTGAAAATTTCCAATAGAAATTCTCATTCAGCTAAGCTGAATTGAAAATTTCCTATAGAAATTGTCATTCAGCTAAGCTGAATTGAAAATTTCCTATAGAAATTGTCATTCAGCTAAGCTGAATTGAAAATTTCCTATAGAAATTGTCATTCAGCTAAGCTGAATTGAAAATTTCCTATAGAAATTGTCATTCAGCTAAGCTGAATTGAAAATTTCCTATAGAAATTGTCATTCAGCTAAGCTGAATCGAAAATTTCCTATAGAAATTGTCATTCAGCTAAGCTGAATTGAAAATTTCCTATAGAAATTGTCATTCAGCTAAGCTGAATTGAAAATTTCCTATAGAAATTGTCATTCAGCTAAGCTGAATTGAAAATTTCCTATAGAAATTGTCATCCAGCTAAGCTGAATTGAAAATTTCCTATAGAAATTGTCATTCAGCTAAGCTGAATTGAAAATTTCCTATAGAAATTGTCATTCAGCTAAGCTGAATTGAAAATTTCCTATTGAAATTCTCATTTAGCTAAGCTGAATTGTAAATTTCCTATTGAAATTCTCATTCAGCCAAGCTGAATTGAATATTTCCTATTGAAATTCTCATTCAGCTAAGCTGAATTGAAAATTTCCTATTGAAATTCTCATTCAGCTAATTTCCTATAGAAATTCTCATTCAGCTAAGCTGAATTGAAAATTTCCTATAGAATTTATTATTTTCAGTTCAGCTAGGAAAATATCGGAATTTAGCATTGATGAATTAAAGTTTTTATATAGAAAATCTCATTCAGCCTTGGTGAAGTAAAAAGAGCAAAGCTCATTCAAATTGCTGATATCGAAGGAGACAATTTTACGCTTTACTGAAAATGTGTTTTCTTATGAAAATGTGTTTTCTTGTGAAAATGTGTTTTCTTATGAAAACTAGCTTTCAGCTTCGCTAAATTGATTGATGATTGTACGAGTATGTAGAGAAGCTCATTCAAATTAGCAAAATTTAGTCTTGATGAATTAAAGTTTTCCTATACGTTATCTCATTTATCCTTGCTGAATTAAAGAGAGCAAAGCTCATTCAGATTGCAGATATCGAAAAATTGCATTCAGCTTGGCTAAATTGATGGTTTGCTGTGGACATTCTGAGTTAGCTTCTGTAAATGTTTCTTAGTTTAACTGAGTTAATGTTTCTTTATCGCACTTAGCTTAGCTAAATTAATTTAATTTCATATTTCTTCATAGAAAACCTCATTCATCTCAGCTGAATTGAAATTATTCTGTGGGAAAAACTGCGTGTGGGAGCCACTGTGCCCAAACTATTTCTTAAGCATATTTCATCCGCATCTATTTCTTTCTCGGAAGAAAAGCACAAAGAATTACTTAAAAATTAAGCCAACTACAGAATGTCAGGTTAAATTCCATCTCTAAATCATATCTTTTCTTCTCCAGCCGATGCGTGTGTACTCCGCCTTAGCCAGTGAGTGCCAAAGTAATTAGCTCAGCGCACCATCATCATACGACGAGGATCGCATCACTGACTGACTGTGGTTTAATTAAAATGAAATCAGTGGCAAAATAGGCGAAACCAAAACCGGCAGCCAAGCAGCTTGCGCATGCTCAGTTGCCAGCCAAAGAGACGACAATAAAATACGACTACAAATGCTCCAAATCTAATAGAAAGAAAAAAGAAAATGCGAAAAGAAAAGCAAAACAAAAAATGCAAGTAGACAGAAATAAACAAAAATTAGCAACAGCCGTCAACTGAAATGTCAGTATAAAGAAGGATTAAAGCGCGTTTGGCTTTAAAAAGATTTGGCTAAAATTAGTAACATTTGATCTGTCCATCTCTGTACTCGTTGCCAGACATCCTCTCCTTGCCTCCAGATATAATATGGGTCTCCTCTTTTTTTATTATCGTGTAAAACTGCGTTAGTAGATCATGATTGGATATACGTATGTATGTATGTTTGCTGCACTTGTTAGTTTCTTGTCCATTTTTTTCGTCCGTTCGTCTATCTCTGTCTGTAGTCGTATGTTAGCCCCTCTAGGATGCATGTTCACAGCCATGTACATATCTTGGCTGATCATCTTGGCCAGGTTTTGTGCTCGTATGTTGTATGTGGCGATTAAAATTGGCATTTTGACAGACGTGTAATTAGTGCAGCTGCCTTTCTTAAGATACTCTCGTCCGTTTGCTTCTTCTTCGTCGCTTTTCATAGTCGTTGTCTCTTTCTCTGTAACCAAAGAATTAATACAGTTTTTTTCTGCTCAGTATTTGATTAACATTTGACATGAAATGGATTTGTCTTAAATCGTGTGTTCGAGAAGAGGAAGACGAGACACTTATAAGTGGAAAAAGTTGATCTATTAGACAAAATTTGTTACGGAAAATTATGGATGAAATCTGTCTGTGCCATTGGAATCTGTGGGAAAATCTAATTTGTCTCATGTGGTTAGAAGTAGAATACATACGGTAAATTGCAAGGCTCCCAGGGATATTACAGCGGATTTAATTTTTGCAATTTAATATATATATATATTTTAGCAGTGTTAAGAGAGTATGATTTTCAAAGATATAAAATACACAATATACGAAAATCGCAAACAAAATCAGATGAATCGGCTAGGCTGAATGAAACATATCATTTAGCCAGGCTGAATGAAAGTTTCCCTTCAGAAAACATTATTCAGCTAGGCTGAATGGGAGTTTTACTACAGAAAACATCATTCAGGTAGGCTGAATGAAAGTTTTGCTAAAGAAAACATCATTCAGCTAGGCTGGTTTTGAAGTTTTTTTAAATGGGTGAACGTATTATCTAATTCTGAAACGATAATCGCTAAATTAAGCAATATTCGTTCCTAAAGTGAGAAACATCTTTCTGGAAAATTTTAATGATCGGAAGTAAAATACAACTTCTATAGCGGTTTAATACCAAATCAGGAGGAACATATATATGGAGCTTTAATATAAATCTGAACCGATCTTCCCTGAATACGTACTGATCAGATATAAAATACAGTCTCTACAGCGCTTACATGTCAAATCGGGGGTAACATATATATGGGAGCTATATCTAAATCTGAACCGATTTCTTCCAAATTTAATAGTGTTCATCCATATAATAAGAAACCTCTTTCTGCCGAATTTCATACTGATCGGATATAAAATAAAGTTTTTAGAGCGCTTACATGTCAAATCGGGGGTAACGTATATATGGGGGCTATATCTAAATCTGAACCGATTTCTTCCAAATTTAATAGTGTTCATCCATATAATAAGAAACCTCTTTCTGCCGAATTTCATACTGATCGGATATAAAATAAAGTTTTTACAGCGCTTACATGTCAAATCGGGGCTAATAACATATATGGGGGCTATATCTAAATCTGAACCGATTTTAACCAAATTCAACAGGGATCGTCCTTTGGCCAAAAAAAAAGGTATGTGCAAAGTTTCGTCGAGATCGGACCATACTTTGATTACAAAAATACATGCACAGACGGACAGATAGACGGACAGACAGACAGACGGACATAGCTAAATCAACTCAGAAAGTGATTCTAAGTCGATCGGTATAATAAACGATGGGTCTATTTCTTCTCCTTTTGGGTGTTCCAAACAAATGCACAAAGTTATAATACCCTGTACCACAGTGTGGTGTAGGGTATAATAACACCGAAAAACACAAAAAAATTTAGTAGATGAGAACAGTAGGAAAAATATAGTAAATGAGAACAGTAGGAATAACAACAAGTTAGATGCTATATATGGGAGCGTTATCTAAATATGGGCCGATATCGCCCATTTCGCCCAATCCCAAGGTACCTGCAGCTATAAGAAGTACCTATACCAAATTTCAGCCACCTAGCTCAAGTATTATAGATTGTAGCGTGATTACAACAGACGGACGGACGGACGGAGGGACAGACGGACATGGCTAAATCGTCTTAGAATACCCTCCACCATAGGATGGGGGGTATATTCATTTTGTCACTCCGTTTGTAACACCTTTAAATATTGATCTGAGACCCCATAAAGTATATATATTCTTAATCGTCGTAAAATTCTAAGACGATTTAGCCATGTCCGTCTGTCCGTCCGTCCGTCTGTGGTAATCACGCTACAGTCCGCAATAATAGAGCTAGGTTGATCAAATTTGGTACAAATACTTCTTATAGTTGCATGTTGTGTGGGATTGCAAATGGGCCATATCGCTCCATATTTAGATATAGCTCCCATATACATATGTATAGCATCTAACTTGTTGTGATTCCTACTGTTCTCATCTACTATATTTTTTGTGTGTTTCGGTGTTATTTTCTTTAGGTTTGAGTTATTTTGTGAGGTCACATGCTATCCATTGTGGAGGGTATATAAGATTCGGCATGGCCGAACTTAACGCTTTTACTTGTTTTACATTTGTGTGGAATTCCTTTATAATGCAAATCGAATGACCTGCTCTGTTTTGTGAATAACTTTTGATTGGGTTGACGGATAAACTCCAAATTTTGGCTGAATATAATTTGGAATTAAAAATACAATCTCCCTAAAAACATGCTAAGTCGACTTAGCATTTTTTAGAATGAAGGTATCGATATATAAATAGAAAAAACAACGATAATAACATTGGTACGATCAAATGAAAATGCTTGCAACTATCGATTTTTATATCAATCGATTTAAGACGTTTTTTTCATTAACACTCGGTTAGTTGTGGTAACTACTTTTAAATATTCATTATAGTACCATATGATCGATTTTTGGTTGTGCCAACGAATGTTTTATTCTTGACAACAGAAATTGTATCAGTAGACCAAAGATTATTATTGCAACGAATAATTGGTTACTAAAACAGAAAAACAATAATAATAAATAATCATTTTTTGGTTATCCCAATAATTTCCCAAATTTTGAATAATTAAATATATTTTGGGAAATACAAGCGAAAGCTTAATTGCTGTTCTTTTATTGATACATGACAAATAAAAATTTAATTATTCGACATAAATAAATCTTCAATATTTTGTTCAAGAACGGTATATGTAGTCAAATATAATTTCGTATGGATAACAATGTGTGGAATGCAGAATATGTTGTGCAAAATGTTTTACGTAAATAAAAATAAATTGTTTGTTATGAATTGTTTGATTTTTTGTCCAAGAAATAAAATAAAAACCAGTAAGGAAAGGCAGAAAGTCGGGCGGGGCCGACTATATAATACCCTACATCTCCCTAACAATGCGATAAGGGTCATTGCCATAATAATTTGGAATAATTGGTAAATGGGTAGAAACATATTATCTAATTCTGAAACGATAATCGGTAAATTAAGCAATATTCGTTCCTAAATTGAGAAACATCTTTCTGGAAAATTTTAATGATCGGAAGTAAACTACAACTTCTATAGCGGTTTGATACCAAATCAGGAGGAACATATATATGGAGCTTCAATATAAATCTGAACCGATCTCCCCTGAATACTCATTCATGTAAAAAGACCTCCTTCTGTCGAATTTCGTACTGATCGGATATAACAGTCAGTCTCTACAGCGCTTACATGTCAAATCGGGAGTAAAATACAGTTTTTACAGCGCTTACAGGTCAAATCGGGGGTATATATATGGGTGTTATATCTAAATCTAAACCGAGTTTCTCCGAATTTGGCAGTATTCCTTCGTGTAGAAAGAAACCTCTTTTTGCCGACTTTCGCACTGATCGGATATAAAATAACATTTTTACAGCGCTCACATGTCAAATCGGGGGTAACATATATATGGGGGCTATATCTAAATCTGAACCGATTTCTTCCAAATTTACAAGTGTTCATTCATATAATAGAAAACCATATAATATAAAATACAGTTTTTACAGCGCTTACATGTGAAATCGGGGGTAACATATATACGGGGGCTATATCTAAATCTGAACCGATTTCTTCCAAATTTAACAGTGTTCATTCATATAATAAGAAACCTCTTTCTACCGAATTTCATACTGATCGGATATAAAATAAAGTTTTTACTGCGCTTACATGTCAAATCGGGGTAACATATATATGGGGGCTATAGCTAAATCTGAACCGATTTCAACCAAATTCAATAGGTATCGTCCTTGGGCCAAAAAAACATATGTGTAAAGTTTCGTTGAGATCGGACCATAATTGGACCTGTACTTTGATTACAAGAATACATGCACAAACGGACAGACAGACAGACGGACATAGCTAAATCAACTCAGAAAGTGATTCTAATTCGATCGATATAATAATCGATGGGTCTATTTCTTCTCCTTTGGGTGTTAGAAACAAATGCACAAAGTTATAATACCATGTACCACAGTGTGGTGTAGGGTATAATTAATGAAAACTGTTTTCAATTAATTGTCGGTGGTATATGGCTGACAAATTGTCAGAACGAACAATTTTTTTAAACAGTTGGGTGTGGCAACATGCCATTTTCGTAGTTGGCGCAACCAAATGTGATTGTTGTCAACATGGAAGCAGAAGTTAACCACAACCAAATTGTTGGTTGTCCTGATGGAATCGCATGATAGTAGACAGAAATAACAAAATTCCGTTGGCAAATAATTCGGTTGAGGCTACCAAACTGTTTTCTGTGTGTAGCAGAATTGTTTATTTCCTGTGGAGAACCCATTTAGTGTAATTAAATTGATGCTTACCATTGTAGAACCCAATAAGTTGATATATATTTTTTAGTTTTTCTCTAGAAAACTGCATTCCATTCAGTTAAATTGATATTTTTCTATAGAAAACTTTTTTCATGTTTGCGTGACACACAAACAATTCGAACTTGTGCCACTGCGAGTGTGCCCTCCTTTTCTGGAGCATTTCATTGCCAATGACGAAACACTCCAAACAAAGGTGTTAAAGTCATTTTATTTTTTGTTTGTGTTTCTATATATAATTATAATTCAAAATACATTATTCCAAAGACAATTCTATGTTTTTCTTAAACTTATGCATGCCATACAGGGAAACAACATGCATTTGATGCCAGCAAATGTCAGAACAGAAACGACGACGACGACGACGACAATGTCAGACCACAATGAAAACGACAACGACGTCCACGACACCAATAATACCGCAACGTAACAGCCATAAAAGTATAAACATATTAACAAACAATACTCCAGAGTGTAAGTAAGACCGGCCAACGAAGCCAAACTAAATCGAAGTGATCCAAAGTTAAACTTAAAGCTAAGCTAAACGTTCAATTTCAAAACCAAAGCAACGAACGCATGCGCAGCTCTCGGCGGCGAGTAAAACTTCAAAAAGCACGCGCGTATTAACTAAAAATGTCGAGCAAAAACTAAAAATGGTAACAAACGATTACATAAATTTATGCAGACGGCAACACTTTAAAGTGGTGATTTTCTTTTCTTTGCCATTGCGGCCATCAGACGATGATGATGACAACAACGCTGTCGTTTCTTGCCCAGTTTTCAGCTGGAAAAGTGGTAGAAAGCACGAACCAATTTTACACAATTTTTGCAGAAAACAAGCAGCAGGCGTATGTCTGACGGGACGGACTTTGAGGGGACAAAGCAGAGCTAGACAGACGGATGGACAGACAGACTTCTGGAAATCAAAGCCAGCAATGGCCATAGTTAAGAGAGTGTTGTTACTTACCTCTTTGGCAAAATTAAAAGATATGAAAAAACACTTCACAGCTTTGTTTTTCTTTCATTTTCTTCTCGCCTTCAGCAGCAAAATCAAGTTACAACTAAAAATGTGTGTGGTTGGGTGTCTATGGTGGCCATAACCACCAACACTTTTAGGCTTGTAAAGATTCTCCATTTGGCCATTTTAGATAATTTTATTGATCGATACAACGATACAAAAGGCAAGTAGATTGAAAGAAGCTCCCCCGGCTTCAGACCAAGAGATGTATTAATTAACTCCTTGGGTACATCTGCTTTCGGCGAGGCTCAGTAGTGCGTAAATCAGATAAGACCGGCCATAGCAGAAAGATCACAATCATCAAGGAGTCTCTTTCGCTTGTGCAGCCGCGCTTGATGTGACCAAAAATTCCCCTCTCTTTCACTCGCGATTATGGTTATGATCGATCGTTGTCTGGTGTTGGTTGGTCAAATGACCAAAATGGCTACACATTGTTTCCCTCCGAGGTGTTTGGCATTACCGCTTATATGGTTGAGAGCGGTATAAATTATAATAGCGGTACTATTTTTGTTTTTAACCAGTTTTTTTTTTGCTTTTTATAAACAATTAAATGAACAGAGTTTCTCTCTCGTTGGGTTATCCAGGAGAAGGGGGATGACCATAAACCATCAAAGTAATCATGCAGCGTGAAATCCTTGGAGAAAAGCATCTTCCAAGGCAAAACTTGTTAAGCGCTCAATAATAGCTGAAAGCGTAAATAAGTCCTTTATCCGTGAATGCAATGACGTGGGGGAAAATTGTTTAACAGGCAGCATGAAAACTTTCTGGGAGTAATAATGAGAAATTTGGCAACAAATACATTATTTATTCCGATGCTTTGAGATTTCAATGTAAACTATTTGCATGTTTATACCCTACATCACACTGTGGTACAGGGTATTATGACGTTGTGCATTTGTTTGTAACACCCAAAAGGATAAGAGAGAGAGACCCATTGTTTATTATACCGATTGACTTGTAATCTCTTTCTGAGTCGATTTAGCTATGTCCGTCTATCTGTCTCTCTGTCTGTAGATGTATTCTTGTAATCAAAGTACAGTTCGCAATTATGGTTCTATCTCAACGAAACTTTGCACATATCGTTCTTTAGGCCCAAGGCCAATCCCTATTGAATTTGGTTAAAATCGGTTCAGATTTACATAGGCCCCATATTAGGCCGGGTCGATTTGTGGGGAGGCAAAAAAAGTCGCCATTGCTCAGTGAAAATCGTATTTTAGGGATCAAAATAAGAAACTTTGCCGAAGGAACCATACCTCTTTGACCCATTTAGAGTGCTCCAATCGAGTCAAAATGTATGACCGACCCCCACTAACTTTGGAGGCCCGACCCACCCTTGCCAGTGGTACACCCTCTGGAACCGCCTGGGGGTTCCATACATTTGGACTCGATTGGAGCACTCTAAATGGGTCAAAGTGGGATTTTTTCCGGGACATCAGAATTCGTTTTAGAGGTATGGTTCCTTCGGCAAAGTTTCTTATTTTAATCCCTAGAATACGATTTTCACTGAGCAATGGGCGATTTTTAAATCGACCCGCCCTACCCCATATATATGTACCTCCGATTTGGCATTTATGCACTGTATAAGCAACATTTTTGAACCGATTTGTACAAAAATTTGTTTGTCTTATAATACACTTAGAGACAATATAAAATTTGGGGAAAATCGGTTGAGATTTAGATATAGGCCACATATGTTACCCCCGATTTGACATGTAAGCGCTGTAGAAACTGTATTTTATATCCGATCAGTGCAAAATTCGCCAGAAAGAGGTTTCTTATTACACGAAGAAACACTGCCAAATTCGGAGAAAATGGGTTCAGATTTAGATATAGCCCCAATATATATGTCACCCCAGATTTGACATGTAAGCGCTGTAGAGACTGTACTTTATATCCGATCAGTGCGAAATTCAGCGGAAAGAGGTTTCTTGTTACTCGAAGAAACACTGCCAAATTCGGAGAAAATTGGTTCAGATTTAGATATAGCCCCCATACTATATATGTTACCCCCGACTTGACATGTAAGCGCTGTAGAGACTGTATTTTATGTCCGATCAGTACGAAATTCGACAATTATTCCAATTATTCCAAATTATTATCTCAATGACCCTTAGGGGGGTGTAGGGTATGATATGGTCGGCCCCGCCCGACTTTCTACCTTTCCATACTTGTTTCATATAAGTATTTGAAAGCCTTCTTCTCAAATAGCACGAAAGAGTGTAACTTTTCTAAAAAAAAACGTATATTTTGACAGCCACATACCGAACCCCTCCATACTTATGAAACTTGCTCAAGGCAGGACGAACAAATTCTCTGAATATGGCCTCAATTGATCCAGTCGCTTTGGAGATCATCGATGGAAACTAAACTAGCAAATTCATCTAGTAGATATACTTCTTTCAATAGCCTTTTTTTGACAGATCACGTGCGAGTCGTGTCATGCTGTCATGTTATTTTTGTTAAGTATTGTTTGGCATTTCAAAGAAAGACTTACGCCTGAACAACGTTTACAAATTATTCACTTTTATTATCAAAATAATCGTTCGCCAATTGCGCTAAGTCCATTTTTGTTAAATACAAAAAAACACTTTCCAGTCGACCCACGACCTTGACACCCATTTTTTTAGCTCTCATTAAGAGCTATCTTTTTGCCATTGACCGATCCGACGTACCGGAATCATCGGTCCATATTTCTTCAAAAATGATGCCGGTGAGAACGTAACCGTCAATGGCGACCGTTATCGTGCCATGATAACCGACTATTTGATGCCTGAAATTGAAGCTCGTGATCTCGGCGACATTTGGTTTCAACAAGACGGCGCCACTTCCCACACATCGCATCAATCAATGGATTTATTGAGAGAACACTTCGGCGAGCATATAATTTCACGTTTTGGGCCGGTCGATTGGCCACCAAGATCGTGTGATATCACACCGTTAGACTTTTTCCTGTGGGTATATGTAAAGTCTAAAGTTTATGCGGACAAACCCGCTTCTATTCAGGCCTTGGAGCAAAACATCATGCGTGTCATTCGCCAGTTACCAGTCGAAATGCTCGAACGAGTCATCGAAAATTGGACTCAACGGATGGACCATCTGAGACGTAGCCGCGGCCAACATTTGATAGACATAATCTTAAAAAAATAAATGCCAAAGAATGTTCTTTCAAATGATAATAAACATTCCCCATTCAATTTTAAATTTTCTGTGTTTTTTTCTTTAAAAAAGTAGGGAACCTCGAAATGGATCACCCTATATATAAAGCACCGATAAAGAAGGCCTAAAGGCTATACTCGTATAATACCCTACACCACTCTATTGCAGCAGAATAAGAAGAATTATATTGTGAAGTTTAATCAACGTTATTTTTCCTAATGATAAATTTTCTAAATGTAAATTTTTTGTTATTATATAGCGCCCAGATTAGATATCGGTATATAAATACAATACACTAAAGCTATATATTATTCTGAACCGATGTTCTTTAAATTTGCCAACGATCTTTTTTGGTTCAAAAAAACTGTTATCTTCTAAATTTTATAAAGAGCTATTCAAAAAGGCGGATTATATATTTGATGAAAAATTGGAATATAGGTATGTATAGGGGCTACATCTAAATCTGAACCAATTTTCTTAAAATTTGCCAACTATCGTTCTTTGTCCAAGAGACTTTTATTTGCCAAATTTTCAAGGTGTCACGTTGTTTACTATATTTTGAGCACTCAAAAGTAAAAGATCTCAGCGAATTTGTAAACAAGGACAAAATTGGTCACCGCTATGTAATACATTACTGTTATGTGAAAGGTCTCAGTACAACCAATATTAAAATCGAGCTAGATTCTACCTTGGGGAGTCTGCTCTTTCGTTTACAACTATAAAATATCTGAGGTGTGGCCTTCGTGGCGCAGTGTTTAGTGTGTTAGACTTGGATTCCGAAGGTGCTGGGTTCGATTCCCAACCAGGGCACTCAACAATTGATGTTTTCATCATAATTAGAGTTTCTGCAGATACAAACCGGACACAGTACCACTACAAAACAACATCTGATTGCCCAAGACAACAAGGAAGCTAAAACAATTAAAAGCGTTAAGTTCGGCCATGCCGAATCTTATATACCCTCCACCATGGATTGCATTCAATTATATTACTGGAAAAATATTTGAATATGGAGCAAATCATGAAACGATCCTTTTTGTTTAAGCAAATTATTAAAAAAAAACAGTAAGGAAAGACAGAAAGTCGGGCGGGGCCGACTATATAATACCCTACACCTCCCTAACAATGCGAAAATGGGCATAGCGATAAGAACTTGGCAGTGTGAATACATGTAACAAGAAAACTCTCTCTGCCGAATTTCGTACTGATCGGATGTAAAATACGGTTTCTACAGCGCTTACATGTCAAATCGGGTGAAACATATACATATATAGGGGGCTATATTTAAAACTGAACTGAATTTCTCCGAATTTTGCAGAGTTCATTCATGTAATAAGAGAACTCTCTCTGCCAAATTCCGTACTGATATGTAACAAAATACAGTTTCTACAGCGCTTACATGTCAAATTGGGTGTAACATATATATAGGGGTATATCTAAATCTGATTACAACGATAAATCTACAGACGGTTAAACCGACATGGTTAAATCGACTAAGGAAGCGATTCCAAGTCGATCTGTATAATAAACGATGGGTCTATCTCTTCTCCTTCTGTGTATTAACAAACAAATGCACAAACGCATAATACCCTGGACCACAGGGTGGTGTAGGGCATAAAAACGAACGCTGAAAAATGTGATACTTATGGCTTACATGAGCATATTTGAGACCTAGATATGCACGGGGACTACAACAATATAAAAACTGATTTCTATAAATTTTATTGAGATGAATTCTTGCCAAAATAGAATACAAACTGCAAAGTTTTTAAATAAATTTCTAAATTTCTTAGAAAATGTGGTGTTTATGGCTTAAATAAGCATTTTTGGGAGCGACATCTATATGTTAACTATAACAAAATATGAACTGATTTAAAAAATGTTTACTGCGATGAATTGTTGCCTTCATTAAATACATACTGCAAACATTCAGTCAAAACGCTTAGAAATGTGGTATTTATGGCTTAAATACGTATAGTGTGGAGCGACCTCTATAGGGTGACTATATCAAAATATGAACTACTAAATTGCTTTAAAAATGTGGTATCTATGGCTCAAAACCTATATCAAAACATTGACCGATATGACCCATTTGCAATCCCAAACAACCTGCAACTATAAGAAATATTTTTACCAAATTTGATCAACATAGCTCTATTATTACGTACTGTAGCGTGATTAAAACAGACGGACGGACGGACTTGGCTAAATCGTCTTAGAATTTTACGACGGTTATGAATACATATACTTTATGGGGTCTCAGATATACCCCCTCCTATGGTGGAGGGTATAAAAAGACCTAACATCATGACGACTATTAACAGAAATGCAGCATTCCTAGTGGAGGATAGAAACGGTTAAGTCACATAAAACCCATTTCCTAAGATTAGCAGAAAATCTTAATTAACATTTGAACAACAATGGGTAAGATGAAAAAAAAACAACTTAAGGTTCCCGCGATAATCGGATATATGCTAGAATAAGTCTGTAAAAAATAGCAGCTACAGGAACAACCAATTGAGGTTAAAAAATCCAGAAAATGGTATTGGATGACCGTCGGTTGAAGGTATGTGAGCTAGCTGAAGTCATAGGCATTCCCAAAATGCTATACGTCGCATATTGACGGAAATTTTGATGATGAGAAAGCTGTGCGCAAGTTGACTGCCGCGTTTGCTCACAATCAAGACAATGCACCAGTTCACACATATATTCGCCAGAATTAGCTCCCTCTGATTAATTTTGGTTCCAAAATTTGAAAAATTGGCTCGGCGGAAAAAGATTTGCCACCAATGAAGAGGTGGAGGTGGCGATTGATGGATGGATAAAAGGAGATTATGTTAAGAAATAAAGAAAAATTTTCCCAAATTTGTTGTGTTTTCTTTGTTAGGTGGGCTTATTTTGGGACCGCTCTCGTATATATAAATCTTAACCGATTTTTATGAAATTTGGCATAGGTAATTACTGCGTCATGGAACATTCCTGTGCCAAATTTCATAAAAATCTGCCAGAAAATAAAGTTTATATACAGCTTAAATGCCAAATCGGTGCGTAAATATATAGGGAAGCTATATCAAAATCTGAACCGATTCTGACCGATTTCAACATCATAGGACATAAATTGCGACCTGTACTTTGGGCACATGCAAAGTACAGGATATGGTTAGATCAAAACTGCTACTGGTTCTGAGGCGATCGGTTTACTTTAAGGTGGCTCTAGCTCCAATATTTTAGGTTGTTTGAAACATCTGGCGCCTAACAAAGAAAACACAACAAATTTCGGAAAATTTATCCTTATTTCTCAACATAATCTTATATTGGCTCGATACATTTTCCAGCGATTTTCAACAGCTTCGATACCCAGTTTATTGTAAGAAGTGTCTAACTCCTGAAAATATGCATCAAATGCAACCTCCTCCTCTTCATTACTGGAAAATCTTTTTCCACCGAGCCATTTCTTCAAGTTTAGAAACAAAAAATAATCCGAGGTAGCTAAATCTGGCGAATAAGGTGCGTGCGGAAGCAATTCCATCTTTAGTTCATTGATTTTGGCCATCGCAATAGTGGATGTGTGAACTGGTGCCTCATTGTCTTGATTGTGAGCAAACGCGGCACCCATCTTGCGCAAAGCTTTCTCTAGCACTTTTTAAACTGCCTATGACTTCAGCTAGCTCATGAACCTCCAACCAACGGTCGTCCAATCCCATTTTTTCAACCTTTTCCGGCGTGAATGCTTCAATTGGTTGACCACTACGGTTTTCGTCTTGGCCGCTCGTATGGCCCCGCTTAAACTCTGAAACCCAATATTTTAAAGTTGCCAACGAGGGAGCAGAATCCCCCAAGTTTTAATATTGGTTGGTCTGATACCTTTCAAATTAAAGTATTATGTTTACAAATTCACTGAGATCGCTTACATTCTCATTTCTCAAAAAAAAAAAAATAAACATCGTGGCCCTCCACCATAGTATGGGGGTTATATTCATTTTGTAACACCTCTAAATATTGATCAGAGACCCCATAAAGTAGGTAAGTTTTTAGATGATGTAGCAGCGTCCGTCTGTTGTAATCACACTACAGTCCGTAATAATAGAGCTAGGTTGATCAAATTTGGAAGAAATAAAACTTATAGTTGCAGGTTGTTTGGGGTTGCAAATGGGCCACATCGGTCAATGTTTTGATATAGCTCTCCTATATAGGTCGCTCCAAAATACTGTTTTTGAGCCATAGATACCACATTTTTTAAAGTAATTCAGCAGAAAATTTGCAGTTCGTATCCTATTTTGACAAGAATTCTTCACAGCAAAAATTTTACAAATCGGTTCATATTTTGCTATAGTTACCCTATAGAGGTCGCTCCAAAATATACGTATTTAAGCCATGAAGACCACATTTTCTAAGCGTTTTGACTGAATCTTTGCAGTATGTATTTAATTATGACAAGAATTCATCGCAGTAAAATTTTTTAAATCAGTTAATATTTTGTTATAGTCCACCTATAGATGTCGCTCCCCAAAAGGCTTATTTAAGCCATAAACACCACATTTTCTAAGAAATTTAGCTGAAACTTTGCAGTTTGTATTCTACTTTGGCAAGAAATCATCTCAATAAAACTTTTACAAATCAGATTTTATTTTTCTGTAGTTTCCCGTGTAGAAGCTATTTTAAGCCATAAATAATACATTTTCAGGTGAAAAGTTTGGCTAAAGAATTTGCGGACTAAAACTTGCAACATTTGTTTTTTAACAAGTAAGAAAGTTCAGTCGGGTAAACCGACTACTGAATCCCTTCACCTTGAGTCTCAAAAAAATATTAGTAAGTTCATTTATTTTTTTTGTTTTATTTAAATTATTATCAATTTAAATTGCATTTAATAACTTTAAAGCATGTACTGGTATTAAAGTTAAAGCTGTTTACTTTTCGTACAAAATGGTCCATTTGTGTGGGTACTTAAAGGTTTATACAAAACACACGCTACAAAAGTTTTTTTTAAATAAAACAAAAACGGTTTTGGATATCAATGAAATTCTTTATTCCTGTGAAAGTAGGTTCGATGCCATTATGTATGGAACTCGATTTCTTTTGCATGGCCACCACGGGCACGCTTGCAGAAGTCCAGACGCTGAACCCAATTTTCGACGGTTTTCAAGCATAAATCGACCGATACTGCTGCAATTTCACGTTCGATATTCGTACGAAGTTCATCAATCGTCGCTGGCTTGGTTGCATAGACCATAGACTTGACGTAGCCCCACAGGAAATAGTATAACGGCGTCAAATCGCACGACCGAGGCGGCCAATCGACTGAACCATTTCGTGAGATAACACGTTCTCCAAACTTGGTTTCCAATAAATCGATTGTGGCATTCGCTGTGTGGCTTGTGGCGCCGTCCTGTTGGAACCACATGTCCTCCAAGTCCATATCATCCAATTGGGGCCAAAAATATTCGGTTATCATTGAACGGTAGCGATTCCCATTCACAGTAACGTGCCGGTCTTGATCATCACGGAAGAAGTAAGGC
Organism: Eudasyphora cyanicolor; assembly: GCA_963930755.1. Lineage (NCBI taxonomy): Eukaryota > Metazoa > Arthropoda > Insecta > Diptera > Muscidae > Eudasyphora > Eudasyphora cyanicolor. Next base: position 25,619,180 of record OZ005735.1, read on the forward strand.
CCAATGACGCCGCCGGCCCATAAACCGCACCAAACCGTAATTTTTTCGGGATGCAATGATGACTCATGGAGTACGTGTGGATTGCTGTCTGACCAATAACGCATATTTTGTTTATTGACGAAGCCATTCAGTCAGAAATGAGCCTCATCGCTGAAGATGATTTTTCGATGAAAATCCGAATCATTTTCAAGCTGTTGCTCAGCCCACTGACTCCGAATTTCGGTAGTAAATTTTAATAATTTCGACTCGTTGTTGGCTCGTATATATTTCCATCATGAAATGGTAAACCTTACTGAAGAGAAATGTCAAAAGAGCAGCAAAAAATATGTCGTCGTTTGCTGCCCTGTCGGTCTACTTTTGTAGCGTACCTGTTGAAAAACCTAGCATTACACTGTGCACTGGTATTAAAGGTAATAGCTGGTAACTTTGGGTACAAAATGGTCCATTTGTGTGGGACGTACAAAAAGGAGCGTGCCAATAATGCCCATTTTCCACAGTATGGTAGGTACTATTAATCCATTACTTTGTACAAAATTTCAGGTCTTTGTATGCACTGGTTCAATATTATCCATTTGTGTGGGAGGTACTAAAAGGGGCGTGGACACTTCGCCCATTTTTCTTGAGGTAATAGTGACTAATGAACTAATCCTATGTGTAGAATTCCAGAGGATTAAAATAAGCACTATAGAAGTTATTAAATAAACATTATTTCACTAAATGTTAACCCTTTGTGGGGAAAGTACTAGAAGGAGTGGACCAAGGAAATTCAAAATAAATATCTCCTGAAGATGTCGGAAAAAAGCTGACGAAACGTTCGAAAACAATGAATTAACAATTTGTTTTATATAATATACATGCTTGGAAATACATACTTGACTTCGAGCCATTAAGTATTCAGTTTTTTCAAAATGTTCTATAGGAACTAATTTTTCAAAACAGCAAGTGGAGTTCCAGAAAATATAACTTTTTATACCCTCACTTTAGTGTGACGAGGGTATATATCATTTGCTACGGAAAAAAGTGTAACACATCGAAGGAGTGACCTAAGACCCGAAGTATGTTCGGCGGAAATCCGTTTTGGGTCATTTTAAGTCGAATGAGCAATGTCCGTCCGTCTGTCTGTCTGTCTGTCTGTCTGTCTGTCTGTCTGCTGGCTGGTGCGCACGATAACTCTCGAAAGGAGTAACCGATTGACTTCAAATTTCGTATGTGGTAATATTTATTTCTATCTCCGGCTAAGTTCGAAGATGGGCCATATTGGTCCACTCCTTCTGGTACCTCGCCCACAAAGGGTTAAAATGTTGTGAAATATTGATTCTTTAATAACTGCTATTATACGTATTCGAATCTTCTGAAATTCCACACATAGTATTAGTTTGTTAGTCGCTATCAACTCGAGGAAAATGGGCGAAATTGCCACGCCCGTTTTGGTATCTCCCACACAAATGCACCATTTTGCACTAAAAGTTAAAAGCTTATAACATTAATACCAGTGTTTAGAAATACTTGAAATTTTGTACAGTGTAATGCTTTTATAATGCCTATAGTCCAGTGAAAAATGGGCGTTATCACCACGCCCCTTTTTGTACCTCCCACACAAAATGGCCAAATTATACCACAATTTAATATCTCAACGTTAATATACCAGTCCATATAAACGGTTACCAGTCGGCACAGTGCAATGTATTTGAAGTATCTACTGTTCAGCGAAATATAGGTGTATTTCTTAAACCCCTTCTGGTACCTCCCACAAAAATTGACAGAATAATTTGTGTAATATTCAATATTACATTACTCACAAAGTGAGGGTATACCTTAGTCGGTTTACCCGACTGAAACTTTCTTACTTGTTTTAAATAAATATTAATTTAATAATTGTGACTATTACAAAATATATTTTTTTGCTTTAATTAAATTCTAAAAATATACAAAAATTCTTACATTTTCGAAGTTACTGCCTACAAATTGCTTGGAAAATAGAATTCCTTCCCTCCAATTTTCAATTTACTAATGCTGAATTAATTAACCAACACATACCACCTCCATTTCATTACAATCATACTTATGTGGCTGGTTTTACACCGCACTGCAACTTCATGAAAAGAAGCAGGGGTAAGAAACAAAAAATTGGGTGTTAACTAAAAAATATCGAACATTAGACATAATAAAGACACACCTTAAAGCGAAAAATGAGAAAAAAAGAGTAAAATTGTCTTGCAGTTTTTCTCCTTTACAACATAGCAAAAAAGACGCCAACATTGAAATTATAAACGTACACTTATTTGCAACTTGCCACCTGATCCATATAGAGACACAGGAGTATATACGACTAACACTGGTTTACAAAAACATGTTTGAAGAAATTTAAAAAAGTCAACAGGGCCGACAATGGAATCTTTACAAAATAAATCTATTGGAAGTGATACCAACATAGTTTTCACTTTATCATTCAGTGAAAAAACTTGTAAACTAGTGTATGCAACTCAAAAATAAACTACAATTTCTGTAGCAAATGGTGTTTTATTTTTTTCGGTTGCAGTAGTTTTGTTGCCCATACATTGCAATATGCATACTCGTAACATGGGAATAAAGTAAATGCTCGGCTTGTTGCTTGTTTAACGTAAATTGCTGCCAACAATATCAATATTTATTCAAACGATAACACCTTCTGATTTACAACACTTTGCGCTTACCCTCCTCTTTTTGCTGTGGCGGCAACAAACAATCTGTATGCAATCGATATTTAGTTGTTCGAATGCTCGTATGTTGTAAGCGCGCATGCAGCATAAACTCTTGAAGCCTATACTCGGTCTGTGTGTTCCCCGAGTATGAGTTTATTAAACAAGCAGCAATTGCTGCCAACTTGTAAGAAAAAATCGCTACAACAGCACATTTTTTCTTCTCGAACAACAGCAGAACATGAAAGTTTTCCTGTCATTTGGTAGTAACATCTTCTCTTGAAGCCTCGCACTCCATCGATCCCAGAAGTCATCTTCTGAGTATGAGACTTTTTCTTTGGGATCCTGCAAGAAAAAAAAACAGAAATGTACGCCAGCAACACCACTACCGCGACCATCACCTGATAGTTATTCTATTAAGAGCTCAACACATCGTCGACATTGTGCTACTGCAAAAATTGCCATGTTCAGCTAGTTCAGACAACAACATTGGAAAACTACATAAAAAGAGCAAAGAAAACTCTCCGAAACAAGAACATATTATTTTTTACATACTCCGATTTGTGAAAATTACTATCATGCAAAATGTAGTTTGCAGGATGAACAAAGCGCGCACATGCAAAGGGTTATGACAAAAGTTGTATAAGAGTTCTAGTGCTCATCATCAGTATTCCTGGTATTTATGGTATTAAGAACCAGCGTGGACTTCCCAAGTTTTGTCAACAGACCTGTATTATCAAACAATACTTCAAGAATCATCGGTAATTTCCCAGAACTCATCAGCAGCTTTCCGTCGTGAATTCTCTAAGATCCACTGTGAAAGCTTTAACATTTTGGTGGATTTCGTAGGACCCATCACAGGTTCCAGTTGTGGATTCTGTAAGACTTACAGTGAATACTATACGAGTCATCATTAATTTCCCAAGACCCAAAATCAACATTCTGTCGTTGAATTCCCAGCATTCGTCAGCAGTATACAGTCGTGGATTGTCTAAGACTTAGTGTGAATAATTTAGTATTCATCATGGATGTCCCACTATACATTAACATTATTAACTTGTGGGTTTTCAAGACTCTTGGAAATACATCCAAATCTCACCAGCAGCATTCAGTCGTGGATTTTCTAATTCTCAGTGTAAATACTTTAACAATCATCGTAGATTTCCTATGACTTCCACGCAGCGTTCAACCGTGGATCTGTCAGTGGACTCATCAGCGCATTCATTAATGGATTTTATAAGAATCCTTTAAGTTTAATCGCGGATTTGTCAGAACTCATCGGCAGCATTTACTTGTGGATTCTTTAATACTCACGTTGGATACTTAAAGAATCATCGTGTATTTTATCCTCAGCATTCAGTTGTGGTTTCTCTAAGACTCACTGTTAATTCTTCTTGAATTTCCCAAGAATCACCAGCAGAATTTACTCGTGAATTCTCTAGATTTCCTAGGACTTCCACGCAGCGTTCAACCGTGGATCTGTCAGTGGACTCATCAACATCATTCATTAGTGGATTCTTTAAGACTCACAGTGAATACTTTAAGTTTCATCGCGGATTTCCCTGGACTCATCGGCAGCATTTACTTGTGGTTTCTTTAAAACTCACGTCGAATACTTCAAGAATCTGCGTGGCTTTTATCATCAGCATTCAGTCGTGGTTTCTCTACTCATCACTCACTGTTAATACACCCTAAATTTCACAAGACTCATCCGCGGAATTCACTCGTAAATTCTCTAAGACAGACTGTGGGTAATTAAAGATTCATCGTGGATTTGCCGTAACTCATCAGTAGCATACAATCGTGGATTGTCTACGACAAACTGTGAATATTTTAAGATTTATCGGGGATTTCCCAGGACTTATCAGAAGCATTTATACGTGAACTCTCTAAGACAGACTTTGAATAACCATAGATTAGTCGTGGTGCAGGGAGATGACTCATCAGCAGCATTCAATCATGGATTCTCTTAGACAGACTGTGAAGTGAATCGCGGATTTCTCAAGACTCATCAGCAGCATTTAGTAGTGGATTCTCTAAGACTCACTATTAATTCCTTAAGAAACATCGTGTATTTCCCAGTACTCGTCTGCAGCATTCAATCGTGGTTTTCTCAGTACTCATCAACTGCATTTAGTCGTGGATTTTATAAGTCTCACTGTGAATACTTTTAGAATCATCATATTTTTACCAGGACTCATCAGCTGAATTTAGTCGTGGAGCCTCTTCAAAACTCATTTTAAATACATAAAGAATTATTGTGGATTTCATCAGCAGCATTCAGTCGTGGATTCTCTAAGATTTACTGTGAACACCTTTGTCGTTGTGGATTTCCGAGGACGGCTCATCAGCAGCATTCAGTAATGGGTTATCTAAGATTCACTACGAATACTTTCAAAATCAACGTGGGTTTCCTAGGAGTTAGCAGCAGCATTTAGTCTAGGGCTATTTAAGACTCACTGTGAATACTGTGAGATTCTTACCGGATTTCTTGGACTCATCAGCAGCATTCAGTCGTGGATTCACTAAGACATCGTGGATTACTTAGGACACATCAACATCATACAGACGTGGTTTTCATAGGACACATCAACATCATTCCGACGTGGATTCTCCATGACGCACTGTGAATACTTTAAGAATTATTGCTCATTTCCCTGGACACATCAGCTGCACTCATTAATGAGACACACTGTGAATTCCTTCAGAATAATAGTATATATCCTACGACTCATCAGTAGCATTCAGTCGTGGATTTTCGTGAATACTTAAACTTCTCGGTACCCATCAGCAGTATTCAGTCGTGGATTCGTTAAGACTCACCAAGAATTTTTTAAAAAATCATTGTGGATATCCCAGGAATCATGAAAAGCATTCTGTGGGGGACTCCCAAAGGTACACTGTGAATTCCTCAAGAATCATAGAGTATTTCCCAGGACCCGTCAGCAGAATTCAGTCGGAAACATAGTGCCAACTTGCCCGATTCTATTAATCCAGCTCTGATTAATTTGGGACACATTACTGATCTGTTGACAAACGGATTTATTTGAATCAGATAATTAGGAAAATGTGCACGAAAACACTATTGCTGTATATGGTATGCCACCATACCACTATGACTAGAAATATTCTACATAATAATAGACTCATCAGAAGAGGATATATTCTCCTTAGTACTCTACTATTAGTATCTACTCCTTATCAGAGGACCTGTTGTGTAAAATACTCCATAGTATACGACCAGTTGGGTTATTTACACCTTAGTAGGAGGACAGTTGGGTTATCTACTCCTTAGTAGAGGAATGGGTCATCTACTCCTTAGTTGAGGGAACAGTTGGTAATCAACTCCTCAGTAGACGCCAACTTGTTTTGATGAACAGTTGGGTTATAAACTCCGGAGTAGAGGACCAAATGAGTTACCTACTCCTTAGTTGAGGGAACAGTTGGTAATCAACTCCTCATTAGACCCCAACTTGTTTTATCTACTCCTATTAATTAGAACTCCAATGAATTATCTTCTTCTTAGCTTACGATCAGTTTGGTTATCTACTCCTTTATAGGCGGTCAGTTAGGTTATATACTGCTTAGTAGAGGACCTGATGAGTTATTTTCTTCTTATTTGACGACCAGATATGTTATGTACTCATTAGTAGAAGACCAGTTGTGTTATCTATTCCTTCTTTGTATTGCATCTACTCCTTAGTAGAGGACCTGTTGGTCAAATGTACTCCTTAGTAGACGACCAGTTGGGTTATTTACTTCTCAGTATGCGATCAGTTATGTTATATATTACTTAGAAGATGATCAGATAAGTAACCTACTCCTTAAAAGATGACCAATTGGGCATTCAACTCCTTAGTAGACGACAACTACGTTATCTAACTAATTAGTAGAGGAATCCGATGAATTACTCAGTTGACGACCAGCTGGGTTATCTACTCCTTAGTAGATATTCACTTGTGTTGTCTATTGGTATCCGTAGTATGCGGCCAGTTGGATTATCTACTCCTTTGTGGAGGACCAGTTGAGTTATTAACTTCTTAGTTGACGACCTGTTGTGTTACCTACTCCTTAGTAGACGGCCAGTGGGGTTGTGTATTGCATAGTACATTACCAATTGGGTTATCTACTCCTTTGTAGAGGACCAGGTGGATATATATATATATATATGTATTATATATACAAGGTGGCGCAAAAGTAATCCTCCTATCAGAAAATGCTATACATTTTGTGATTGGCCCCTAATGTCAATTCTGTTTTGACACATTCTGTAAACACATGCGAAATACACGTTAATAAACAATGTTACGCTACACTGCTCCAGAACGCGGAATATTGCTGACTATTTAATAATCGGTCGGTGACTTTGGCACAACGTGAATTTTGTCGCAGATTTCCTGGCCGTCCAACGCCTACTGGTGAAACACTGCGACGTTTAGCCGCTCGCCTCGAAGAGACTGGCACAACACGAGATGCTGCCAGGCGTGGCAGATCCCGGAGTAGCCGTTCTGCAGAGAATATTTCTGCTGTAGCCGAGGATGTCATGGAAGCGCCGTCGACATCGACCAGACGACGTGCCACGCAAATGGGTATCAGTCGCCGGTCTCTACAGCGAATTTTGGTACAAGATTTGAAGATGTTTCCGTACAAAGTCCAGACGGTGCATCAGCTGTTAGCTGCTGACCGCCAATCGCGTCTAACATACGCTCGAAAGGTTACTTTTGCGCCACCTGTTATATGTATTAGGAACCGCCCTAATATGTATATACTTCAAAAATGACGACCAAATTGGGTTATCTACTCCTTTGTAGAGGACCAGGTGGTTATATATATATGTATATACTTCAAAGCTGACGACCAGTTGGGTTATCTACCCCTTAGTAAGCGGCCAATGTGCTATCTACTCCTTAGCAGACGCTCATTTGGATTATTAATTCCATAGCAAAGAACCTGCTGGGATATATGCACTTTACTGGAGGAACTCTTGGTTAGTTAGTAAACAACGAGTTGGTTTGTATATTCCTTGGTAGATGACCAGTCTGAGTTATCTACTCTTTAGTAGACGACCAGTTGGGTTATCTATTCCTTAGGAGATAATCGGTTAGGTTATTCACGCCTAAGTAGGCCAGCTGGGTTATATACTCCTTAGCAGGCGACCAGTTGGGTTATCTACTCGTTGTAGATGACCATATGAGTTATATACTTCTTAGTTTACTACATGTTGGCTTCTCTACTCCTTAGTAGAGCACCAGATGGGTTATCTAGTCCTTAGTAGACAACCAGATGGGTTATCTATTACATGGTAGATGATCAGTTGGTTTAGTCACTCATTGATTACTCATATTCCTCAGTAGGCGGGCAGTTGTGTTATTTCCAATGGGTTATCTGCTCTTTAGTATACGTTGGGTTATTTATTCCGCAGTACAGGACCTGTAGGTTTATTTAATCCTTAGTTTGCAAGCAGTTGGGTTATCTACCCCTTAGTAGGCGGCCAGCTGGGTTAGCTTATAATTAGGAGACGATTTATTGGGTTATCTATTTCATAGTAGAAGACTAGTTGGGTTATATAATCCTTAGTAGATGTCCAGTTGTGTTATTCATTAAATTTATCATCGTGAAGTTGATGTTTATGGCGCATCAGAGTCCTCCAAAAATTCTTCAAATTCAATTTTCAATTATCCAATACTCATGTTGAATATCCTTTATATGAACTGATTGATTTAAAAATATATTCCAGTCTGCATACATAACATAATGATTGACATATTATTTAAACGATTCCAATGCCAATGAATGCCTTTGAGAGGTGCCATGTTTGTCAGAAATATCGCTAAATTTTGTCTATTATAATAACCCTTCAAACCGTGTGAAGGTGTATATGATGTCGAGCTATGGTGGCATATATATTTTCCCAGTTAACGCCTTTAAAGCCTTACCTAAGTGCGGCCGTGCTATTAAAAAGTCATCGTTATTGGCCATAGAGGAGTGGGATATTAAATTTCAATTTTGTACCATACTGCGTATCGTTAAGTTTCCATATCGTTATAGGAAGACACATGAAGAGCAAATCAATTGTAGGCGGTTCAGAACGAAACAGGAGTTCACTTCAATTAGAAATTATTCTTCTTTACTTCCCTGATTTGATAGATAGATTTGAACTAGTTTCATTGTTATTATTTGTTATTTCCTACTAATGAATAAATTAGACAGGTCAAATATTTTCCAATTGTTAGTCCCTGTGTCTAACGAATATTATTTTCCCACTCTTTACTGTCCATTCATATGGAATGTCTCCTAAGGGATACCTATTCTGAGGGTATCGCTATTTTGTGCATAGCATAAACTATAACAACAAATCTGTAAGATGTTACTTTTTGTCGAACATTAGCATAAATTTGTGTTGGTTTTATGTATTTTATGCGGTCGGTCGAGATTCTGTTCCACCGAATCAAGGCAATTCTCAATCGCCACTCCACGCTATTGGTAGTTTCCGAATTCTGTGTAGACGTCCTAACGCTGCATTGATTACTGGCACTTATGGACTACTTCTACTAACTTCGGCAATGGCTTAATTCTGGAATCTGTTGCACGTTGTACTACAAACGTTCAGCCGACTGCGACGTCTACCCGGTCTTGAGGTTGTTAAAATTATAGTTTGTTACAAATCGTATATTTATAGACGATTTGTTGTTGGCTAATGTTGTTGCGGCGATGGTGGAGATGATGCTCGAGATGTTACCTTGGCTATTGCATGATTGGGCTGTGAGAACTAGCTGGTGTTACACATAATTTTGCACCAACACACACAGAGCGAGAGCAAACGGCGGCGGCAGCAGCACATACGGTAGTTATGTTGCATTTGTTTCTTCGATGTCTGCACTTAGTAGCGATTGTTGTTAAGTGAATGTGCAGCATGAATTTTGGTCGTTTTCTGGCGGCAACAGCAAAACCAACAACGAGCAACCGGGAACAGCAACAACAACATCTTGTTGTTTTATTATTTATTGAGTTGTTATTAGTTCAATTTTTGTTGCACCTTTTATGCCCGCGTGAGAGAGTGAAAGAGGAAGCCTTTTGATGTGTTACCAATAAATTGTAATCTTTCTATGAAGTGATCTTAATAAAATTTTATTTTTATGGGATTAGGTAGAGGTCTCTGAGCTTCAGAAAAGAATGGGATGCAAATGTGGAACTCTACAATTTCAGATAAAAAACGTTTTAATGGATAAAAATTAAAGGCACAGGAATTCAGTTTGCGATAGTCAAAACATGTGATTTGGGAAGATTACAAAGTAAGGAATCAGTAGCTTCATCTTAGCATTAAGGTTTATAGTTTTGTATTAACTTTTGACTACAATGTTATACATTGACACTTTTACGAGTATCAATATCACTGATCATTGAACATTGAACAATGGACATTGACCCTTTGTCAATGGTCAATGACCCTTTGTCAATGGTCATTGACCCTTTGTCAATGGTCATTGACTCGTTGTCAATGGTCATTGACTCGTTGTCAATGGTCAATGGCCCTTTGTCAATGATCATTGACCCTTTGTCAATGGTCATTGACCCTTTATCAATAGTCATTGACCCTTAGTCAATGGTCACCGACCCTTTGTGAATTGTCATTGACCCTTTGTCAATGTTCATTGACCCTTTTTCAATGGTCTTTGACCCTTTGTCAATAGTCTTTGACAATTTGTCAATGATCATTAACCCTTTGTCAATGGTCGCTGACCATTTCTCAATGGTCATTGACCATTTGTCCATTGTCATTGACCATTTGTCAATGGTCATTGACCATTTGTCAATGGTCATTGACCATTTGTCAATGGTCATTGACCATTTGTCAATGGTCATGTCAATGTCCATTGACCCTTTGTCAATGGTCATTGACCCTTTGTCAATGGTCATTGACCCTTTGTCAATGGTCATTGACCCTTTGTCAATGGTCAGTGACCCTTTGTCAATGGTCAGTGACCCTTTGTCAATGGTCAGTGACCCTTTGTCAATGGTCGATGCCCCTTTGTCAGTGGTCATTGCCCCTTTGTCAATGGTCATTGCCCCTTTGTCAGTGGTCATTGACCCTTCCTCAACGGTCATTGACCCTTTGTCAATGGTCACTGACCCTTTGTCAATGGTCACCGACCCTTTGTCAATGGTCATAGACACTTTGCCAATGGTCTTTGACCCTTTGTCAATGGTCTTTGACCCTTTGTCAATGGTCATTGACCCTTTGTCAATAGTCATTGACCATTTGTCAGTGGTCATTGGTCCTAGACTCTTGTAAATGGTCATTTACCCTTTGACAGTGATTATTGACCCTTTGTCAGCGGTCATCGACACTCTGTAAATGGTCATTGTCACTTTGTCAATGGTCACTCACACCTTGCCTTTGGTAAAGTCTCATTGGCCATTGAGACTTTGTTAATGGTCATTGAGCCTTCGTCAGTGGTCATTGATCCTTTGTCAATGGTAATATTAACCATTTGCTAATATTACCATTGACCTTTATCAATGGTCATTGAACCTTTATCATTGGTCATTGACTCTATGTTAATGGTCATTGACCCTATGTCAATGGTCATTGACCCTTTGTCAATGATAATGGCCATTGACCCTTTGTCAATGGTCATTGACCCTTTGTCAATAGTCATTGACCCTTTGTCAATAGTCATTGACCCTTTGTTTATAAACAGTGACCCCTGTCTATGTTGACTTCATGTGGCAGTGTCATTACATTGTTATTTTTTTTGTTGCTATATATTTCGTAATCGTGGCTTTAGTGTAATTATTGTATTTTTTCACGTTTGTGTCTTAAATCTTTTGATTTCTCCCAGTTCATCTATACAATACCTTTAGTTGAGTATTAATTAACAAAATTCTTTGTTGGGGCATTATCTGTTTTCCTAATTCAATTAAGAAAATTGTACATTTTGAAAAAGTTTAGTACATTTTTCTTATCTGTTGTTGTCCTCGACTTTGGCAAATTCGAAGTATGCCAAAGGTATTTGGTTAGACATTGCTGAGTGGAGGCTTTTACTTTTTTTGCAGCAGTAGAGAAACGCAACTTGGCTTAATCTTCTTGTTAACGTTTAATGTTGTACCGACATTTATGACATTCACTTTGTTATTATTGTTAACACGACGGACGGAAACTCGCAGACAGACTACGAGTAAATACACGAATGGACAGACAAACGACCGATTTAAAACGGCGACAATCTCCAAAAGTGCAAAAGGCCAGTCAGACAATGGCGAATGGACAAAAAGTGAGATGTTCAACAGGAGGCTTCGCACCTGAAATGCGTATGAGTCTGAATGTTTATTGTCACATACACATAAAGTTGTATCTTCTGGAGTGAACATGGCGAGCGACCGAGGCGATAGCCAAAAGGGTATTCATGTATCATATTACAATGTGTCATAATGACTAAATTATGTATGAAAATATTTTAAGGTTAAATTGACACTAATTGTTCATGTTCATGTCCAAAAGGTAACAGAGACCGCAGTGCACAAGCGCAAAAGAATTATAAAGGAAACCGCATTCGTTGCAGATTAATGTAACATTTAATGGCGATTGTGTTTGTCGACGTTTGCGCCTGCCTGCCCTCATATTATGGACTTTCTTAAGTTTTCCATAGCATATCGCTTGATGATAGTGCCTGGTTGTTGGCTTGGTTGCGATGATGCGATCTGTTACGTTTTATGTTAAACCACATATGGAAAATCCATACATTGAGAAATTACCAATAAATAATGCGTGGTCTATCCGTTTAAACCATGATGAGGGGGAAGGGAAGGGAAGAGGTATTGGTTTATATAAGGCACCGTTATAGCCAATATACCATTTATGTAATAGAAATACATTATTACATATAAGGGTATCATGCTGGCATTGAAGCAGATAGAGGATCACCTTAAACTTTGGCTTACAAGTGCGTATTGTCAGAAAATCCTCTGGTTTTAGGTGAGAACAACTGCTTAACATTAATATATTAGCTTTATACTGCTGCAAAGGAATTTTATAACAATAATTATAAATTATGTTTAAACATTTCTGAATGCATTTTATTATTTTTTAGTAATTCTTCTAAAATTGAAAAATAACTTTAGGTTTTTCTTTTTCACTGTCACTACAATCATTTCAAATCTATTCCCTTTTTTACTTCTATTATGCCCTTATAGAGCTAACATGTCAGTGGATAGGCCAAATCCCAATACATATATATTTATACGACAACTAATGTGAAATAGATTGAAAAAGATAGACCAAATCGACTACCCAAGCCTAAGCGTAATAATAATAGCACAAAAGAAACCAAATTTAGAGCATTCTATTTTTTCTAAAAAGGGTATATTGTGACGTAGACTTTTTTGGTGGAGAAAAAACGTTTCCCCCGTTTGGACTACATGTGACAGTCATGAGAGCGGAAATAAATTGTTGGCTTAAGAGGAGAAGTTTCTTTTGTATTGGAGGTAGCCAATTGATATGGCTGTTTTGTTTGCTAAGTATCTTCGAAGCTTTGGCATTCTCCTGGGACTGAAATATATTAGATCGAAAATTTTGGACACTTCATTTATAGCATAGATAGATATGTATTGCCAATCACTTCAGTCAGATGCAGTCAAACATTTCTAAACCTATATCCGAAAATTCCATAATAGATGACTTCTGGAATAGGGAAAATAATTTGACCACAAGATCCAATTGCAAGGCTCGTAGCCAGTTCAGAAATAAATTCCTCTCTCAGCAGACAATACTCACGTTCTACAAGACACCATTATAATATAATCCTTGCTTTTATACGGGACTGAAGTGTGCTTACTTTCATCGAGGTGATGAATGGTGATGAACGGTATTCATCGTGTTGATAAATGGGATTTATCGTGGGATGAATGGGATTTATCGTGGTGTTGAATGGGATTCATCGTGGAGATGAATGGAATTCACCGTGGTTATGAATGCGATGAACGGAATTCGTCGTGATGATGAAAGGGTTTCGTCGTGGGGATTCATCGTTTATCATTCCCTTATGTCAACAACTAACCTAACCTAATATTACGTAACCTAACCTAACCAATCCTATCCTAATCTAATCTAATCTAATCTAATCTAATCTAATCTAATCTAATCTAATCTAATCTAATCTAATCTAATCTAATCTAATCTAATCTAATCTAATCTAATCTAATCTAATCTAATCTAATCTAATCTAATCTAATCTAATCTAATCTAATCTAATCTAATCTAATCTAATCTAATCTAATCTAATCTAATCTAATCTAATCTAATCTAATCTAATCTAATCTAATCTAATCTAATCTAATCTAATCTAATCTAATCTAATCTAATCTAATCTAATCTAATCTAATCTAATCTAATCTAATCTAATCTAATCTAATCTAATCTAATCTAATCTAATCTAATCTAATCTAATCTAATCTAATCTAATCTAATCTAATCTAATCTAATCTAATCTAATCTAATCTAATCTAATCTAATCTAATCTAATCTAATCTAATCTAATCTAATCTAATCTAATCTAATCTAATCTAATCTAATCTAATCTAATCTAATCTAATCTAATCTAATCTAATCTAATCTAATCTAATCTAATCTAATCTAATCTAATCTAATCTAATCTAATCTAATCTAATCTAATCTAATCTAATCTAATCTAATCTAATCTAATCTAATCTAATCTAATCTAATCTAATCTAATCTAATCTAATCTAATCTAATCTAATCTAATCTAATCTAATCTAATCTAATCTAATCTAATCTAATCTAATCTAATCTAATCTAATCTAATCTAATCTAATCTAATCTAATCTAATCTAATCTAATCTAATCTAATCTAATCTAATCTAATCTAATCTAATCTAATCTAATCTAATCTAATCTAATCTAATCTAATCTAATCTAATCTAATCTAATCTAATCTAATCTAATCTAATCTAATCTAATCTAATCTAATCTAATCTAATCTAATCTAATCTAATCTAATCTAATCTAATCTAATCTAATCTAATCTAATCTAATCTAATCTAATCTAATCTAACCAAACCTAACCTAACCTTTTTTTTAATGAGGTGAAAATCGTCGAAAGACATTTGCCTGATGGAGTTGGCAAATAGTGCGGGGCTTTAACCCGCTAAAAACACCTCTACGCTGGTCCATTCAGCCCTGTATTACATCACAGGGTGGGGAAGATCTTCCCGATCCATCACTATCTAACATTTCTTCGTCGTAAGTTTTCTTGCTCGCACAATTCGGTCATAATGGACCTAATTAACGTCGCTATACACTGCCAATTACTTTGTGAAGATAGCATAAAACCAACTAAATTGTCCGGAGTCAAAACAACTCCTAACAATTCCTCCAACTGCATCCTCATTGCATTTGTAAACCGAGGTCATTCAAACAAAACATGTTCACAATTTGGGCAAAATGGGTCTGTTTCTCGGCCGATGCGATGTAGGTAGTATTTGAAGCTACCATGGCCGCTCAGCATCTGCGACAAGAAGTAGTCCAATTCTCCATATGCTCTTAAATTGGGGATTAGTCGACACGTCCATCGCCCATCACTGGATGTCGTCCACCTGTTTTGACAATCATGGATGGATTTGTCATTGCAATTTTTTGGGCCTCCGCATGGGACATATTTGCTGTCGTTGATTTCAGATCGTTAGCATATTTTGTCTCACTAGCAAGCAGGTCAATAGGTATCATGTTTGCCATCACCAAAGCCGCCGCATCCGACACCGTCCGATAAGCCGAACATACTCCGTAGAGCCGCCAACCTATATACTGGGGCGATTTCATCTCTGTATGATTGGTATTTCATCGCCTGGGACCACGGTGGAGCTGCATACTGGATGACATTTCTGACAACCCCTGCTAACAACCTCCGTTGGGAGTAATTTGGGCCTCTAGTATTTGGCATTTAACGAGATATAGCCATAAACGTCGTTCTAGCTTTTTCACTAATGTAGGTCAGGTGTGGTTTGAATGATAGCCTCATATCTATCAGCACTCCAAGATACTTTAGATAGGGTTTGGAGCGTATAGAACAATTACCAACTATAATTTGTATCTCCTCCATCACTTTGCGGCTACTTATCAATACGACTTCCGTCTTGTGTTCTGCCAACGTTAACCCTGCTTTGTTAAGCCAGGATTGAACCAATTTAACGCTTGAATTCGTTACCGTTTCTGCTTCTCCTAGGTATTTTGCCACTATCACCAGTGCAATATCATCCGCGAAACCAACAATCCTAGCGATGTCTGGTAGATGTAGTCTCAGTACACCATCGTACATCAGGTTCCATAATAATGGTCCAAGCACCGAACCCTGTGAAACACCTCCTGTTACCTTGTAGTCCTTAGGACCCTCGTCAGTGTCATAAGACAGATATCTATTTCTAAAGTAATCCTTGACAATTTCCACGAGATAGGACGGAGTATCGATACGTTGCAACGCATTTACAATTTCATCCCATTTTGCAGTGTTGAAAGCATTTTTCACGTCCAGTGTCACAACAACGCAGTATTCTTTTCCGCCGTGCTTTCCACCTTTTCCTTGGATAGCAGTCGCAGCTGTGTTAACTACTATTTTTATACCCTCACTTTAGTGTGACGAGGGTATATATCATTTGCTACGGAAAAAAATGTAACACGTCGAAGGAGTGACCTAAGACCCTAAGTATGTTCGGAGGAAATCCGTTTTGGGTCATTTTAAGTCGAATGAGTAATGTCCGTCCGTCTGTCTG
This sequence comes from Eudasyphora cyanicolor, assembly GCA_963930755.1. Taxonomy (NCBI): domain Eukaryota; kingdom Metazoa; phylum Arthropoda; class Insecta; order Diptera; family Muscidae; genus Eudasyphora; species Eudasyphora cyanicolor. The sequence continues at coordinate 25,635,640 of OZ005735.1, forward strand.
TCTGTCTGTCTGCTGGCTGGTGCGCACGATAATTCTCGAAAGGAGTAACCGATTGACCTCAAATTTGGTATGTGGTAATATTTTTTTCCATCTCCGGCTAAGTTCGAAGATGGGCCATATTGGTCCACTCCTTCTAGTACCTCCCCCACAAAGGGTTAAAATGTTGTGAAATATTGATTCTTTAATAACTGCTATACTACTTATTCGAATCTTTTAAAATTCCACACATAGTATTAGCTTATTGGTCGCTATCAACTCGAGAAAAATGGGCGAAGTCGCCACGTCCCTTTTGGTACCTCCCACACAAATGCACCATTTTGCACCAAAAGTTAACAGCTTATAACATTAATAACAGTGTATAAAAATACTTGAAATTTTGTACAGTATTATGCTTTTATATTGCCTACAGTCCAGGGAAAAATGGGTGTTGTTGTCACGCCCCTTTTGGTACCTCCCACACAAAGGTACCTTTATGCACCAAAAGTTAACAGCTTATAACATTAAAACCAGTGTATAAAAATACTTGAAATTTTGTACAGTGTAATGTTTTTATAGTGTCTATAGCCCTGTGAAAAATGGGCGTTATTGCCACCCCCCTCTTTGTACCACCCACACAAAATGCCCAAATCATACCACAATTTAATGTCTCATAACGTTTATAACAGTGCACATAAATGCTTATAAGTCGGCACAGTGCAATGAATTTAAAGTATCTAATGTTCAGCAAAAAAAAGGTGTATTTGATAAACACCTTATGGTACCTCCCACACAAATTGACAGAATAATTCGAGTAGTATTCAATATTACATTACTCACAAAGTGAGGGTGTATACCTTAGTCGGTTTACCCGACTGAAACTTTCTTACTTGTTATTGCATCCATTGTAGATTTTCGTTTCCTGAATCCAAATTGGAATTCTGACAGGCCATCAATGCATTCAATATGCTCTTCTAGCCGTCCACATCATGCACAATGGTCGGTAGGATGATGGGTTTTCAGCCGGTTTCTTGTCCTTAGGTAGAAGTACTAGCTTCTGCCTTTTCCATATTTTAAGGAAGGAGCCTCTTTGCAAGCATGTGTCCATTAACAGCATTATTTGGTTCGGGCAAGTGTTAACGAATTCCTTTAGTACTCGGTTTGGGATTCCATCAGGACCCGGTGATTTTTTATCTTTGAACTTTGAAATTACTTTCAAAACTTCAGGAGCGGTAACTGGAACAGGTGCAGTACACTGCTGGTATGATCCATCCAGTAAGGAGGTGTCTGTTCAGGAAAAAGATTTTTGACAATCCTATCGAGAACAGCGGCTTCTTTCGGTGGCGTTGCATTTAAGCATTGAAGCTTCTTCTTAATAATTTTATATGCTAGTCCCCATAGGTTTGAGTCTAGGTCGTCGCATATCTCTAAAAAACACTGTCTTTTACATCTTTTTATCGCCTGGCTCAGAATTTTCTTTTTTGTCTTGTACACTTGGTGATGTGTTTGGTTTGTTTGGCGTCCTCTTGATCTGGTATACAATCTTCGGGCTCTTATACACTCCCCACGCAACATTGCTATCTCTCTCTGCATTCCACCAATATACAGGTGGTTTGTTATCTCTACTTCCTCTCCTGGTCATTGAGATATCACATGCCCGGATAATTTGGGCAATGCATTGCTCTGCCATGTTTTCTGGTGATCCACTGAGGGTCAAATCTTCCACAGATGCACAAAATACGTCCTTCTCAAATGAGCTAACCTTCCAACCTCTCCCAGTAGATATTACGGTTGGGGGCGTAGCATGCTCGGATATATTAATTATAATTGCGCGGTAGTCACTGTGTGTATAGATATCAGACACAATCCAGATTGTTCGCATCGTAATATTATTGCTTGCAAAAGCAATATCTATTACGGAACCTCTTCCATTACGACTGAATGTATGCTCGTTTCCAGAGTTAAGTAGGACCACTCCAAACCCCGCAAAAGCCTCAAGTAGGAGGTTACCCCTTGCATTTGTCCTTGTCCAGCATTAATCCGCTTACGCACCATATCGCCGAGGTTTTTGAGTCATCCGTAACCCAGCAGGATTTATCGGGATGATGGTAGGGTTCGCTGAGGAGAACAAAGTCTATACCCTGCTCACGTACGCTTTGTTTTAGAAGTTCCTGAGCTCCTCAATGTTTTGTTTGAATTCGCCAGTATGTTTATGTGCCGACCTAACCTAACCTAACCTAACCTCACCTAACCTAACCTAACCTAACCTAATCTAACCTAACCTAACCTAACCTAACCTAACCTAACCTAACCTAACCTAACCTAACCTAACCTTTTTTTTTTTTTTTTTTTTTTTTTTTTTTTTTGGACGTAGTGATAGCGCACTATCTACTAGTGGTCCTACACAGGAACCGCCACCCTGGGACCGCTTTCGCATTACTTCGGGGTGGGGTTCATTTACTGCTTGGTGCAGTTGTTTCTTTGTTCCTAGTCCCCCTTCCATCATTTATTTATGAGATTAGGGGTTCGGCGTATGTATTTGTTGGTGTGCTGTTTTTTCTCTCATGATTGTCTGTATGAGGTTGGAGTATTTGTACCAGTCCTGAACATTTCTCATCATTGATGTAATAACTTGAGCGATTGTCATATTCATTACGTCTGGATATAACGTTAGTCTGCTGCTCCAATATCTACATTTTAAAATAGTGTGTTCGACGTTGTCCTCAAATTCGTTACACATTTCACATATTGCTTCGTGTCGTATTTGGAATTTATTTAGGTAACTGCCAAAATTACCATGAGCACTGAAAACCTGTGTTAGGTAAAAGTTTAGTTCTCCATGTTTTCTGTTCATCCACGTCTTTATGATTGGTATAAGGCTGTGGGTCCATCTACCTTTGTCGGTTTCCTCCCATCGTCTTTGCCATATTAGCATCATTTTCTCTCTTGCAGCTTCTTTTATACGGGACGTTTCCCTGTTGCGATTCTCGGCAGTATACTGTATTGCTATTCTTTCATCGTATATCTCTTTTCTTTCACGCAACAAGAGATCAATTGGTGGTATTCCAGCGAGAACGGACACAGCTGCAGTTGATATAGTCCGATATGCCGATGTTACGCGTAGTGAGCATGTCCTATGAACTTTCTCTAGTAGTTTTCTAAGCACTTGGCTGTTTGAAACAGCTTCACTTAGGACTGGAGCAGCATATAATACCTGTGAGTATGCTACTGTTGCAATTAAGCGTCTGGTTGTCTGTCCTGGACCTTTTATATTTGGCATTATCCTTGCTAATTTTGTTGCAGTTCCTAGTGCTTTTTCTGATACCATCTTAATATGCGGTTGGAACGTCAGTTTGTTGTCTAAGATTACTCCGAGGTATTTCAGGCTCTTACTTATTTTTATCTCGTACTTCTCCACTCTCAGTTTTGGATGTTCAAAAGACAGTCTCCTAGTTACCAGGATTGCTTCTGTCTTGTGTGCAGCAAGTGTTAGGTTTTTTGAGTTTAACCATCTATTTATTCTTCCTAGGCAGTCATTTGTTATTATCTCTATAAGTGGTGCGGAAGGTTGATCCACCACTAGGGCTATGTCATCTGCATATCCTACTAATGTTGATCTTTCCGGGAGTTTTATGTTTAATAACCCGTCGTACATTAAATTCCATAGGAAAGGACCCAGTATGGAACCTTGAGGTACGCCCGCTGTCACTTTATATTGTTTGAGTCCATCGTCCGTTTCATACTCCAGCATTCTATCTCGTAGATAACTATCAACCATTTTGATTAGGTATTCTGAGAAATTTCGTTCTCGCATTGTTTTACGAATTACTTGCCAGTTCGCCGAGTTGAAGGCATTTTTTATGTCTAGGGTGACAATGGAGCATAATCTCTTCTGTTGCATTGAATCTCTTGCTGCATTTATTACCGTGCGGATAGCATCTATTGTTGATTTTCCTTTTATGAAACCGAACTGCATGGATGAGAAACCTCCCTTTCTATTTAATTCACCTTCGAGTCTGTTAACTAGCAGTTTTTCTAAGAACTTTCCGCAGGTGTCCAATAGGCAAATAGGCCTGTACGATGATGGATTCTCTAGTGGTTTGTCTCCTTTGCGTAATAATACAAGGTATTGTTTTTTCCATATCTTTGGAAAAACTCCATTTTTTAAGCACTGGTTGAAAGTATTTAAGAAAATATCCGACCAGAGCTTACCAACTATAGTGACTATTTCATTTGGGATGCCATCTGGGCCAGGTGCCTTGCGTTTCTTCAGGTTGTTACAGACTTCGGTAATTTCATTGTAGGAGAAAGCGTCATAAGGAGTTGCGCATTGGCGCGTATCAAAGTGTTCCTCATTTCTATCAGTTTTGGGGAAAAGTGTACTCACTATTTTATATGCCCAGCTTGGATTCGTGATACCCGGAATTTTGGTTCGGTTTCCAAGTTTCTTCATTATTATTTTATAAGGGAGGCCCCATGGATCCTTATTCACTTCTTCGCATAATAGTTCCCAGGATTTTCTCTTTGATTCTTTTATAGCTGCTTTCAGCCTCTTTCTTGCTATTCTGTAGAGGTCCATTGCTTCTAAATCACCTTTTCTTCGTGTGGCTACACGTTTCGCTTTGTGACATGATTTTCTAAGCTCAGCAATTTCGTGGTTCCACCAGTATGCGTGCTTTCGAGATTTAACAAGTGATGCTGTCTTTTTCATTCCAACATTACAGATCTCTGTAAGAATGTTAACGAGCTGTTCCGCAGAGGTATCTACGTTTGTGTTGCCGCTTAATAGAATTCTGGACTTTAGCTCTGTTACCTTTTCTTTACAGTTTTCAGTGTCGATTCTGTGTGTGTTCCATTTAGGACGGTTCTGATTCGCTGTGTCCATTTTGTGTAGTAGGTCCATTTCCATCAGGATGTACTGATGATCGCTTAGGGTTTCGTCTTCTAGTACTTCCCATTGACTATTTTTTGCTGCTATACTCGGTGACGCAAAGGTTATGTCAATGATTGAGTTGGAGTCCCCTCTTCTGAAAGTTGGGGATTTTCCTCTATTAAGAACAATCAGGCCAAGGCATGCAATCATTTCACTGACCGCGATTCCTCTCTTATCTGTTGTTCTTGAGAACCATTCCGACGATTTGCTATTGAAATCTCCACCTATTATTACTGGAGTATTTCCGGCTTTCACGTGTTGCTCTAGTTTGGCAATTTTGTTTATGAATTCTGCGAATTCAATATTTGGCGAAAAGTAGCAACTATATATACGTATGCCTTCCGTATGTAGGACTACAAAATCTTCATTATCTTCTTCAATTGCGTTAATCGACATCAGTGGATTGCGTACGTATAGAGATGATTTGCCCGTAACGTCTTGGTACCACGCCATTTCTTTCCTCTTAGTGTACTGTTCACTTACTAGTACTATATCAACCTCTTTGTCCATAGCATTTTGTATCATTAGTTCTTGCGCTACACGACCTCTGCCTAGATTTACTTGGAGTATCCTAATCTTCATTTTTATATCTACATGTGTTGCTACTGCCCACATAATGGCTAATATTTTGTCTTCCAGCCTCTAGGCAGATTACACACCTTGGTTCATTTTTACATGTGTTTGCCTTATGTCCGTTTAGGCCGCATTTCATGCAGGTTTGGCTGCGATCCTTTCCACGACAGAATCGTGCAAGATGGCCTTGCTCTAAGCATCTAAAACACCTTTTGGGAAGGGTTTTCCTTCTTACTCGACATATTACCAGTCCGACTTTAATTCTGCTCTTTTTTAGTATGGTAACTGCAACATTTCCAGGAACTTCCACGAGTGCCTGCTTTGTACCGCCATAGTATTCTCGGATGTTACGAACTGTTATTTTGCTAGCATCGGTTTCTGCAGAGGCTTTTAGAATGCCACTGATTATGTCATCATTTTCAGTGGTTTCTTCCATATCTCTAATATCTAGGAGATATTTTTCTATGAATGTTTGTACATTCACATTTTCTCCGAGTGATCCTTTTATTGCACCTTCTAGTTTCTTGGCTTGACCGTCTCCCTTTGTCATCTCTATTAGGACATTTCCATCTGCTGTTTTCCGAATCTTTTTTATGCCAACACCAATTTCCTCGGGTTTTATTGCGTTCTTCATTTCTTTCACTATTTCAGCATAGCTGCAATTGTCTGTTTTAATTGTCAAGGTTTCTCCTTTGTTTCTAATCTGTTTCTCTATATTTTTACTTGAACTCTTCTTTTTATTGCGATTTTTTCTTTCTACCAAGGACCACTGCTGTTCTTTCTCAACATCTGTGATATTTTCATCTGGTTTCTGTATCCTGACCTTTTTGTCCAATTTATTTTTCTCCGGAGAGATTGAGGCTGCTCTTTTGGAACTTTTCTTTTGGGGCTCTTTCTCTGTTTGGGTACCTTTATTTATCGTCTTAAATACTGTATTTTCCTCTGGTGCACCTATAACATTGATCAGTGCTATCGCTTCTCTATTCTCACGTATCTGTTGGTACAAGGCAACGGCCTGCAGAAGGTTATCTCTAATACTCTTATGTGTGTTCCTTGAGTCCATGACTATAGTATGCATAGCACTCAGTTTGTTCCCAAGGTTAACAAAAGCTATTTCTTCTTCATTTTTCAGTGAGTCAAAATTACTATCTTCGCTCATTGCTCCTGTTATAGAGGATGTTTGGAAATTTCCACTCCTAACTGGAGATCTTTGTATTCTTCCGCTGGGTCGGAAGGGGTTTTCTTCTCTTACATCCGTTATGTTATTTATTTTTTTTTGGGGGTTTTTTATATTGTTTATGTTATCGTTGTTTACATGATCGTTGTTAATATTTTCGGTACTCATTTCTTCACTGGGTCCCAACTCAGTATCGTTATCTAATTTCGACGTGTAGTTACGTTTTATTTGGTCTCATGGTTATCTTTGCTTAGCAGGGAGGCCATGCGAGGGTTGACGCGAAGTCCTTATGAGACTTTGCGTTCAGTGCCAGACCCGTATAAATCAGGACAATGTCAACTGATCCTACACCACCAACTTAATGGCGACGAAACTTAGAGCGTATTCTGAGACTTGCCAGGTTTTAAGGGGACGGAGGCAGCTACGATATTAGCCCAGAAGCCATTTCTGTAGGGTTTCACTCCGACATACTCAGGTTCTAGAATACCGCAGTCGTCAGGCCAAGGGTTCGTCAGTTCATATCTATGTTCCCAGTATGCCGTAAATGAGGATCTTACTGGACTCGATCCTATTGCCATAAAGACGTGTAGTTGTGGATTCTGCCGCCTCTCATGAGATCAGACGCAGACCAGGAAGCCGCCCAATGTGGGTCAGACACTTCTGGATTTTTGATTTGGGGTTCCACGGAGACATCACACTCCTAATTTCGCCTCTCATGTGGAAGGATACTTTTATGGCGGCATCCGTTCGCCATGTCGCAGAGTACGTATCAGGCACCTGTACACTTTTATAGTACGCCCTGGTACTCTGCCGCTCTTGGTCGGGGGCTGCTTATTTGTCGCAGCAAACCTACATATCTGCAGGTCGTTCAGCTATCCGCCACCCGCTGACCCCGATAGTAGCCTGAGCTTAGCCCTACCTAACCTAACCTAACCTAACCTAACCTAACCTAACCTAACCTAACCTAACCTAACCTAACCTAACCTAACCTAACCTAACCTAACCTAACCTAACCTAACCTAACCTAACCTAACCTAACCTAACCTAACCTAACCTAACCTAACCTAACCTAACCTAACCTAACCTAACCTAACCTAACCTAACCTAACCTAACCTAACCTAACCTAACCTAACCTAACCTGACCTAACCTAACCTAACCTAACCTAACCTTTTTTTTTAATGCGGTGAAAATCGTCGAAAGACATTTGCCTGATGGAGTTGGCAAGTAGTGCGGAGAGATAATATCGATTTTTTACGCCCTTTACGACACCAACATTAGCTGTCCCGGCATGTATGCTTGTGGATAAAACATGTTTTCTGTCCTTGTTATCATAAATTTAATTTTTTTAGTTTGAACACTGTACATTCGAAAGCCTTAGTTCTAGTGAAGGGTGTTCGTTCACAATTAGAACGAACCTTATACTATTACGTATCTACCGACAGTCGTGTTTCAGATTAGCCAAAAATGAACTATACTCTAGTGAACGCTCAACCAGTATTTTTCTGAGCATATCAGAATAGTTTAGATTTGTTTGCAGAAAGTCACTGAACGATAATCTTGTGTATCCGCCCTGCATCCTATGCTAAGGAATATCGTTATAGACTCAAGTGAGCGGCAATATTAGCTCATTCTAATCAGCTTGAAATATCTGCAGGAGTACGTTAGATCGCCGTTCTCAGCTATGCGTCGTTGGTTAGCTCGTTGAAAGATATGTATGGTGTCGGTGCTATAGGCCAACAAGACAGGGCCTTGGCCTTTGAATGGGTTTAAACGCATATTGTAGCGCCAGTTCGGAAATGTTCTGTATGGCATTTTCAAATTAAACATAGGTAATTTGAATGAAGTCGAGAGCACAATGGTTGATTTTTTAAACATAATACCTCTTTGATTTATTTTGTAGTTAGAATGTATACGACGATTGTTTCGACCCTCCGTCCTTTCAATTAGGTAGCTTTACCAATAGTAGGTTAATCAGTGAGTGTGACACTTTATATTAATCCGACCCCCAATAATTCCAGTTTCAAGACACTTGTATAACAATAGAGATAGCGTCTTTAACTGCAGAAACCTAAGATGGCATTTGGTCACATATATTGCCACTAATTCTATAGCACAAACAACCGCCACTTTTTATTGTCCACTAATAACTAATAATTCGTTTGTTGTATCTCTTTTCACAACCACATTGTCATTGTCATTTGGCTGTTTGGCCGTTTGCTGCCATAATCTAAAGTACTTATTGGACGTTAGGTTATTAAATTTTTGTTACTTAAAAGTGTAAGACCTATAAAAACGAAATTGTAATGTTTGTTCAATTTCTTATGATGGCGTTATAGCAAAGCTCTATTTCACTATAAGCGTTGAGAGAGACCGTGTGATGGAGGGAGTGAGAGAAGAGAGCAGAAGAGAAACTATTTAATGGTCACAAATGGCAAATTAAAGCCCAAGATGAGGGGATCCTGAAAGGAGGTAGCTCATTGTAGCTGCAGCAGTAATGGCAGTCAGAAAAAAGGTATTAAGTAGAGCCATGGCACAAAATTATGGGCAAACATTATTTATAGATTATGACTTTACAAATTGTCTGTTAAACTATAATTTCCTGCATTATGGCCTTCGAAGTTCGCCAATTGGCAACAGCAGCATCGGCATCAACAGCATTACTATGAGTAGCTAGCTCATAACTATCCGACGAGCAATACTAACAACGCAACAGCATTAGCCAAAGTAACTAGAGTCAACAATAGTCATATTCGAAAAATATTCACATAAATGCTAACAAAGTTGCCAACAAAATTGCTACGATTTTAAAGGTTATAAACATTTTTTGTTAGTTTTTTCTATGATTTTTTAACGCGTTTTCATATTTTTCTTGGATTTGTTGGCTTTGCGATGTGACAGAGTGCGGGCTATTGTAAAACTTCCTTATGAGTTTTTGCAATAATTAAAAGTCAATTTGCCTTTAGCAAAAAAAAAATATTTAACTAAACGACAAAGTTTTGTAGGAGGCATACTAAGTTCTGGGGGAACATATTTGTCCCCATTCAATCTCGTAATGCCGAAAATCTATATTTTATCACCTTGTGCAGAATCTATTTATTTCAACATGATCAATTTATTAACATAGGATAAGATGGGAGATAATATTATCATAAACTCAATTCGAAGTCATTCGTTCATTCTTTTCGAGATTTATCGTGCGCATCAGCCAGGCAGAAAGGCGGATATTGCTCAAAGGATCTTAAATTTCCTGGAATGGTTCCGGCCAAACATACATAGAGTCTTAGGACACTTTTTCGATGAGTTACGCTTTTCTACGCAGCAAATGATGTATAGCATCCTTCACTGACGTGAGGATATACCAGGTAAGAACAGTGGTAAGTTCGGCCCTCCACCATGTATTATATTCAATTTTATAACCAGAAAAATCTTTGCAGTAGAAAAGAAGCAAATCATGGAACCATATGGCTACTTTTAATGTTATAATATTCTTAAAAATAAAACGAAAGTAGCAAAATTTCTGCCAAGTTATTTAGAAAATGTGACATCTGTGGCCATTCCAAACATACGTAAACTATCGTAAACTATGTAAAACACTCTATACGTAAACTATGTAAAAAACTATACCTATGCGGTTAATTTTGGATGTGAAGAATTATAGTATACTCGTAAATAAAACAAAAAGGCTATTGAAAAAAGTATCTCTACTTGGATCACCCGTTATAATCGTTCGCCAATTGCGCTAAGTCCATTTTCTTTTAAAATCCAAAACAAAAAAATCACTTTTCCAGTCGAACCACGGCCTTGACACCCATGAGCAATATTTTAGCTGAGGATAAGAGCTATCTTTTTGCCATTGACCGATTCCCGATCCGACGTACCGGAATCATCGGTCCATATTTCTTCAAAAATGATGCCGGTGAGAACGTAACCGTCAATGGCGACCGTTATCGTGCCATGATAACCGACTATTTGATGCCTGAAATTGAAGCTCGTGATCTCGGCGACATTTCGTTTCAACAAGACGGCGCCACTTCCCACACATCGCATCAATCAATGGATTTATTGAGAGAACACTTCGGTGAGCAGATAATTTCACGTTTTGGGCCGGTCGATTGGCCACCAAGATCGTGTGATATCACACCGTTAGACTTTTTCCTGTGGGGATATGTAAAGTCTAAAGTTTATGCGGACAAACCTGCTTCGATTCAGGCTTTGGAGGAAAACATCACGCGTGTCATTCGCTAGTTACCAGTCGAAATGCTCGAACGAGTCATCAAAAATAGGACTCAACGGATGTACCATCTGAGACATAGCCGCGGCCAACATTAGACATAATCTTCAAAAAAAAAATGCAAAGAATGTTCTGTCAAATGATAATAAACATTCCCCATTCAATTTGAATTTTCTGTGTTTTTCTCTTTGAAAAAGTAGGGAACCTCGAAATGGATCACGCTATATTAAAAAGCTACCCCTGTAGAAGAGCTATATCGAAATATGTTCCGATGTGGTATATTTTCATTGTACAGAATTTAAGTAGATACAAAACGCAAAATGCCGGATTTTAGCCTAATCGTCTGGAAAGTGTGGTATTTATAAACAAACTTAAATAAGAACCAGTAAGGAAAGGCTAAAGTCGGGCGGTGCCGACTTTATAATACCCTACACCACTCTCGTCATATTGAATAACTCTGATATATAAATTTTGTAATTCATGTATAAATTGTTTACATAAATTTACTTTTGGGACATTTTATACTTAAATAATACCCTGTACCACAGTGTGGTGTAGGGTATAAAAACGATTGGATCTAAAGAGCCAAATCGGATGAAACATATATATGGGAGCTATAGCTAAATCTTTACCGATTTTCTTCAAATTCGGTAGTGTTGGTTCATGGATCAAGAAACTATACTATTCTAAATTTCAAAACGATTGGATGTAAAATACAGCTTTTATAGGACTAAAGGGCTAAATCGGACGAAACATATATATGGTAGCTATAGCTAAATCTTAACCGATTTTCTTCAAATTCGGCAATGTTGGTTCATGGATCAAGAAACTCTACCATTCTAAATTTCAAAACGATTGGATGTAAAATATAGCTTCTATAGAACTAAAGAACCAAATCGGACGAAACATATATATGGGAGCTATAGCTAAATCTTAACCGATTTTCTTCAAATTCGGTAGTGTTGCTTCATGGATCAAGAAACTCTACTATTCTAAATTTCAAAATGATTGGATGTAAAATACAGCTTCTTCAGGACTAAAGAACAAAATCGGACGAAACATATATATGGGAGCTATAGCTAAATCTTAACCGATTTTCTTCAAATTCGGCAATGTTGGTTCATGGATCAAGAAACTCTACCATTCTAAATTTCAAAACGATTGGATGTAAAATACAGCTTTTATAGGACTAAATGGACAAATCGGACGAAACATATATATGGGAGCTATAGCTAAATCTTAACCGATTTTCTTCAAATTCGGTAGTGTTGGTTCATGGATCAAGAAACTCTACCATTCTAAATTTCAAAATGATTGGATGTAAAATACAGCTTCTACAGGACTAAAGAGCAAAATCGGACGAAACATATATATGGGAGCTAAAGCTAAATCTTAACCGATTTTCTTCAAAGTCGGCAATGTTGGTTCATGGATCAAGAAACTCTACCATTCTAAATTTCAAAACGATAGGATGTAAAATACAGCTTCTATAGGACTAAAGGGCCAAATCGGATGAAAGATATATATGGGAGCTATATCTAAATCTGAACCGATTTCAACCAAATTCAATAGCGATCTTAACAGCCGCGAAATACTCTAAACTGCTAAATTTCAGAACGATCGGAGTGAAATTGCGACCTGTAGTCGACGAACAACTTTACATGGACAGACGGACGGACGGACATCGTTAAATCGACTCAGCTAGTGATTCTGAGTCGATCGGTATACTTTAAGGAGGGTCTAGCTGTGTTATTTTCAGGTGTTACAAACATCTGCCGTGAAACAAACTTATAATACCCTGTACCACAGTGTGGTGTAGGGTATAAATATTTGAGAGCAACCTCTATACAGGTAATTTAACTAAATATGATTTTGTTTAAATAAAATACAAATTGCAAAATTTCAGCTTAATAGCTTAGAAAATGTGGTTTTTATGACACCAAAAAAAATATCTGAGAGCGATATGTCAAAACATTAACAGCTGCGGCTCATTTCAAACATGCTGCAATATAAGAAATATTTTTGCAAAAAATTTTACATAAGGGTAATCTATGTTAGTTGTCACTTTTCTCGCGTTGTGTACAGATTTCGGTGCAACAGTTGATGGAATTAGATAAACAACAAACATAAAAGTTTTTTCCCAAAAAAATTTATTATTATCTTATATACTTCCAAAGTTATATATACATACATTCCAAAAATTTTGAAAAACCTAGAAATTTGCATGTATATATTCATTGTTTTAGAGGCTGTGGCCAAACTAGTCATTCTACAGGTACTGGTCAGTTACAACAAGTAAAGGCGTTACGTTCGGTCTGGTCGAATCTTATATACCTTCCACCATGGATAGCATGTGAAAGGTTTCGGGCACAAATAAATTCATATTACATAATTTCAGCCTGATTCGTTGAAATTTATGGTTTTTGTTGCGTTAAGAAGTAAAATCTAGATTGGCCTATGTATGGAGGCTATATCAAAACATGGACCTATGGCTACTCACCGATTTTTGCGAATTTTTTTTATACCCACCACTATAGGATGGGGGGGTATATTAATTTTGTCACTCCGTTTGTAACACTTCTAAATATTGATCTGAGGCCCCATAAAGTATATACATATATTCTTAATCGCCGTAAAATTCTAAGACGATTTAGCCATGTCCGTCTGTCCGTCTGTCGTCTGTCCGTCTGTCGTCTTTTCGATCTGTCCGTCCGTCCGTCTGTGGTAATCACGCTACAGTCCGCAATAATAGAGCTAGGTTTATCAAATTTGGTACAAATACTTCTTATAATTGTAGGTTGTTTGGAAAAGAAAAAGGGGCATATCGGTCAATGTTTTGATATAGCTCCCATATACATATAGCATCTTACTTATTGTGATTCCTACTGTTCTCATCTACTATACATATACTACATTTTTATACCCTCCACCATAGGATTGGGGTATATTCATTTTGTCACTCCGTTTGTAACTCCTCTAAGTATAGATCTGACACCCCATAAAGTATATATATTCTTAATCTTCTTAAAATTCTAAGACGATTAAGCCATGTCCTTCTGTCCGTCCGTCCGTCTGTTATAATCACGCTACAATCTATAATACTTGAGCTAGGTGGCTGAAATTTGGTATAGATAATTCTTATAGTTGCAGGTAACTTGGGACTTAAAATGGGCGATATCGGTCCATATTTAGATATAGCTCCTATATATAGCATCTAACTTGTTGTGATTCCTACTGCTCTCCTCTACTATACAATTTTTTTGTGTTTTCGGTGTTAATTTCTTTAGGTTTGAGTTATTTTGTGAGGTCACATGCTATCCATGGTGGAGGGTATATAAGATTCGGCATGGCCGAACTTAGCGCTTTTACAACTTCATTTTAAACTTCTATTAATTCTCTAAAATATAAGCTTTGGATGGAAGTGGGCCAACAATAATTAATATTTTTATTTATAAATAAAAATATATAAATTATTTAAGGCCCACTTCCATCCAAACCTTTTATGTTAGACAATTAATGCAGTTAAAAAAATTCCAACATTTCAGAAAAAAGATTTTTCAAATCAAAGTTATGACCAAAAACCGATACATAGAGTGATATCTTAGCGATTTTTTAAATATCGACAACTTCTGAACAAGGAGTATTAAAAAAATATAAAAACAAGTATGAAAGTTCAGTCCGGTAAACCGACTTATGAGTCCCAAAAAAAATATTCGTAAATCCATTTATTTTGTTCTTTTAATTAAATTCTTATCAATTTAAAATGCATTTAATAACTCTAAAATATGACCTGGTATTAAAGTTAAAATCTGTTAACTATTGGTACGAAATGTTTCATTTGTGTGGGAGGTACCAAAAGGGGCGTGCCAATAACGCCCGCTTTTCTCTAGACTTTAGGTACTATACAAGTATTACACTGTACAAAATTTGAAGTATTTGCATGAAGTGATATTATAGTTATAAGCAGTAACTTTTGGTGCAAAATGGTCCATTTGTGTGGGAGGTACCAAAAGGGGTGCGGCAACTTCGACCATTTTTCTCGAGGTGATAGTGGCTAAGATACTAATATTATGTGTAGAATTTCAGAAGATTCGAATAAGTAGTTTAGAAGTTATTAAAGAATCAATATTTCACTAAAAGTTAACAGTTTGTGGGGGAGGTACTAGAAGGAGTGGACCAAAATATCCCATCTTCGAACTCATCCGGAGATAGATACAAATACTACCGCATACCAAATTTGAAGTCAATCGGTTACTCCTTTCGAGAGTTATCGTGCGCACCAGCCAGCAGACAGACCGACAGACAGACGGACGGACATTGCTCATTCGACTTAAAATGAACCAAAACGAATATCCGCCGAACATACTTGGGGTCTTAGTACCCTCGTATCGCTAAAGTGAGGGTATTATGACCCCAAACGGATTTCCCCCGAACATACTAAGGGTCTTAGGTCACTCCTTCGAAGTGTTACACTTTTGGCTCATAGCAAATGAAATATACCCTCCTCTCTAAGGTGAGGGGATAAAAATGGGAAAAATCAAAACCGAAATTTTTTTAAACCATCGATTTGTCATGAAAATCCCCATATATACTGGGTTCTCCAATAAGAGTGATATGATTTCTTTGAAAAAAAAACACACATATTGTTAAGGAAATTCAAAAGTTTTTTATTAAATGTGAAGTACAATCGATACAATTAAGCTCTAAATAAAACGTCATTCAAATGTCCTCCACGACTTCTTCTGCAGGAACGAATTCGATGAACCTAATTTTCTAGCGCTTTTTCCACTAAATCAATGATTTAATAACAGCACAAGAAAAAGTCTAATGGTGTTCAATCAGAACTTCTTGGAGGCCATTCAATTTCTTGAAATATTCGAATCGAATTCAATCGGTCAACGGCAAAAAGGTAGATCTTAACGAGAACTAAAATATTGCTCATAGGTGTCAAGGTCGTAGGTCGACTGGAAAGTGTTTTTTTTTTTTGGATTTTAAAAAAATGGACTTAGCATCATTTTCAAACGTGAACGGAAAGTTTATTTTTGCTCTTCCTCCTTAAGGGTACGTCGGATCGGGAATCGGTCAATGGCAAAAAGATAGCTCTTGCTCATGGGTGTCTAGGTCGTAGGTCGAAAGGAAAGTGTATTTTTTTTATTTAAACAAATGGACTTAGAAAATTGCAATCGGAGAACGATTATTTTGATAATAAAACTGAATAATTTGTAAACGTTGTTCTTGCGTATAACTCTCCATGATGAAATTGCAAACACTACTAAATACAATGAAAAACAAATGACAGATCATGACATATTTTTTTTTGAAGCGTTTATTTTTTGTACACGCTGAAAAAAATCGCTTCTGTAGTATATTGTCCCAAACATATTCGGCTTGGGCTTAGGGTACACTCTAAACATATACATAGTATTTGGTACATGCAAAAATTATATATTTGGGAAGATGTCGTTCTAAACAAATATTTTTTTACATCCCAATATGTTATTATTTGCGACTATTATTTTCGAAACAAATATTTATTTGCATTTAAGTATTCGGAAAATACATAAATTGTGTAAAATTTTTCAGTAATTCAAAGATATTTTTTTAGAAATGTTAAATGTTCGTAAAAAAATAATAATTAAAATCGTATAATCTTGGATTAAAATAAATTACTTAGAGGATTGACAACTAATGATGGCTTGGAATACTCAGAAAATTTAAATGATTGATTTAAAACGGAAGTTAATATGGTATCATAACTGGGAGGTATAATTCGAAAACAAGAAATGTTTTGAATTTTTATTTAAATTAAATATAATTGGAGAAATTCCTAAACAATAATTTTATTTGTATTTAAACACATATTTTAGTTGAGAAATTTAGTTTGCAAATACATTTTGTTGTAATATATTAATATATGCGTTCCAAATATATTTTATTGATTTTCAAATAAAATTTATTTGAAAATCAATTATTTATAAAATATGTTTTTGTGAGTATTCTAGAAACTGAGTTCTACAAATCGCTTTTTGCACCTAAGAGTTATCTGGTATAGCTACCGAGATATGTGCATTTGAAAATTTAATTTAGGGGTTAAATTCTTCCCCGACCCTGTGCTACTATCGAAGCAGAATATGCCACGATTTTATCCGCTTAAATACGTCTACATTTTCAATAAAATTTCCTATATGCTGAAAAAAATTGGTTCGACATACCCAATAGGACAAAAGTTATTGCCATTCACGAGTAAGTTTATATTTTAAAAAAATCAGATTTTTAGTAATTTTTTTAGGAAAACAGTATGTATATGTCGTATTTTCGAGTTTTAGAAGAAGTTAGTTAAAAAAAGTAAAACATATTTACTATCATCTTAAAGGAAACTTTTCAGAGAAAGTTCTCAATTTTGTGTTTTACGAAATTTGTAATTGCTCTCGATTGGCTGAACCGATTTTTGCAAAGTTTACTTTGTTTACGCCATTTTCTGTAAAGTTTTTTTTGAAAGTCTTTTAAAAAAAATTTTTACGAAAGTTTTTTGAAAAAACCTTTCTAGAAAAAATTGCTCCCCCTATTTTCTTCAAATTTTCACAGAATATTTTTCGCACTCTCTCAAATTTAGCACAGTACAAAAGTTATCCAATTTTTGTCAATTTTTTTCAGGAAAAAAGTATAAATATATATAACTTCAAGTGGTCATGACTTTTGTACTATTGGGCATATCGAACCAATTTTTTTTAATCATATAGAAAATTTTATTGCCCATCAAGACATGTTGATACGGATGAAATCGGTGCATATTGCGCTCCGATATTTACAAAACACTAACATACGGTAAGGGAAAAAATGAAAAATTAAATTTTTAATTGCAGATATCTCAGTAAATATACGAGAAAACAAGTAAGAAAGTTTCAGTCGGGTAAACCGACTAAGGTATACCCTCACTTTGTGAGTAATGTAATATTGAATATTACTCGAATTATTCTGTCAATTTGTGTGGGAGGTAGCAGAAGGGGTTTATCAAATACACCTTTGTTTTTGCTGAACATTAGATACTTTAAATTCATTGCACTGTGCCGACTTATAAGCATTTATGTGCACTGGTATAAACGTTATGAGACATTAAATTGTGGTATGATGTGGGCATTTTGTGTGGGAGGTACAAAAAGGGGCGTGGCAATAACGCCCATTTTTCACAGGGCTATATACACTATAAAAACATTACACTGTACAAAATGTCAAGTATTTTTATACACTGGTTTTAATGTTATAAGCTGTTAACTTTTGGTGCAAAAAGGTACCTTTGTGTGGGAGGTACCAAAAGGGGCGTGACAACAACACCCATTTTTCCCTGGACTGTAGGCAATATAAAAGCATAATACTGTACAAAATTTCAAGTATTTTTATACACTGTTATTATTGTTATAAGCTGTTAACTTTTGGTGCAAAATGGTGCATTTGTGTGGGAGGTACCAAAAGGGACGTGGCGACTTCGCCCATTTTTCTCGAGTTGATAACGACTAATAAGCTAATACTATGTGTGGAATTTCAAAAGATTCGAATAAGTAGTATAGCAGTTATTAAAGAATCAATATTTCACAACATTTTAACCATTTGTGGGGGAGGTACTAGAAGGAGTGGACCAATATGGCCCATCTTCGAACTTAGCCGGAGATAGAAAAAAATATTACCACATACCAAATTTGAGGTCAATCGGTAACTCCTTTCGAGAGTTATCGTGCGCACCAGCCAGCAGACACACAGACAGACAGACAGACAGACAGACGGACAGACAGACAGACAGACGGACGGACATTGCTCATTCGACTTAAAATGACCCAAAACGGATTTCCTCCGAACATACTTAGGGTCTTAGATCACTCCTTCGATGTGTTACACTTTTTTCCGTAGCAAATGATATATACCCTCGTCACACTAAAGTGAGGGTATAATTATTAGGTGTAAACAGTTTATTTTTAGACCCCGGTTAGTATAGGGTGATCCAAGTAGAGATACTTTTTTCAATAGCCTTTTTTTGACAGATCACGTGTGAGTCGTGTCATGATGTCATGTTATTTTTGTTAAGTATTCTTTGGCATTTCATCATGGAAAGACGCCTGAACAACGTTTACAAATCGTTCAACTTTATTACGAAAATTCACGTTCTGTGAGGAATGTGTTTCGTGCACTTCACTCAACTTATGGTCAACATAATCGAGTCATCGAAAATAGGATTCAACGGATGGACCATCTGAGACGTTGTCAGGCGTAAGTCTTTCCACGATGAAATGCCAAACAATATAATAACAAACAACAATATTTAACAAAAATAACATGACACGACTCACACGTGATCTGTCAAAAAAAAGGCTATTGAAAAAAGTATCTCTACTTGGATCAACCTATAGAACACACACAAAAACAAATTTTATGAATCGGAAGAGAAACATGAGTTACACGCGCTTGAATATTTTCTTCATTATTTTCTTCAGCTCTCCCCCCTGTCTGACATAGGGTGCCCAAATATTGAACATAACTTCTCTAGCACCTCTTCATCTACCATGCCAAGTTTGGTTGCAATCGGTTGTTTGGTTAAGAAACAATCTAATTATTTCCCCCTTTTGAATACCTACCACTGTGCAGTGTTTTGCAAAAACAGACGAAAATTTTCAGACTAGTCTTGGTATTTCGTCCATAACGTGTACAAATATTTTTCTGTTCTGGATTTGTGAGAGTGCGACGAATATTCTGTGAAAAGTTGAAGAAAATCGAGAGGGGAGCTATTTCTTCCACAAAGGTTTTTTTTGAAAAAAAAATCTTGTAAAAAATTTGTTAAAAAATGTTGAAAAAAAATACAAAAAATGGCACATTGTGTCCTCTATAAGACAAAGTAAACTTTGCAAAAATCGGTTCAGCCGATCGAGAGCAATTCCAAATTTCGTAAAACACAAAAACTATTTTTTTTTACAAATTAAAATGCCAACAAAATTTTTTCAAGAAATTTTTAAAAAAAAAAAAAATTATAGCGAGCTCTTATTTTACCTATTTTTAATTGCTTATAAACATTTTAGCCAAAAATAAACTACATAGGTCGATATTAAATATTCTGACCCACTACTTAAGTTGTCGATATATTTTCTAAATACTTAAATTCTAATAAATCTTTGTTTCGGAATTGATAGTCACAAAAAATATTAGGATAGAAACAAAGATTTGTTTAGAAAAACATCTTCCCAGATACGAGTATATACAGGGTTTTCCAACAAGAGGTGTTATTTTGAATCACCCGGTATTTCGATAGCTGTCACATTTGAAGCTTTTATTCTTTGACATTTGACAAGTAGAAACTACACGATTCAGCAACGCATTGAAATTATTAAAATTGGAAAAATCGAAAATCATCGAAAAATCATCTTGACTGATGAGGCCCATTTCCACCTCGGTGGCTACGTCAACAAGCAAAATTGTCGCATCTGGGGCTCGGAAAACCCAAGAGTTATTGTTGAGAATCCTCTCTATCCTCAACGTGTGACTGTTTGGTGCGGTTTATGGTCCGGCGGAGCTTACTTTTTCGAAAATGAGGTTGGATCAACAGTTACGGTGAATGGATTGCACTATCGAGAGATGATTAATGATTTATTATGGTCGGAGTTGGAGGGTATTGAGCAGGACAACGTTTACTTTCAACAAGACGGAGCTACGTGCCATACAAGCAAGGAAACCATTGCTGTGTTACGGGAAAAGTTTCCGGACCTTGTTATCTCTCGAAGAGGTGATCATTAACATTAACACCTTGCGACTTCTTCCTTTGGGGCCACGTGAAAGATAAGGTCTACGCCAACAGCCCAGCGTCGATTCAAGACCTCAAAGATAGAATTCGTGAAGCTAACGAGGACATAGGGCAGCCACTTTGCGATTTGGTTATGGAAAATTTCATGAAAAGGATATGGTCCTGTAAGCGTGGTCGTGGTAGCCATTTGGCTGATGTTGTTTTTCATTATTAACGGCATACCTTCCTCTTTATTATGAAATAAACATCCGATCATTTATCTCAAAAAATTGCATTTTTCTTTGAATACCAATATAAGACCTCTTGTTGGAAAACTGTTTTATTTTTTGTGTGTACCAAATTCTTAGAATATACCCTAAACATATATAAGTATACTAGCTTACCTGGTGCGCTTCGCAGCCCCCATCTTTTATCTATTTTCTGTTTAGGGTACTGTAAAATATCTATACCTCTTTCTTTCAAAATGACATGATTATTACATATGGTGCAAAATGAAGAAGATTTGATTACTTTTATATATAAAATACGAACCCTCGTTTCATTTCTAGTGTGTGTTCCAAGAGTTACCCTGACATCATGGTACAATATTTATTCCTTTTCCCACTGCACCTCTGAACGCTGAAAAACTATTTTTTTTTGGTTCATACGTTAGCAACTTTCCCCTAGTTTATATTGCAATAATTACATTCACACCCTGCTACAATATAAAACCATGTTTGTCCCACTGTGTCTATAAAGGTACGAATTTAAAAATCTAAAGTGAATAGCTCCATAGTACCACATTTAACCCTTTCTGTGTCATAATTAACCAATTTTGCACGATTGTACAATATTTTAAAATGATAATTGATATTTCAAGATCCAAAAAAAACATTCTTATTTCATATTTAACTTACCCTCTCTCCCTGCATCCATATTTTTACCCACTGTACTAAATGTACGTTTTTTGGCCCACTGTGCTATATTTAACCTTTTGGGTCCACTGAATCAAATTTAACACCTTTTTGTCCACTATATTTAACCATTTTTGCCCCACTGTACCATATTTAACACAGTTATGCCCCACTGTACTGTATAGTTACCCATTTTTGTCACACTGTACCATATTTAACCCTTTTTGCCCCACTGTATCATAGTAAATACATTTTTGCCCCACTGTTCAATAGTTAACGCTTTTTGCCCCACTGTACCATTTTTAACCCATTTGTCCCACTTTACCATATACATATAACTATTTTTACCCCACTGTACCATAGTTAACCCCTTTTGCAGAACTGTGCCCCATTCAACTCTTTATCTCACTGTACAAAATGTTTACCCACTGTGCCATATTTAACAAATTTTTGTCTCAATGTACCGTACTCGTATTTAAAATGTGTCTCCACGCTAACGTACTTAAACCTTTTTCCCCGACTGTAATATATTTAATCATATTTTCTCCACTCCACTATTTAACCGTTTTTGACCACCGTGCTCCTAAAACCATATAAACTCTTCATATCTCATGTTTAAGTACCAATTTTGGAAGATTTTACCTTTTTTCCCCATGCTCCATAATTAACCCGTCGTGTCCCACTGTGCCTCTTAAAGTTAGAATTACTAAAAATCACTTCCAATATCCAGTTTATGTTCCAAAAGTTACCCTGGAACCATTGATCCATGTTTAACGATTCTAGCTCTTGCCATTTGGATTTGGCGGATGTACCACATTTATCACTTTTTACCCCACTGTGTGCGTAAATGTTCGAATTTCAAAAAATCCTGCCAATTTCTGAGTCTACGTCCTAAGGGCTACCCTCGCACCAAATTTCAAGATTCTAGCTCATTTCGTTTAGATTTGGCGGTGGTACCATATTTATCCCTTTTTGCCCTATTGTGCGGCTAATAGTACGAATTTCGAAAAATCCCGCCTTATTGCTCGTCTACGTCCCAAGGTCTACCCTCCCACGAATTTTCATGATTCTAGCTTCAGCCGTTTGGCCTGGGCGATGATCAGTCAGTCAATCAGTCAGCCAGTCAGTCAGTCAGCCAGTCACGCAACAATTTTATATATATAGATAGATGTTTCAAGCCCAGTATTTTTGGGACTACTACAGAAGCGATTTTTTCAGCGTGTATACGAGTATGCCCTACTCTTGACTAACCTTTCAACGTTTTTTCTATGAATCGGAATATATACTCGTATGAGCAAACAAATATTTATATTTTGCTCTTTTGTGTATGGTATAAAAATTGCTTTTGAAACATTCGCAAAATGGATGACTTCCTTGGGACTCAGTTCAATATAGGATAAACTTGTCTGTTTGTAAGTAAGTTTCAGTATGACCATCAAAAAAATGCCAGATTTAAAATGTGACTCTCTTGCAGAAAATGAGCTATATAAGTGAAAATTGTTTTTTCCTGAAACTGCTCATGGTTTTTGTGCGATATATTATTGCAAATAATTCATTGTTATTGATATTTGCATTTGTTATTATTATTATTATTATATCAACCGAATCAATGGAATCTCGGTTAAATATTAAACACTACCACAAAGCCTTTATATACAACCTTATATCGTCCCCTCAGAAAAACAATAGCATATACGCATATACACCATTAATTTTTTATTGCATTATCCGAATCTACGTAATCGATTCTATAGCTGGTCAAACGTTAAAAGTGACAAAATAGTGTACGAGCTATGTTCAACAAATATCGCGAATTTTTTATTTCCGCGGGCTAGGTGTGTTTGATTTTTGATATTTTTGTAGCGTTATGTTGGTACTCATGTCCCTCACTTATGCTGACAAGGTCGGCCATTTTGAATGTTTAGTTAATTTTTGACAGCTGTTGTGCTTGGATGTGTTTTAACTTGTCTTCGATTTTTATTTATTTCAGAAAATGGATCAAAGAATCTGCATCAAATTTTGTGTGAAAAACAAAATAAAGTGCGCTGACGCATACTTCCAAGAAAATGATCTACGTAAACCCAAATTGAGAGATAGGAGAATAGTGCCATATGTTTTGATTTCAGTTCCATTTGCAGCATAAAGATATAACTTTTGAGGGTTACTCCGAGTTTTACAGGGATAAACTGAAATTTCTGCTCCAGTATCAACTAAAAATTGTATTTTGGTATTTGTGTCGGTAATAAATAATCGGCCTGTCAATCCCCCATCAAAATTGTTTGCCGAAATTGATTTTGATGGAGTAATTAGTTTTTTCTCTCGTTGAAATTGCATGGAGGAATGCATTTACGGGCATTCTCGCCAAAACGAAAATGATACCAACACTTACGCTGATTGCTTATACTTCCTCTTGATTGTGAACGGAATTTTGTATTGGATCGTCTGCTACTTCTTGAACGCGATTCCAAAGCGTCAATTCTTTCGATGAGAGAGTCAAGTTTTTCATCGTGAACTTCAGAGACAAAAAGGGATGTGGAACTTGAAAATGTGCCCAGGATTCTATCAGCCTGCGTCGCTAATTTATTGAGGTCTTGTGAATCGCAGACCGCGAGTATGCACCGAACTTTCTCTGGTAATCGGTCAAGGAATAGGGATTTTAGAACTTCATCACTAATCTTACCGGCTGCTAGGCATTTCATTCGTTGTAAGTAGTGTGATGGCTTCTGGTCACCCAATTCCAAACCGTTTAGAAGACACTTTATTTTATTTTCAGAAGATTCCTCAAAAGAATCTGTGATTCGCTTCTTCATTGCTGCGTACTTATCGGTCAGTGAAGTATTTAGGATGATATCTTTTACTAAAAACAAAATTGAGGGTTCCAGATTTGCCATGAGGTACTCATATTTGGTTGAGTCTTGAGTAATACCATGAAGACGGAAAGTGGCCTCAACTTGAATAAACCATACCTCTGGTTCATCCTTCCAAAATGATGGAAGTTTTGCAATCCGAGCAGATTCAATTGACACCGCTTGATTGTTGTTAGATGTTGCGGAATTTGTTTGTGTTGCTTGCATATTGAGATTGTTTGGATTTTATTTTGACGTTCGAGGGTCACCAATTTGTAGGGACTGCTACGAATTATAATTGTCGTAAATAAGTTTCCGAATTTGAGTCTTTCGATTTTAATAATTTTTAAACAACTGAAATTTTATTTTATTGACATAAACAATATTGACAAAAACCAAAGCACACTTAAACTAATTTTATAAATAATAGAACAAGTAACATATACTGAAGTGGGAACGTAGTACCCACAGCGTGCCGAACGCCCGGTTTTCACAGTTTTCTTTGATTGCAGGTTTTCTTTGATTGCATTATGAAATATTCGCGCACATCGTTGCTTGTGCGCGAATATTTGACCAAAAACAACACCGTGTTCCCCTGACCTAGCCCCCTGTGACTATTGTTTGTTCCCAAAACTGAAAAGGCCCATGAAAGGACGACGCACAGTGCTCTGTCTTCATGTATCGCTGTGACAAAAATAGAAGGAGTAATTGCAGAACTTTGAAATTGGGTACCAAGCTGTATTTGGTTATAGTTAAGAAAAATTTTAAATTTTGACTTAATCGGACCGCGGGTCTCATAACCTTTTGCAAATTATTCCCGGTCCTTAAAAATTCACCAGACTATATCACTAAATTGGAGCATTCTATATTTATGAAATTTAACATGGCATAGTATTTCATATATATCAGTTGCGGTGCAAAATTTCGACAGGATATAGCGAGCCCTGTTGGTACCTACCACACAAAGGGTTCAAAGGACTTAAAAATAAATATATAAAGAACGTTCAAGAGTGGCGCTGAATTTCGACCAATGTTTGCAAAGCGTAATAGGCTTTGCTGTGAGTAAATGTGTGCACAAATTTTGGGAGGAATTGTTTCAAGATCCTTCAACATAGCCACCTAGAAGATCTTGAAAAATGGGTTTTTGGTCCAAATATCGTGCGACCCATCAAATTAAAGGGAATTTTGCGTATATTACAAATATGGGAGAACAACTAGAAGACTCAATAGGGAAAATTTCTGTATGTCGTACGTCGGTTACGTGGACCATAGTTTTTTTGCGTAGTTTTGTACTGTATTGTTTCGTTTTAAACATTTAATGCATGTAATTGTCAGACGAATTTCCTTCGTTGACTTCTAAAATAATAGTATCATCTTCGTCAAAAATTTCATCAAAAATACCGCCTAGATATATCTTCGTTTAAAGGATACGTGATATATTACTCCGAAAAATATTAGCAATGTTAAGATTTTTAAACCGTATTGAACTTACAATAGGATCAGAATTTATTGTAAGGTACGTCATTAAACCTTTGTTTGTGTTTTTTGGACAATTTTTTCCTGGTATGAAACACGCGAGCTTCTCGAATAATTTTGTGACTGGCTTCTTCAGATAAATAACCTTAGATTAAATAAATGTTTTCGGAAATAGAATTGTCAATACTTATATAGCTACCGGCAAATTAAATTAACTAATAACACCGTAACCATGAATTAGTACTTAATGTACACTACTGACATATAATATCATCGGAAGCGCGCCAAATTATTATCCTTGTTGCTATTAGGAACTCCTTAAATGCATTACAGTTAATTTTTTGTCGCAAGACAATTTTAGACCTAAAGCAAAAGTACTTTTTCGTAATTCTGTGCGCGAATAATTGGAACTTTTATGTTTTATTTTTAAAGAAGATATTGCATTAATAATTTTTGCGAAAAAATTTAGATCCTTACGATTTTTTTCTGATGACATATATAATTTTTTTTTTTTGATTTTTCGACATAAAAGCACCATATTAAACAGATTTTTTTTAAAAAATGTCTCAAATATATTTTTTTTGTATTTTTAAGAATTATGTCAATTATTAGGCTCTAAAAAAGTTGTTCTACAAGTTAAAGAGATGGTTTTTGGAAAACTACCTAAAAACATTTTTAGGCCTAAAGCAAAATTACCTTTTCAAAATTTTTTTGCGCGAATAATTTTAACTTTTATATTTTATGTTTAAAGAGGGCATATCATTAATAGTATCTGGAGAAAAAAAATTAGGGATCTTTACGATTTTTTTTTTCCGATGCCATACAATATTCAATATTTTTTGATTTTTCGGCATAAAAGAACCATACATATTAAAAGCGAATTTTTTTATGTTTTTCTCAACAATAATTTATAAGTATGAATTTTTATATTTTTAAGAACTCTGTCAGCTTTCTTGCGAAAAAAAAATTATGGGGTTAGTCAACACGTTAAGCGTTGGCGTCTGTTTTTGGAACACCCCTAAAAATTATATTCGAAAATAACGTTTTTAGACATAAAAAAATATAAAGTTTTTTTAAGTTTGTGCACTTTTATTTTACGTTTTTATATTTTTTATTTGATAGTAACAGTACATACATTGTTTTTGAAGAATACAATTTTAGGAATCTGTTCCAACTTATTTTTCTCATTCCAATTAAAATTGTAAATTTTTTTCATTTAAACAAAAATGACGAATTTTCCAAAGCAATTTTGAATAGCACTATTACAATTTTCTGCCGACTTGGCATTTTTGTATTATTACGAATTCGATTTACTATCATATACAAAAAGTTTGGCTTAATTTCCCTAATAATTCGATTTGCGTATACAACAATTGACTTTGGCGCCCTCTCGCGGTGTCAAAAAGAGGCAAATTAAAAAATATTGTTTTTAGAAGTTTTTTGTTAATGATCGATTTAATTTTTAATTAGATTTATTTATTGAATGTTTTCACATTCGAATTGTTCAGCTTTTCGATCAACTCTTCCTTTCGAAAGAGAGGTTTTTTGTGGTGTATTGGAAAAGATAAGACACTGTGCTCTGAAAGCCATGTAAACACATACCCTTATACGTATTTCAATCCTGTGTGGGGATATCATCAGAGGGTCTTATACATGACACAGTGTGAGCTTGTAGTTGTGGCGATCATCACTTGTATATATACCAATCTACAAAGAAATTTACATATGGGAAAACCTCTCTTTCGAAAGGAAGAGTTGATCGAAAAGCTGAACAATTCGAATGTGAAAACATTCAATAAATAAATCTAATTAAAAATATTGTTATTATTTATCTTAATTGGTTTGTTAAGATATGATGAGTACCAATTTTACCATTATTTGAGCCAGTACATTATTATCGATTTTTATCAATGGTACTGAGCACTGTGCGACGCTACGCCACGATTGAGGAGATAAAGACGGCATCGAAAGAGGAGCTGAACAAGGATTGGAAAAATTTTTTGCCAGAAGTGTATTATATCCGAGGGGAATTACTTTGAAGGGGACAAAATAGATATTCATGAATAAATAAATACTTTTTGAAAAAATACAAAATTCGCAAAATTTTTTGAACATACTATTTTGTAGTATGGTACTTTGATGCCATTTATACAGAATTAACGTACTTTTAGACTGATAGAATATAATCTGGCTGTAGCCCGATTATTTCACCACATATTAAAATGGCAAGAAATTGAAAACATCGATTCTCTTCTAAAATATACATATTTATTGAGCGCCCCAGTAGTCGAGTTGGTAGCGTACTCGCCTATGAGTTTGGGGGTCGTGGGTTCGATTCCCACCAGAGGCTCTGGTCTGTCGCTGCAAAATTTAGCCATATGGTCTTTGTAACACGGCCTCTCCTTGGACCTTAAAATTAGAATATAAATTTACTTAGTATTGTAATTCATATAAATAAATAAATAAATAAAACATATTTATTATCCACTAAGAAGTCTAATTTCACAAAAACTTCAAATGGGATTTTCTCGAAACTACAAAAAAACCGGTAAGGAAAGGCTAAAGTCGGGCGGGGCCGACTATATAATACCCTACACCACTCTCGTAATATTGAATAACTCTGAAATATAAATTTTGCAATTCATATATAAATTGTTTACATAAATTTACTTTTGGGACATTTTATACTTAAATAATACCCTGTACCACAGTGTGGTGTAGGGTATAAAAACGATTGGATCTAATGAGTCAAATCGGATGAAACATATATATGGGAGCTATAGCTAAATCTTTACCGATTTTCTTCAAATTCGGTAGTGTTGGTTCATGGATCAAGAAACTCTACCATTCTAAATTTCAAAACGATTGGATGTAAAATACAGCTTTTATAGGACTAAAGAGCAAAATCGGACGAAACATATATATGGGAGCTATAGCTAAATCTTAACCGATTTTCTTCAAATTCGGCAATGTTGGTTCATGGATCAAGAAACTCTACCATTCTAAATTTCAAAACGATTGGATGTAAAATACAGCTTTTATAGGACTAAAGGGCCAAATCGGACGAAACATATATATAGGAGCTATAGCTAAATCTTAACCGATTTTCTTCAAATTCGGCAATGTTGGTTCATGGATCAAGAAACTCTACCATTCTAAATTTCAAAACGATCGGATGTAAAATACAGCTTCTATAGGACTAAAGGGCCAAATCGGACGAAACATATATATGGGAGCTATAGCTAAATCTTAACCGATTTTCTTCAAATTCGGCAATGTTGGTTCAAGGATCAAGAAACTCTACTATTCTAAATTTCAAAACGATCGGATGTAAAATACAGCTTCTATAGGTCTAAAGGGCCAAATCGGACGAAACATATATATGGGAGCTATATCTAAATCTGAACCGATTTCAACCAAATTCAATAGCGATCTTAACAGCTGCGAAATACTCTAAACTGCAAAATTTCAGAACGATCGGAGTGAAATTGCGACCTGTAGTCGACGAACAACTTTACATGGACGGACGGACAGACATCGTTAAATCGACTCAGCTAGTGATTCTGAGTTGATCGGTATACTTTAAGGTGGGTCTAGCTGTGTTATTTTCAGGTGTTACAAACATCTGCCGTGAAACAAACTTATAATAACCTGTACCACAGTGTGGTGTAGGGTATAAATATGATTTTTTTGTATTTTTAAGAATTATGTCAACTATTAGGCTCTAAAAAAGTTGTTCTACAAGTTAAAGAGACCTACCTAAAAACATTTTTAGGCCTAAAGCAAAATTACTATTTCAAAATTTTGTGCGCGAATAATTTTAACTTTTATATTTAATGTTTAAAGAGGGCATATCATTAATAGTATCTGGAGAAAAAAAATTAGGGATCTTTACGATGTTTTTTCCGATGCCATACAATATTCAATATTTTTTGATTTTTTGGCATAAAAGCACCATATTAAAAGCGATTTTTTTATGTTTTTCTCAACAATAATTTATAAGTATGAATTTTTATACTTTTAAGAACTCTGTCAGCTTTCTTGCGCAAAAAAAAAATTATGGGGTTGGTCAACACGTTAAGCGTTGGCGTCTGTTTTTGGAACACCCCTAAAAATTATATTCGAAAATAACGTTTTTAGACATAAAAAAATATAAAGTTTTTTTAAGTTTGTGCACTTTTATTTTACGTTTTTATATTTTTTATTTGATAGTAACAGTACATACATTGTTTTTGAAGAATACAATTTTAGGAATCTGTTCCAACTTATTTTTCTCATTCCAATTAAAATTGTAAATTTTTTTCATTTAAACAAAAATGACGAATTTTCCAAAGCAATTTTGAATAGCACTATTACAATTTTCTGCTGATTTGGCATTTTTGTATTATTAGGAATTCGATTTACTATCATATACAAAAAGTTTGGCTTAATTTCCCTAATAAACGAATTTTATACAGCTATTTTACAACATACATTTATGGTAGTTTATTTTTTGGTCGATTTGCGTATACAACAATTGACTTTGGCGCCCTCTCGCGGTGTCAAAAAGAGGCAAATTAAAAAATATTGTTATTATTTATCTTAATTGGTTTGTTAAGATATGATGGGTTCCAATTTTACCATTATTTGAGCCAGTACATTATTATCGATTTTTGTCAATGGGACAGAGCACTGTGCGACGCTACAGAGGGCATCGAAGGAGGAGCTGAACAAGGATTGGAAAAAAATTTTGCCAGAAGTGTATTATATCCGAGGGGAATTACTTTGAAGGGGACGAAATAGATATTCATGAATAATTAAATACTTTTTGAAAGAATACAAAATTCGCAAAATTTTTTGAACATACTATTTTGTAGTATGGTACTTTGATCCCATTTATACAGAATTAACGTACTTTTAGACTGATAGAATATAATCTTGATGTAGCCCGATTATTTC
Source organism: Eudasyphora cyanicolor (assembly GCA_963930755.1). Classification (NCBI taxonomy): domain Eukaryota; kingdom Metazoa; phylum Arthropoda; class Insecta; order Diptera; family Muscidae; genus Eudasyphora; species Eudasyphora cyanicolor. The sequence goes on from OZ005735.1 coordinate 25,666,466, forward strand.
ACCACATATTAAAATGGCATGAAATTGAAAACATCGATTCTCTTCTAAAATATACATGTTTATTATCCACTAAGAAGTCTAATTTCACAAAAACTTCAAATGGGATTTTCTCGAAACTACAAAAAAATTATACACTATTCTTTTATTGAGGGGACGATATGTCTTTAAGAATTGTTTTTTTTTTCTTTCTCAAGAATTTCCAAAAAATCAGTGTTTCGTGCATATTTGCTATGTTTATTCTAAGAACCTTGTTGCTCTTGTTGCAGCCCAAAGTAACATATAACCCCTATATTTTTGCTAACATTCCCCGAAGGCAGTCAGAAATGTGCAAACACTTTGTTATGATCAGTTTTATGCCTAAAGTGAATTGGGTGAAAGAGTAACGGCTTTATTACCAAAATGTAATCACCTCAATAGAGCTTCCTTATAATGATTATAGTGGTCAAATGGTGGTGGTTGGTTGGAACGACGAATGACTGCAGCAATGGTTGTTTAGTTGTAGCAACTGGTTAATGCTTGCCGCCGCTGACCATGTTCCTCAAAACCGACACTTTGCAAGTGTTGGAAAATTTGTTTTGTTGATTTGGCCAAATGACCGGATGGATGGCCAGAGTCAGAGGGAAAAATGGTTTAAACCAAATGCGAATGGTATACATGTGTCTCAGACCCCGTTTGTCTGCCTGCCTTTTCGTCCACCAGTCTGTTTGCTTTTTTTTTTGTTTGAGTCTATGATGGTTTTATATATGTTTAAGGCGAAAGTCAATTTATCTTAAGTGTCTCACGTTCTGATTTTAATTTTTCTGTTTAGTTTCAGTTGTGGCCCCATCTATAACGCCTGAGCGGAGCTGAGTTGAGTTGGTTTGAGCTGTTGTCGATGATGTTTCCCTGCCCGGTTATTTGCTGGTGCTCCACTAGTCCAGCGCAAGTCAGAGTCAGTCCAATCAGTCTATCTTTTATATTTGGTGGAAAATGTGAGGGTAAGTAGCAGCAATTGCTACCTTTCTAATGCTTTATTTTTATTACAAAAATCGCGCAGTAGCTCAGCTCTCTAATGGTTTGTTTGCGCTCCTAACAGTCCTCTTGGCTAAAAGGAATCTTGGCCATTTGCTGGTTGGTGGCTCTAGCTTTTTACCCGTTCAAAATTACAACAGAAAATACTTTCGGTTTGCTCTCCTGGCTGTTAACAGAACTTCGTGTCAATGCCAGCATAATTTTGTTGCCACAACAAAACGGCAAAAATATTTAGTAATGCTTTTTTCCGAATTGCAAAGAAAAAAGCAAAATAAAATAAAATAAAAAATCCCCATGCTATGAAAAAGGCCGCTTTTGGCTTTAAAATGCATGCAATTTTAAGCTAATTTAGTTTAGTTTTTTTCGGTTTCTTTGCAGTTTGTGGCAAGCATAAAGTCGGCTACATAGATTTGGCCATAAATGTAAGTGTTCCGCATTTAGTCAACAGCCACAAAAACACAAACTTTGTTCATGTTCCAGCGATTAGTTCTCGTTTTGTCTTGTATTTTTTTCCATTTGTCTTTGCAACAAGCCACTGCGGTACAACTGAAACGAAAAAAAACCGACCCGCATTTAATTTCAGAGTCATTAAAATTGCACTTAGTGGCAAAATGCGTTGTTTAATGCGTTGCCTGAGTTGTAATGTTTAGTCAGGCAAATGCAAAAATCATGTTAAACACTTTCAATGCACCATTGAACGACAGAACGAACGTCTCTAGCAACTGGAACAATCACACCGGAGCAGAAAAAGACGATGACTTGCCAAAGGAAAATACCATCATTGCCTGGGAAGTGGCAGAAATAGTTGGCAGTGCGTATGCAAGGAATGCGCCTGCAATTAAAACAGATCAAAATGAAATTTGACAAAAAAAAAGTTGAAGAAAAAGATCTTCAGAAACTAGGGATGTAAAGCGTTCACATCACGACTAGCGCAAATAATCAAAAGTTTTGAAGACACCGATCAATGCATTGAAGTAATTTTTTTGCAATGAAATCAAAAGACTTAAGACACATACTTGAATAAGGGTATAACTTTGCAAAGAATTTTTACTGGTAGCAAAATTATGTGAATAAAAATGCTTAGGTATTGTGATGGAATACGGGGGACACGTTGAGATTGAAGTATTTTTTTTTTTCAGAAATCAAAAGACGTAGGGCACATACTCGAATAAGGGTATAACTTTGTAAAATAATTTTTAGTGGTAGCAAAATTATTTGAGTAAAAATGTTTAGGTATTGTGATGGAATACGAAGGACACGTTGAGATTAAAGTAATTTTTGTGAAGAAATCAAAAGACTCAGGACACATACTCAAATATGCAACAAAATCCGAATGATGTGGATATATCTGAATATGAACAGAATTCTTTAAAATTTTGCTGTCTTCATTATTGGACCAATGAACTCCCTTATGCCAAATTTGGTAATGATAAGATTTGAAATACCATAACTATAGCGCTTATATGCGAACTCGGAGGTTCGTATACAGGGTTTTCCAACAAGAGGTGTTATTTTGAATCATCCGGTATTTCGGTAGCTGTCACTTTTGAAACTTTTATTGTTTGACATTTGACAAGTAGAAACTACGCCATTACCAAAAATGGAACTATAAGCGATACAACAACGCATTGAAACTATTAAAATTCACTAAAACAAGTAAGAAAGTTTCAGTCGGGTAAACCGACTAAGGTATACCCTCACTTTGTGAGTAATGTAATATTGAATATTACTCGAATTATTCTGTCAATTTGTGTGGGAGGTACCAGAAGGGGTTTATCAAATACACCTTTTTTTTGCTGAACATTATATACTTTAAATTCATTGCACTGTGCCGACTTATAGGCATTTATGTGCACTGGTATAAACGTTATGAGACATTAAATGGTGGTATGATGTGGGCATTTTGTGTGGGAGGTACAAAGAGGGGCATGGCAATAACGCCCATTTTTCACAGGGCTATAGACACTATAAAAACATTACACTGTACAAAATGTCAAGTATTTTTATACACTGGTTTTAATGTTATAAGCTGTTAACTTTTGGTGCAAAAAGGTACCTTTGTGTGGGAGGTACCAAAAGGGGCGTGACAACAACACCCATTTTTCCCTGGACTGTAGGCAATATAAAAGCATAATACTGTACAAAATTTCAAGTATTTTTATACACTGTTATTATTGTTATAAGCTGTTAACTTTTGGTGCAAAATGGTGCATTTGTGTGGGAGGTACCAAAAGGGACGTGGCGACTTCGCCCATTTTTCTCGAGTTGATAACGACTAATAAGCTAATACTATGTGTGGAATTTCAAAAGATTCGAATAAGTAGTATAGCAGTTATTAAAGAATCAATATTTCACAACATTTTAACCATTTGTGGGGGAGGTACTAGAAGGAGTGGACCAATATGGCCCATCTTCGAACTTAGCCGGAGACAGAAAAAAATATTACCACATACCAAATTTGAGGTCAATCGGTTACTCCTTTCGAGAGTTATCGTGCGCACCAGCCAGCAGACACACAGACAGACAGACAGACAGACAGACGGACAGACAGACAGACAGACGGACGGACATTGCTCATTCGACTTAAAATGACCCAAAACGGATTTCCTCCGAACATACTTAGGGTCTTAGATCACTCCTTCGATGTGTTACACTTTTTTCCGTAGCAAATGATATATACCCTCGTCACACTAAAGTGAGGGTATAAAAATGGTGAAAATCTTGCAGTCACAGTTCGCAAAACTAAAGCATTTTTGGGTCGTCGTGAAGCACCTTGTCGGACCGCAATACAGAAATTGTTGGAAAAATTCGAGCTGTTGGGACAAGTAAGTGATATGAGGAATAAAAACCGTACACGTCGCTCAAGAAAAACTGAGAATATTGCCCAATATAGCCCAAAGTGTTGAAAAAAACCCAGGTTTGTCCATTCCTCGTCGTTCTTTGGAATTGGACATTCCACAAACGTCATTACACCATATCTTGCATAATGACTTGGGTCTTAAGGCTTATAAAGTTCAGTTAACACAAGAACTCAAGCCAGCCGATCATCAACAACGTCGTTTCTTTGCTGATTGGGTCCTTGAAATGCATGAAAATGATCCGGAATTAATTCGAAAAATCATCTGGACTGATGAGGCCCATTTCCACCTCGGTGGCTAAGTCAACAAGCAAAATTGTTGCATCTGGGGCTCGGAAAACCCTAGAGTTATTGTTGAGAAGCCTCTCCATCCTCAACGTGTGACTGTTTGGTGCGGTTCATGGTCCGGCGGTGTCATTGGGCCTTACTTTTTCGCAAATGAGGTTGGCTCAACAGTTACGGTGAATGGATTTCGCTATCGAGAGATGATTAATGATTTTTTATGGTCGGAGTTGGATGGTATTGATCTGGACAAAGTTTACTTTCAACAAGACGAAGCTCCGTGCCACACAAGCAACGAAACCATGGCTCTGTTACGGGAAAAGTTTCCGGCCCGTTTTATCTCTCGAAGAGGTGATCACAATTGGCCACCGAGATCTTGTGATTTAACACCTTGAGACTTCTTCCTTTGGGGCCACGCGAATGATAAGGTCTACGCCAACAGCCCAGCGTCGATTCAGGACCTCAAAGATAGAATTCGTGAGGCTATCGAGGACATAGGGCAGCCACTTTGCGATTTGGTAATGGAAAATTTCATGAAAAGGATATGGTCCTGTAAGCGCGGTCGTGGTGGCCATTTGGCTGATGTTGTTTTTCATTATTAACGGCATACCTTCCTCTTTATTATGAAATAGACATCCGATCATTTATCTAAAAAAATTGCATTTTTCTTTGAATACCAAAATAACAACTCTTGTTGGAAACCCCTATAAATCTAAGTCTAAACCGATTTCCACCAGTTGAATTAGGGATCATCCTTGGAGGACTGGTCTACGATTGGACCACAAATACGACCTGCGCTTTGATTACAACGTTACATCGACAGACGGACGAACAGACGGACACGGTTAAATCGACACAGGGAGTGAATCCAAGTCGATCGGATCTCCTTTGGGGTGTTACTAACAAATGCACAAACTAATAATACCCAGGACCACATTGTGGTGTAGGGTCCCTGTTTTCCCATCCATATTTTTTGTGTGTGTTCTACTAAAATACTAGCACTGTTTACCATGTGCTAGTATTTTGTAAATGTCGGAGCACAATTTGCACCGATTTCAGCCGCGTCAACATGGGCAATAAAATTTCCTATAGGACGAAAAATTGGTTCGATATACCCAATATACAAAAGTTATGACCACTCAGTTAGAAGAACACACTCAAAAAGAAATTTTTTAAATCGGAAGAGAAACACGAGTTACACGCGCTTGAACATTTTCTTCGCCCGATGTGGCCAACTTTGAGGCCCTCTAGCTCCACCACTGTCTGACATAGAGATCCTAAATATAAAACTTAACTTCTCTAACACCTCTTCATCTACCATGCCAAATTTGGTTGCAATCAGTTGTTTGGTAAAGAAACGGTCGAATTATTTACCCCTTTTTTAATTCGATCCACTGCGCAGTGTTTTGCAAAAACAGACGACTATTGACAGACTAGTCTTGTTTTACAAATATTGAGCCTTCCAAAAATTGTTTACTGTTCTGGATTTGTAAGAGTGTGACGAATAAATGTGAATGTGAAAATTTAAAGAAAATCGAGGGTAGAGCAATTTTTTCTACAAAGGTTTCTTCAAAAAATGTCGTAAAATATTTTCTTTTAAAAAAAATTCAAAAAAAATTTTTAAAACAAAGTCAACTTTGCAAAAGTCGTTTCAGCCGTTCGAGAGCAATTACAAATTTCGTAAAACACAAAAACTCATTTTTCTAATTTTTTCAAAAATTAAAAAGCCCATAAAATTTTTTCAAAATTTTATTTAAAATATTTCAGCCACAAATAACATAGGTTGATATTAAATATTCTGACCCTTATGTTTTGTAAATAAATTTAATGAAAGGGTGTTACATGTGGCGCTGTGTGCTGTTAAAATTTCTAGAGCTGTTTTATTTAAAAAAATAGGCTGGATAAATACAATATTTCTAAAATGATAATAAAGCTCAATGTAGGCCAAGAAGGCTATTTGAATATAATTGTGGCAAATCAAATCAAAACCAAAAATCTATTACGGACAAATTTTTTTTTTTGAAAGTACTATTATCGTCGAATATACCTTTAGTATTTGCACTATAATTTTTGGAGTATATGCCCGATCTGGTCGACTTATACGTTAAATTGAAGCTATTAATGTGGGCCACCAATGTTGGAAATATCTCTTTCACTTACAAACAGTGGTTTAGTAACAGTCATTACAAAATTTAGAAAAAGTAGATTATTTTTAAAAAAAAATTTCCTGGGACGAAAAAAACATACAAAATACAAAAAAAATCGAACAAAAATATTTTATTTTATTTTGTAAAACTTTGCAGCCTAGCGCAGAAAATAGTGCCTATTTGAAAAAAAATGGGTAAATGTAGAAATTACAGGGTGGCTGATATGTATTGCAACCAACTTCAGGTTGCTATCATTTCTAAACCGCTAGTCTGATAGCTGACAGATTTATTTCAGTGACAGTTCATTTTATTGTTTACAAGCTTACAAAAGCATTTTGATCTATTGCATTCAGAAAAAAAGTTATTCGTGATGGAATTCAAGCGTGAAAGTGTGATTGCTTTATATTTGGGTGGAAAAACACAAGTGGCTATCGTTAGAGCCCTCCAGCATTTAAATGTGAATAAATCTTTTGTTTCTCGTACCATTGCTCGTTACCGTGATACTGGCAGTGTTGCATCGCGTCCAAAAAGTGGACGAAAAAAAACGGTAACAACACCAGAAATGATCCGAAAAGTGAAGGCCAGATTTGATCAAAATCCACGCCGCAGTGGTAGAAAAATTGCTCGTGAGCTGAACATATCGCGAGAACGGATACAACAAATATTAGAAAATGAGCTTGGACTAAAGCCATTGAAGTTCCAAAAAGTGCAAGAGCTCACCGATGCACAAAAAAAAGTTAGACTGGAAAGAGCCTAGGAGTTGCTTCGCTTGGACGAAAGTGGCCAGTTACCGAATTTGGTTTTCTCCGATGAGAAGCCATTCCAAATTGAGCAGTTTGTGAACAAACAAAATGATCGGGTTTACTTGCCAAAGAGGTCAGCTGAAAATTTACACCTTCGATTGGCCACCAGAACTCAAGCGCCGCCGATGGTAATGGTGTGGGCCGCCGTAACGGCCGATGATCGCTCCCCGCTCGTATTCATCGACCATGGGGTCAAAATAAATGCCGAATATTATCGGGAAAATGTCCTAAAGACAGTATTGAAGCCCTGGGCAGACAAACATTTTGGCCGCGGACCATGGACATTCCAACAGGACTCAGCATCATCGCACTCAGCACGCGTCAACCAAGAATGGCTTAAAAAGGAGGTTCCTCGCTTCATTTCTACCGCACAATGGCCACCAAGATCTCCGGATCTCAATCCGTTGGACTTTTGCGCCTGGGGCATTTTAGAGAGTAAGGTTCGCACTAAAAAATACCAAAGCATCGATCATCTCAAGACGGCGCTTCGCCAGGAATGGACCAAAATACCGCAGAGCCACTTTCGTGCAGCGTGTGATGGCTTTGTCGGCCGTTTGAAGGCCATAATTCGTGCCAAAGGTGGACAATTCGAACAAATCTAAACTGTTTATAAAATTTTATGTTATTTCCGACATTTTTTGCTTTTTGAACAATAAAATTAAAAAAAAAAAATTAAAAAAATATAGCGCTTTACTTTGTTGCATTACATATCAGCCACCCTGTATAGCCCTTTTGGTAGAGGTAAGAGAATTTCAAGAATTTTTTTTTTTAATTTCTGTTTAAATAGCGATTTTATTTGTTACTTTTATTTATATTATGTGCATTTGAGTTTATTTACATGTTGAAGTTTCATTAGAAGTAATTGTGAGTTCTTTGTTGACGTTTGTTGATTTCGGAATCGGTTTCTCTTATGAGGAACCAAATATAATCTCCCAACATTCTTTCATCCCAGTGCCCTTGGCAACGCCGCTCGATGGACTTCAATTCTTGGTGAAACCTTTCGCCATGTTCGTCGCTTACTTCGCCAAGATTCTCGGGGAAAAAGTTTAAATGAGAATGCAAGAAATGAATTTTGAGGGACATATTTACACCTGTTGGAATACATAAAGCGAAAATAAGTTAGAAGAATACATACATATGTGATTTATACATAAATATAGAAAAATGTATTCGTATTTCTTAGCAATTTATTCATAATTTTTTAACAAATCATTAATCATTGTTTCATATTGCTGGCTTTTATTGGATCCAAAGAAATTTGAAAGCACAAGCTTAAACGACCTCCATGCTGCAATTTCATCCGACGTCAAATATGATTCGAAATTTACATCTTTCCTTATTTAATTTTTTGAAAAGAAAGACTTTTAAGTAAACTCTTTGAATTTGAGCTTTTAATAAGGCTTTTAATAAATTTTTAAAGAGCCCCAGCTTAATATGTAGTGGTGGCAAAATAATGTTTTCTTTTTGGACGAGAGGTGTGTATTTTATGTTGTTTTCACCCAATGTAATGTGTTTTCTTCTTGGACATTGCTTTCTTCTGTAATGATCATCGCCAGCACGGCTATCCCAGAGGCATATAAACAGCAATATTTTGTATATCCGCCTTGCATTCCACATAACATCCCAACTACTTTTAAATCTCAACAAATTTTTTCAACTTGCGTTGATTTACACTAATCTATTAATAACAAATTTCATTCATAAATTTCGAGATAACGATACTCGTACATAAGTTGCAGTACCTGTAGCTGACATATAGTTTGCTTCGAACGTAGAAACCCAATATTTTCAAGACTGCCGCATACTACTTTGTATTGCTTACATATAAATTTACTACCTGTATATACGACTGGGATGTCCATGCCCTTAAAAGGCGTAACTGAATGGAAACCTTATAAATAAAAAAAACACAAATATTGTTGAATGACCCTCTACCTGTGCGGATCTCTTTATAATTTTATAATCTCTGACGTCAATCCTCATAAAATAAAATGCAAGTGCAGTGTCTCTTATACGACTCTCTCACATATGGCGAATTCAATATAAGCAAACATATCATTTAAAACCGGAAAAATATGAAACGAGATTTTTTTAATTTCCCTTACATTTAAAAATGGCTCATAACTTTTACATTAATCCATAGATTTTTTTCAAATATACAGTGTTTTCATCGTTAGGATGTGATAAAATATTTTTTTAGACTTGTTTTCTATTTTTTATGTTTTTTTTGTACCCGGAAAAAGTGTTAAAAAAAACATTTTTTCTCTCATATTTTTGACATCTGAAATCTATCCGCCCGTGATAGATATAATTCCTCGCCCACACTATCCGCCCGTGATAAACGACACAATTCCTCGCCCAATCTATCCGCCCGTGATAGATCATACAATTTCTCACACAATCTATCCGCCCGGGATAAATGACTCAATTCCTCTCCCAATGTATCAGCCCGTGATAGATGACATAACTTCTCGCCCAATCTATCCGCTTTTGTACAAAATATGTGACCTTCTGCCAATCAACACGCATAAACTGTTCAGGAGCTATTTGACTAACCGGTCTTTTCAAGTTAAATCAAATGGCATTTTTTCTAGCCCTAAGAAAATAAATGCCCCGGTCTCCCACAGGGGAGCATTCTTGAACCTATACTGTACGTTATTTTTACGGCAGATATGCCCATAACCAACTTTACGCTCACGTCTACTTTTGCGGACGATACTGCTTTCGTCAGTACTCACAAAAACCCTTCAGTTGCGTCCGATCGACTGCAGTCGCATGTCCGAATCCTAGAAGAATGGTTAAAAAAATGGAGAATAATGGTGAATGCCTCAAAGTGTACTCATGTTACTTTTACCCTGCGAAGGGATGCAAGTCCTCCAATTTCTATTTTCAACTCACAGATTCCCCAAAAGGATCATGTAAAATACCTTGGAATCCACTTAGATCGGCGTTTGACGTGGTCGCGCCACATAGACTCTAAAGTAACTCAAATAAAACTCAAAACTAATCGACTTCAGTGGCTTATCAGCCAAAGATCTGCCCTAGATCCAGAGTATAAAGTTCTTTTATACAAAACGGTATTGAAGCCAATTTGGACATATGGTATCCAGCTCTGGGGTACAGCGTGCGCTTCAAATGTATGCAAATTACAAAGAAGACAATCGAATATTCTTCGTTTAATTACAGGTGCACCATGGTATATAAGAAACGCTAACATCCATAAGGATCTCAACATGCCAACAGTAAAAGAGGAAATTGAAAAATATTGCCGGTGTTACGTGGGTAAACTATTCAATCATCCAAACATCCTGGCTCGAGATCTACTAAATTTTGAAGGTCATGACCGCCTTAGAAGGAGAGATACGCTGGACATGATATAAATTAAAACAAATCCTAATCAAAATCTAAAACAAAAAAATGAAATGAAATTATGAATTCCTAAATTTGAAATGTTAACCTTTTGTTTAAGTAAAAAAATCGTGTTAAGTCTCAATGGTTTGTTCGCAATGGCAACAACCCAGAGAATAGTATTTTAGGTTAAGATTTGTCCACTTATTGTTATTTTCATTGTATAATAATGAAAGATTCATTAAAAAAATGTAATGAATTGGAAAAAAAAAATATTTTTGACGACTGTTACTAAACAAAAGATTCTACGTGAAAGTGATATTTGCAGCCCTCATAATTCCCTTTTATTTAACGCATAACAATGCTCAATCTGGCTTAAACTTGAAGATCTGGTCCAAATACTAAAGGTACTAGCCATGAAAATTGGAATTAAAAAAAAAAAATTTACCATACATTTTTTTTTTAATATTTTTTCGTGTTTGTGGCACCAAATTACACCAGAAACTGTTATCCACATTCCTTGGACAAAATTAGCGTAATTATAGTTGTAAATATAATGTGACTTTCTAGTAGATAAGTGTTGTAGTAGTTATAAGAGATTCATTATTTCACTAAATGTTAACCCTTTGTGTGGTAGGATTCAGAAGGAGTGGGCTCATTTAACCCTTCCTTGAACTTCATATCACATGCTGAATTTGAAGTCATTTGTTCAATCATTTCGAGTGTTATCGTTTGCACGAACCATATTAACGAACTAATGTATACTGCCCAAATAAAATATCAAATATAGGTGAGGGTATACTTCAGCTGGCTTACTCTATTAAAACTTCCTGATTTTGTTTTGTTTTATAGCATTATTAGATATATAATAATTCTCCTGGAATAATCTCAATTAAGTAGATGTATTTGGTCTAGAAAATGTTCTTCATAAATTTATATCACCTAAGTTGCAAAAGCAATTTGCGTGCAAATTTTACCACTGCTGCTACTAATTATGGCCAAAATACCTTAATTCCTGAGGGCGTTTGTCCGTTAACAGAAACCATTCTAAATGGAATCCCAGCCAACATAGCTACTCTATATCCTCAATTTCACACTCTATGAGGAAACTTCGAGTATTGTTTTATGATCCCCTTCGCAGATACGAGTATACATATTGCTAACATAATAATGCGCATAACCAATTTCTGTTGTTATTAACAAGTATTACATTTTATTGGCCAAAACATATCAATTAACATACCGGTAGTTGCAGTCATATACAATTTTTATTTCAACGCGGCTGCTGCCACAATTGCCCGAACATTCAACATTCACTGAGTTAGAAACTAATCTGCTTCTTGTTAATAATACCACACTACCACATTTTGTTGTATCTTTATGTATATCAGCGATATTGACCATTTCATCTTTACTTTTTTACAACTAACAAGTGTAATTGCTTGCAACATAATGACAGTAAATGGAAATGTATTTTTTTTCTCTGTCGCTCTCTGTACGTTTTGTTTGCAAGGAAGAGTTACCAAGGCCTTAACTACTTGTCCGAGCGGTGCTTGGACTGTGGGCAATGTGATCGTTGGTATGCTAAAATCTGAAATGGACATAAATGTACATTTGTTGCACTGATGATGGCCTATACCCAATTTTTTTTTAGTTTTTTTCCTTATTCTGTCAGTTGGTCTGCGACAACAACGGAGGATGGACAGACATTGGCGCTGAGCAGCTCCTAAAGATGTCGTTTGCCAAAAGAAAACATTAAAACATACCGTAAATAGTTTATCGTGTAATTGACATGAAATTAAGTCAAAATAAATAATGTTTAATGGCTTGAAAAGTAAAGAGAAATAAATATTTAACTACATTAAAGACTGCAGATGGAGATACCAACTGGAAGACACAGACGCGTACACATGAGGACGAACGGACGGACACACGGACGAAAACATTAAATGGTCATAGAATTGATTTAAATATGGGAACATTGTAAAGAAAATATAAGTATGTTTTGGTTGGGTGTACAGCTGAGAGTGTGTGTGTGTTTGTGTTATTTGCTAGCAAGTTGCTGTCTTCAGTCTTTTGTTTTTCTCTTTTGCATTAGCATTAGATAATTGTAAGTAATTAATGTAATTGTACAAATAACCATTTTTGTAAATCAAGTTTAGTCACAGGTAATTTGTTCAATGTTCTTATGGCGACATTTCTCACAAATTTCATAATTTATGGTCTGAGATTAGAGGTGACATGCCCAACATGCAAATGGTAATTGTTGTTATCTTTGGTAAATGACAAAACAGGATAATGTTAAATAGTGGCGCCAGTGATAATTGTGTTGTTTAAAGAAATTTGATCATTATATTTGGCACTTCTATGTTACGTCAAGATACGAGTTTTATTTCGTTAAGCAGGGTTTTTGTAATAGAGGAATATACATTGTATATCGTCATCGGAAAATAGAAAAGGGCCAATACCACTATGCAACAAAAACTTTGTCCAAGGGATGTGGATAACAGTTTCTGGTGCACTTTGGTGACACAAACACGAAAAAAATATTAAAATAATGTTTTATAGTAATTTTTTTTAATTCCAGCTTTAATGGAAAGTACTTTAGTATTTGAACCAATTCTGATTGGGCCGTGTTATGCGTTAAATTAAAGGAATTATGAGGGCTACATATGCTGCAAAAATCGCTTTCACCTAGAATCTTTGGTTTAGCAACAGTCGTCAAAAATATGAAAAAAAACTGATTTTTTTTTTTAAAAAACTTTTTCCTGGTACAAAAATGACCATAAAAAATATAAAAAAAGTCGAAAAAATTATTTTATCACATTTTTAACAAGCCAGCATGCTAACGAAGAAAACACTGTCTATTTGAAAAAATCTATGAATAGATGTAAAAGTTATGAGCCATTTTGTAAATGTTAGGGAAATTCAAAAAAATCTTGTTTCATATTTTTTCGTTTTTAAATGATGTTTTTATGTGAGAGAGACATATAAGAGACATTGCACTTGCATTTTATTTTATGAGGATTGATGTCAGACATTATAAAATTATAGAGAGGACAAGGTTTTATGGCCGTTCGTAACCCTCCATAAAACATTATATGCAATGTGAGAGCTATATTGGATGAGATCCGCTCAGATAGAGGGTCATTCAACAATATTTGTGGTTTTTATTTATGAGGTTTCCATTCAGTTACGCCTTTTAGGGGCATGGACATCCCAGTCGAATATACAGGTAGTAAAATTATATGTACGCAATACAAACTAGTACGCGGCAGTCTGGAAAATCTTGGGTGTCTACTTTCGAAGCAAACTATATGTCAGCTACAGGTACTGCAACTTATGTACCTTAAACCCGGAATTAATGAATGAAATTTCGTATTAATAAATTAGTGTAATTCAGCGCCTTAAAGAGATAAGTCGATTTTCTGAAAAATATTACAAAGTTATATTTCGAAGTATGAGTAAAAGGCAAAGAACTTTCCAATGCGTAAATAATCCCGACAATTTCTGCTACATCTGCGAAAAATATGTAATTAAAAAAATCGACGTGCGTTTAGTAAAATAATAGAAGAAATATATGTGTACTATTTTGGCATACGAGTTAAAAATATGAACGAACCGTGGACACCTAGTATTTTGTGTAATTCGTGCCACGTAAATCTTACTCGATGGACTAGTGGAAGCACGCGGTAAGTTCTTTACAATTAATGTAAGACAATGTTTTGTGGAATAAACGTTTTAATTTTAGACATCACGTGCAATTTGGAATGCCAATGATTTGGAGACAAGCATTCATTCACGATACGGACTGCTATTTTTGTCTAAGTAAACAGATTGGTGTACGAAGGAGCATTCCCAGGAGTTACGCTGAAGTAAAATCTGTCACGCAAGTTGCACATTCGAAAACAATACCAATTTCCAAGTGTCCAAGTATAGCTAACAGCCTAATTACGGAAACATCATCAAGTTCAACTGTGTACTCAACTCTGAGCGATTCAAGTTTGAGTCAGAAGTCATCGCTTTTAACTCAGTTTCAACTCAATGATCTAGTGAGAGATTTGGAACTGACCAAAGATAAGGCAGAACTACTTGCATCTCGGATGAAACAGTACAATATTTTGGCCCCAGATGTTAACATATCATATTATAGAGTCCGTGTTATACCTTACAAACCATTTTATACAACTGTGGATAACAGTTGCTTTTGCAAGGACATTCCCGGATTGTTCGAGGAACTTAATCATACATACAATACAAAGGAATTGATTTTATTTGTTGACAGTAGTAAAGAATGTTTGAAAGCAGCACTTTTGCACAACGGAAATCAGAAACCGTCGATTTCCATTGCTCATGCTGTCAACACTAAGGAATCATACGAAACAATGGCTAAATTGATAAAATACATAAAATATAAACAACATGACTGCAAAATTTGTTGCGATTTAAAAGTAGTTGGTATGTTATGTGGAATGCAAGGCGGATATAGCTGTTTTTTATGCCTCTGGGATAGCCGTGCTCGCGAAGTTCATTACAGGGTGGCTGATATGTAATGCACCAAAGTAAAGCGCTATATTTTTTAATTTTTTTTTAAATTTTATTGTTCAAAAGCAAAATATGTCGGAAATAACATAAAATTTTAGAAACAGTTTAGATTTGTTCGAATTGGCCACCTTTGGCACGAATTATGGCCTTCAAACGGCCGACAAAGCCATCACACGCTGCACGAAAGGGCCTCTGCGGTATTTTGGCCCATTCCCGGCGAAGCGCCGTCTTGAGATGATCGATACTTTGGTATTTTTTAGTGCGAACTTTACTCTCCAAAATGCCCCTGGCGCAAAAGTCCAACGGATTGAGATCCGAGATCTTGGTGGCCATTGTGCGGTAGAAATGAAGCAAGGAACCTCCTTTTTAAGCCATTCTTGGTTGACGCGTGCTGAGTGCAATGGTGCTGAGTCCTGTTGGAATGTCCATGGTCTGCGGCCGAAATGTTTGTCTGCCCAGGGCTTCAATACTGTCTTTAGGACATTTTCCCGATAATATTCGGCATTTATTTTGACCCCATTGTCGATGAATACGAGCGGGGAGCGACTATCGGCCGTCACGGCGGCCCACACCATTACCATCGGCGGCGTTTGAGTTCTGGTGGCCAATCGAAGGTGTAAATTTTCAGCTGACCACTTCGGAAAGTAAACCCGATCATTTTGTTTGATCACAAACTGCTCAATTTCGAATGGCTTCTCATCGGAGAAAACCAAATTCGGTAACTGGCCACTTTCGTGCAAGCGAAGCAACTCCTTGGCTCTTTCCAGTCTAATTTTTTTTTGTGCATCGGTGAACTCTTGCACTTTTTGGAACTTCAGTGGCTTTAGTCCAAGCTCATTTTTTAATATGTGTTGTATCCGTTCTCGCGATATGTTCAGCTCACGAGCAATTTTTCTACCACTGCGGCGTGGATTTCGATCAAATCTGGCCTTCACTTTTCGGATCATTTCTGGTGTTGTTACCGTTTTTTTTCGTCCACTTTTTGGACGCGATGCAACACTGCCAGTATCACGGTAACGAGCAATGGTACGAGAAACAAAAGATTTATTCACATTTAAATGCTGGAGGGCTCTAACGATAGCCACTTGTGTTTTTCCGCCCATATATAAAGCAATCACACTATCACGCTTGAATTCCATCACGAATAACTTTTTTTCTGAATGCAATACATCAAAATGCTTTTGTAAGCTTGTAAACAATAAAATGAACTGTCACTGAAATAAATCTGTCAGCTATCAGACTAGCGGTTTAGAAATGATAGCAACCTGAAGTTGGTTGCAATACATATCAGCCACCCTGTACAGAAGAAAGAAATGGCCATCTAGAAAACACATTACATTGGCTGAAAACAACATAAAATACACACCTATCGTCCAAAAAGAAAACATTATTTTGCCACCACTAAATATAAAGCTGGGGCTCTTTAAAAATGTATTAAAAGCCTTATTAAAAGCTCAAATTTAAAGAGTTTACTTAAAAGTCTTTCTTTTCAAAAAATCAAATAAGGAAAGATGTAAATTTCGAATCATATTTGACGTCGGATGAAATTGCAGCATGGAGGTCGTTTAAACTTGTGCTTTCAAATTTCTTTGGATCCAATAAAAGCCCGCAATATGAAACAATGATTAATGATTTACATTTTTCTATATTTATGTATAAATCACATATGTATGCATTCCTCTTATTTTTCGCTTTATGTATTCCAACAGGCGTAAATATGTCCCTAAAAATTAATTTCGTGCATTCTCATTTAAACTTTTTTCCCGAGAATCTTGGCGACGTAAGTGACGAACACGGCGAAAGGTTTCACCAAGAAATGAAGTCCATCGAGCGGCGTTACCAAGGGCACTGGGATGAAAGAATGGTGGGAGATTATATTTGGTTCCTCATTAGAGAAACCGATTCCGAAATCTACAAACGTCAACAAAGAACTCACAATTACTTCTAATGAAACTTGTACATGTAAATAAACTCTTTCGGATAAGATATTCGTTATTTTTGACAGTAGAAGACTATTAATATATTGCATTTGAATTGTTTGATTGCATTTCTGACGCCGATATATCGATACCTCCATTCAAAAACATGCTAAGTCGACTTAGCGTAGTTTTAGGGAGGTTGCATATTTAATTTTCTAAATCTTCCAAGTTATATTCAGTCAACATTTGGTGTTTATCTGTCAACCCAATCAAAAGTTATTCACAAAACAGTACAGGTCATTCGATTTGCATTATAAAGGAATTCCACACAAAATTAAAAAAATCATCAAACTTTGATCGCCTCTCCTTTGATCGCCTCTCACGAGTTACAGAAAATCGGTACTAGACACGAATTTTCTCAGTATCCTCCAGTCATATCCTCTGAGATGAGTCAAGTCTTGTAATATGTCAGTCCCGAAATATTGGGATCTTGCATGTGTGAAAGCCGGGCAGTGACACAGAAAATGTTCCATCGTTTCGATTTTTTCCCTGCATGCTTTGCATTCGTCGTTTCCTGCTAGTCCTATGCGATGAAGATGTGCTTGTAAGGTTGAGTGTCCCGTTAGAACACTCATCATCTTACTAATCTCGATCTTGTTTAGTTTCAGAAAACTTCTTGTTTTCTTTTCATTTGGGTCACCCCACAGTATCTTTGCAGTTGTTCCTACTGTTGCGCTATTCCACACAGTTTTGTGAGCCATCACTGCCCAGTGCTTCAACTCATTCTTCGTGGCTTCGAAAGGTTTCCAATTTTCCAAGTTTATTACTCGAAGTTCTCTGCCCTTTGAAGCCAAGTTGTTGGCCCGTTCATTTCCAATCACTTCGTTGTGTCCTGGTACGAGTACCCAGCAAATACGCAATCGACCATGGGCTGAGTAATCATTTATCGTTCTTTTACTGCCTAACACAGTTCTGGATTTGATCCTTTCCGATGTTATTGCTTTAATCGCCATTTGGCTATCTGTGAAGATGTTGGCATACTTAAGCTTTGTGGTATTACTGAGCAAGTTCACACACTCAGTGATTCCCAGACCCGTCCTTCCTCCTAGCTTGGACCCATCCGTGTAGCAGCTGGTTCCCACTGGCACATGGGCCAGTGTTCCGTTTTGCCAGGAGCGTCTGTCTGGCACACACGAATCATCAAGTCACGACGTTTTAGATCCAACAGGATTCCATTCGCCGCTATGTATAGTGGAGACAGTACTTCTCCTTGTAAGGTCCACCTGTTTACAAACTTTGTTAGAGTTGTGAACCCAGGACGTGCTGTAATGCGTCTTCTGTTGAGCCCGCTTTGAATACGTCTAATCAAGCTAGATGTTACAGCGCCGCAATTACCGCTTTTGAGTGAATGTGGTTAAAAGCACCTTATATGTCGTGAAAGGCCATTGTAGTGAATTCCTTAAAATGTAGGGACGATTCGATAGTGCCCACAAGTTCGTGCTGGGCAGGTTCTGTATACTTGCCATTGTTATAAGCATGCTGGAAGTCATGCTGAATTTTTACCCAGATTTTCTAAAATCTAAAAGTCTTTCCAGACCTTTCAATAGGAGGGAAATATATGAGAGCCTGTAACAGCATTCATAAGTTTTCTCCAGCCAGGGGATAACGTACTTCTGCTGGTAAAATGTCGTCTGGTGCAGGTGATTTACATGGCTCAAAGTTGTTGATCGCCAACTAATTCTGGATTCATCAGCTATTAAACCAGCGACGCTTGTAGTACAATCTCTCTCTATCTTGTTGGTGCCGCTGATCCTGGGGTTCTGTTGGTGAGATTGTCGGGAAATGAGTGTCAAGCGGTACAGTCATCGGCTGCTGGTTGTTTATTGTCCAGTTATTTTCCTCATTCTGCAGATAACCCACTGTGCAGAGAGCAATGGATACTTAATACCTTAAGCAGCCTTGCTGCATCCGAAACCTTTCCCACTCGGAACTCCACTTATTCACAGAACTCGGCTACTAGCTGTGGTTGGTACCCCAACCAGAGTTAGGAGCCGAGACGACGCAAATCGGTTGCGCGCCTCCGCCGATACAAAATCGGCTTGATCTCAGCCGCAGATAAAAACTTCTTTCAAATCGACAAAGAATATTCTCCCACTGAGCAAAAGAAAATTACAAATTTCTTCACCAAGAATAATGGTTTGGAGTCTACTTCTACAGGGTTTTCCAATAAAAGTGATATGATTTCTTTGAAAAAAAACACACTTATTGTTAAGAAAATTCAAAGTTTTTTTTTATTAAATGTGAAGTACAATCGGTACAATTAAGTTCTAAATAAAACGTCATTCAAATGGCCTCCACGACTTCTTCTGCAGGATTGAATTCGATGAACCCAATTTTCGAGCACTTTTTCCTCTAAATCAAGTCGTATGTCATGAATGGCACGTTCAATATTGACTTGTAAAGCTTGAAGAGAGTCTGGTATATTTCGAAAGACCAATGACTTCGAATAACCCCACTAGAAATAGTCTAATGATGTTAAATCATAACTTCTTGGAGGCCATTCAATATCACAATTTCTTGAAATAATCGAATCTCAAAACTTTTCTCGCAACTATTCAATTGTTTCATTTGCTGTTTGTTGTTTGTTTCATAGCCACAATCGCTTGATGGATAAAAGATAGCTCTTAACGAGAGCTAAAATATGGCTCATGGGTGTCAAGGTCGTAGGTCGACTGGAAAGTGTTTTTTATTTTAAAAAAAAGGACAGCATCATTTTCAAATGTGAACGGAAAGTTTATTTTTCCTCTAGCACCTTAACGGTACGTCGGATCGGGAAGCGGTCAATGGAAAAAAGATAGCTCTTATCGAGAGCTAAGATATTGCTCATGGGTGTCAAGATAGTAGGTCGACTGGAAAGTGTTTTTTTTTATTTAAAAAAATTGACTTATTGCACGAAATGTTGCAATTGGAGAACGATTATTTTGATAATGAAACTGAAACTAAACGTTGTTCTTGCGTATATCTCTCCATGATGAAATTGTAAACACTACTGAATACAATCTAAAACAAATGACAGATCATGACATATTACAAATGGCCGAAACGTCACTTCATCCCTATTATAAAACCCGTTATAAACTATGATTGATTACATGTTTGATATAGATTGCTACCAAGATTTATTGTCCAAGAAAACTCTGACTGTTGATGCAGCTAAAAAAGGTTTTCCTTGCAGAACTGAGATCGAAAGCCGGATATACTTTAGACATTTTGTAATGTAATGTAAATGTAATCTTTAATACGATTAATAAACAATTAATTCTGCTTCACACGAGGCAATTTTTTCCAAGCAAATGTCAAAGTTTCTAGGAGAGAGGAGAAGAGAGCAGTTTCCGTCTGCCTCTCTCTCCTACAAACTTCAGGACTTTATATAAAACGTAATTTTCAATGGGACATCGCATAATCACAAAAATTAATTGAATGCATATAATGTTTTCTAAAAAGATCATTCTCCACAAAACTATATAGCAGCAAATCAGAATTATGAATAATACAATCAACTTCATCCAAGATGGAAAAAACAGAAAAATTTGCCGGCACCGCCGTTTATGCTGTGTTTGGTCAGCATAGCCGATCGCCGCCGATAACCAAAAAAATTTGCACCGCCGCCGCCGATCAATTTGCCACGGCTCCAAACTCTAGTACCAACAGCAAATTTGATCTTGTTGAATAACTGTTTAGTGGGCTTCTTCCTACCAACAGCATCTTGTTGAATAACTTTTTAGGTCCACCATTTTGGTTTAGATTTACCCATTGTGCCTTGGTTTTAGACGGTGATGTGGTCGACCAGATTATCCAGACTGACTTTGTCATTCGCGAGTTCATACTCTACATACATTCCAACCAATAATTTTGTCTGACAGGGAGTCAATAGAGAACGTGACGTCGAAAGCTTCATATATGTCTTTGTTTGGAAAATCGCCTGTAGGAGGTTATGTTCTGTAGCAATTACATCAACACCTTCAAGTTAAATATTTTTAGTTATTTTTCCATTGAATTATGTCTGACAAAAAATAAGCCGAATATTCCGCCGTTCTGGCATCTCGCGCAAACAAAGCACCAAATTTCATATTATATTTCTCGCAAATGAGAGATTACTTCAGTAGCTCCCCTCTACTGGTTTGTTACTTGTTTACATTCTAGATGACACATTCTATGAGTATATTTTTATAAAAAGTGGTGTAGGATATTGTTTTCCCTTAATTTTATTTTTTTCAGAAAATAATTAGTTTAAATGTTAGATTATTAAAGATATTAGATTATTAAGAGCTATCATTGTCCTCCCACTGTCAACATCTTACAATTTCCGGTCTTAAAATGTTTAAACCATATAATTATGGATGTTGAATAAATATTCTAACATAAAGTATTTAGATATACTTGATAATATATAATTATACATATCTTAAATCAACATCTCTACAGGCAAAACATATTTTCGACCCTCCTTAAGAAACCACATACAAAGTATTTTTACTACACCCTATATCCCATTGTCTTCTCAGTGTTTGTGCCTTCTTTTTTAATTATATTAACATATTATGTGCTCAACACTAAATAAATTTAACTATCGATTCACTGCAATTTATAGAGTTGTTACAATGGCTAAGTGCGATATGTACCAGCATGAGATGGCCTCTTACCAAAGCTGGGAAGGAAGGAAGGCTGGCTGGCCGGCTGGCTGGCAGACACCTTATAACAAATTCCTTTATAAACAGTGTAATACATTTCACTCTGGACCTTCCAGGTTACTTCAGGCAGCGGCAGCAAAGCCTCACAAAAAGATGCGAATATTTTGATAAAATTGCCGCCAATGAAGACCAACCGAAAACAAACAACAACGCCTTCTTTGCGCTTATGGTGAGCGGCTGCCAAGAGCTTTGGAAATATTCCTCAAAGGATTTTCTAGACTATCTTGATAAGAAACCACCACAAAAGCCAAGCACAAAGAGCAGCAAGAACCAACGAAAACTCCTAACGAAAAATGCTTGAAACTACTTGAATTTTTGCATGAGCTAATAAAGTTGGCAAAATATTGGTGGTATTGGAATTTAACTATCTTTTGGGGGTAACAGCCAACCGCACAAAAAAACCAACATTCAACGAAAAACATAACAACACAACACCGAAATCAGTTAGAATGCTTCTTATTTTTTCCCGGGAATATACATACACCAACGCCACAGTCAAATGGTGGAGATGAACCGCAGAGCGGACCTGAAGCACCAAGGCTTGTCTCCGGAGGAGCAAAAAGCCACTACACCAAAAAAAAAAAAACTGAGGCTTATTTTGATGATAGCCTTAATTGTTTTTTATGTTAATTTAGCTGTTGCACACGATTATGGCTAAGCTTTTTTGCTTTGTCCCATCCAAAGATCCAAAGCCATGTAAAGACACCATGGCTGGCATATTGTAGATCTATCGGTATTTTTTGTTTGCTAAGTCTACGAATGCCTAGGCTCTGTGGAGCGCTGAGTTGAGAGAATTGGGAGGAACAACTGTGTATGTTCGACGGCTAGTGTTAAAGGTGTAGTAGATAGTTTGTTAGACTGCGCTTCTCATCTAAGAGGCGGCTTTTGTCGTGTTCGATATGCATCTTTTTGAAGAAAATTGGTTCGCACTTTGGTAAGTCAGCAGTTATAAAGTATTAAAATAAGTTTAAACCGAAATAAATTATGAACCCGGTAAAGGGAAACTACTTACTTGGAGAAAAGCCAAAACAAAACATAAGTCTTAAGACACAAACCCTACGGCAGGTGATGTAAGTAGGGAGACTCTACAGGAAATATTTTTGAAGGAGTATATAAAGACAAGAATTCGTATCCTTAAAAGTTACTTTGCTTAAAGAAAGATTCTATAGAAAGTCATGTAGAACAGTTTAAACCACAATAAATTACACTGTGCAACAGTGAATAAATACGCGGACTTGACAGTATAGGTTCGATTCGGCTATCAAAGGGTAGTATATAACCCTATACTCGGTTTGGCGAAATTGTTGACCAATTTTTTTATGGGCCTCCAAAGTTTCTGCAAATTAGTGGGTCCCTCGAAAAAGGTGTCATCAGCATTTATCCAACAACTAATTCAGACTTGGTGATACCGCTTAACTATATTTGCCAATAATGTAGATTAGAATATGCTGAACAACGTTTCATAAACATATTTTTGAAAATGTGAAGGAAAAAATATTTTTTTTTCACTTTTCTCAGCACAACATCCAGGGACTCGTAATTTTTTAGTAACAATGCTTAGCAAAATTGTAGCCAACATAAAAAACGGTAAAATTCCAGTCAAAAACGCTCTTTACTGGTATCGTTGTTGCTTCGACCACTAGATCGTATTACTAACATTGCAGCACACCAGGAATTTGACCTTTTTTGGTGTTTGTGTTAAATTTTGAGCTTAAGTGTGTTCTGACACATATAGTAAAATTTTATGGCCAACATTTTTGTAGGACGTTTCATCCCCGCCCTCCCCATTTTAAGGGGGTGTTTTTTACGATTTTTTAAAATGGGGCCAAAAATTACAGTCATGTGAAGGAGCTAGACGGTTAATATGTTCCACAAAAATATTGGTCTTAATATTTGCTATAAAGTTGCTGAACATACCCTATACCAAAAAAAAATATTTTTGTTACATAATAGTGAAATACTAACATTTTTGGGGTACTATGTGTTTTTTTTAGCTACTTAGGGTACCTAGACACGTTCAGATTGTATTGATATGATCACAAAAGTTGTTCAGATTTACGTTGGCTACAATTAAAATTACGAGTCCCTGAAAGTTATACTGAAACAAGTAAAAAAAAAATATTTTTTTCCTACACTTTTTCATAAAAAAGTATAGGAACACATTTTTTTTCGCAAAAAATTTTATAAAAGTTTGTTCAGCATATTTTTAGCTACATTATTGCCATATATAGTTAAGCGGTATCACCAAGTCTGAATTAGTTGTTGGACAAAAGCTGATGACACCTTTTTCGAGGGGCCCACTGATTTTCAAAAATTTTGGAGGACCATAAAAAAAAATTGGTCACCAATTTCGCCAAACCGAGTATAGGGTTATATTACCCTTTGATAGTAGAATCGAACCTATACTCTCAAGTCCGTGTATTTTTCAAAAAGTTTTCATTTGTTGTTATCAAAATAATCGTTCACCAATCGCAACTTTTCGTGCGCTAAGACCATTTTTTTAAATCAAAAAAAAAAAAAACACTCTTTCCAGTCGACCTACGACTCACGACTCTTAGCTCTCCCTAAGAGCTATTATTTGCCATTGACCGATACCCGATCCGAAGTACCGTTAAGGAGCTAGAGCAAAAATAAACTTTCCGTTCACATTTGAAAATGATGCTAAGTCCATTTTGCAATTTTGTTCAGTGTAATGCATTTATAGTACTCATAGTCTATTGAAAAATCAGACATCAACTTACAGCGTTTTTCCATTTAGTATAATGCTCCTTTCGACCAAAAATTTCAAACTTTGACCCACTGTAATAAAGACTCAGACCAGCTGGACCATAAGTTTATTCTACAAAAATTACACTATGCAACACAATATTTTTGGATGTGGATAACAGTTTTTGGTGCAATTAGGTATTTTTTTTTTTAAAAATTTTTGTTTAAATTTCCAGCTTTCATGGAAAGTACATTCAGTATTTGGACCATAATTTTTCAAGTATAAGCCTGATTGAGCCGTGTTGTGCCTCAAATCAAATACGAGGGCTACATATGCTGCAAGAATGCGGTAAGTACTTTAAAATTAATGTATTACAATGTTTTGTGAAATAAAAAGTTTTATTTTTAGACATCACGTGCAATTTGGAATGCCAATGATTTGGAGACAACCATTCATTCACGATACGGACTGCTATTTTTGTCTAAGTTAATAGATTGTAGTAGGAAGTGTGCAAGTATAGCTAACAGCCTAATTACGGAAACATCATCAAGTTCAACTGAGTACTCAACTGTGAGTATTGAGTCAGAAGTCATCGCTTTTAACTCAGTTTCAACTCATTGATCTAGTGAGAGATTTGGAACTGACCAATGATAAGGCGGAACTACTTGCATCTCGGATGAAAAAGTACAATATTTTGGCCCCAGATCTTAACATATCATATTATAGAGTCCGTGATATACCTTACAAACAATTTTGTACAACTGTGGATAACAGATGCTTTTGCAAGGACATTCCCGGATTGTTCGAGAAACGTAATGAAACATACAATTCAAAGGAATGGCGGTTATTTGTTGACAGCAGTAAAGAAAATTTGAAAGCAGTACTTTTACACAACGGAAATCAGAAACCGTCGATTCCCATTGCTCATGCTGTCAACGCTAAGGAATCATACGAAACAATGGCTAAATTGATAAAATAAATAAAATATGAACAACATGACTGGAAAATTTGTTGCGATTTAAAAGTAGTTGGTATGTTATGCCTCAGGGATAGCCAATATTTTGCCACCACTGCATATGAAGCTGGGGCTCTTTAAAATTTTGTAAAAGCCTTAAGGAAAGATGACAATTCACTTGCATATTTAAAAAGTTTATTTAAAAGTCTTTCTTTTCAAAAAATCTAAGGATTTTTTATGGGCTTAAAATAGGGAAACTGATGAAAGATGTGAATTTCGAATCATCGAAAGGTTTCACCAAGAATTGAAGTCCATCGAGCTGCGATACCAAGGGCACTGGGATGAAAGGATGATGGGAGATTATATTTGGTTCCTCATTAGAGAAACCGATTCCGAAATCTACAACTGTCAACAAAGAACTCACAATTACTTCTAATGAATCTTGTTCATGTAAATAAACTCAAATGTACATAATATAAACAAAAGTAATAAATAAAATCGCTATTTAAACAGAAATTTAAAAAAAGAGATTTTTTGAAATTCTTTACCTCTACCAAAAGGGCTATAATTTCTACATTTATCCATAGATTATTTTCAAATAGGCATTATTTCGTTCGCTAGGATGCATACTTTTAAAAAATAAAATATTGTTTTCTATTTTTTAAGTTTTTTTTTGTCCCAGGATTTTTTTTTTTCGAAAAAAAATCGACTTTTTCCAATTTGTTTAATGACCGTTATTAAACCACGGTTTCTAAGTGAAAGAGATATTTCCAACATTGGTAGCCCACATTAATGGATTAAATTTAACGTATAAGTCGACCTGATCGGGCATCTACTCCAACAATTATAGTGCAAATTCTAAGGGTACCTCGACGATATTAGTATTTTTAATAAAAAAAAATTTAAAAAAAATATTGTCCATATAAAAATTTTTGGTTTTGATTTTATATAACATTATGACACAATCTATACAAAAAAATAATTTTTAGGTCTAGGCCACAAAAAAAAAAAAAAAATTGGTTGCATGGTGTTATCTACTCAATATGCTCTTTCAGAATTATAGGGTTCCTATTTTGTTCAAAAAGTCTTAATTTCGTTTATTTAAACCTAATCAGATACAAATGGTTTGCTCGTAAAACAAAAGACTTAAGACACAAACTTTTGCAAAATATTTAATAGTTTGAACTTTATCCTACATTACCGCATTCTCTAAATTCGAAATGTAATTTCAATAATAAAAAAACAACATTTAAAATTAGTCTATACCTATAGTGGGAATAATCCCTCTGGCTGTCTCCCCTCTCGCTCTCCCTCAGCCCAGAAATGCAGTCTATGTCTTACCATTTGAATGCACTGTCATCAGTTGACCATTCAAATGTCACAAATTGTTTTTGTGCTTGGCTTTTAACATTATTACAATTGCCTTGAAGCGACATGAAATAAATGCGACAGTTTAATTTGCCAAAGCCATTTTAAACGTTTTGTATTTTTGTTTTCCTACAATTGTTGCCATCTTTTAACTTTGTTGTACGCTGCCACAGAAAACGTTAGATAAAACACCTTCTTCTTGACTTCAAAGCACTTCAATCGGATGGTTTGATGGCTGACGGCTGAGACTGAGACTGAGGAGGAGAAAAGGAGGTTACTGCTGCTCGCAGACCTCTTGAAGATGGTTCCTTTTTGTATTTTTCCAGTGGTTTTGCCATTTTCTAGATATTTTATTAAAGATAACACTATTGGCTTCATATTGGTTGACAATCCACCTAAATATTTTACTATTTTTCGGTTATTGCCACAAAACGTTTGAGTTGAGCTTTGGCGGCGGCAATGTTTGGTGTTTGCCGCCAACATCCCAACATTATGTATTTTTACTGCTATTTGCCAAAATGAAATGAACCGCAGAGTCGAAAAAAAGAACCAAACACCGAAAACCTATTGTATTTTTATTAGACAAAATTCAAATTGTTCAACTTGTGCAATGGCATCAGCAAAACGTTTGCACATTGATATTTATCAGTTGCGTTTTTGTGTGGCCACGGTTATTGAAGTTGCTGCTGATGCTGCTCCTGGTGATGCCGCTGCTGCCTCCGACAAATGGTGGCGGTGGTGGTGTTGTCTTCTATGGTTTTATTAAAATTGGGGTCTTTAAAGATGACAATTGTTTGATAAATTTGGACAAGTAATAAATTTTGAAATTCTTGCAAATAAATTCCAAACATTTTTCTGCGTTTCATTTCGGTGGGCAATTGGATGAAACTGATGAGGAAAATTACCATAACCATGAGAAGATCTAGGAAATTCAAAGGATATAGTTTTGTATTTTCTATTTTAATTTTTAGGTTTTTGTAACATTGTGTCTGAAAATGTATTGACTATTTATTTGGCTATTTATTACAGTACATTGTTAATTAAAAAGGAAGAGTTGATAGAAAAAGCTGAACAATTCGAATGTGAAACATTCAATAAATCTAATAAAATTAAAAATTAAATCGATCATTAACAAAAAACTTCTAAAAATATTTAAATAATAGGATCAACCCGCCTAATATAATTAGAAAGAAGCTGCTCATCTTCAACACGTAGTGTTAATGAATTCTAAATAATAACATTAAAAATTTGGTATTCAACAAAAACCAGTAAGGAAAGTCAGAAAGTCGGGCGGGGCCGACTATATAATACCCTACACCTCCCTAACAATGCGATAAGGGTTATTGCGATAATAATTTGGAATAATTGGTAAATGGGTAGGAACATATTATCTAAACCTGAACTGATAATCGCTAAATTAAGCAATATTCGTTCCTAAATTGAGAAACATATTTCTGGAAAATTTTAATGAACGGAAGTAAAGTACAACTTCTATAGCGCTTTGATACCAAATCAGGAGGAACATATATACGGATGTTATATATAAATCTGAACCGATTTTCCCTGAATACTCATTCATGTAAAAAGACCACTTTCTGTCGAATTTCGTACTGATCGGATATAAAATACAGTCTCTACAGCGCTTACATGTGAAATCGGGGGTAACGTATATATGGGGGCTATATCTAAATCTGAACCGATTTCTTCCAAATTTAACAGTGTTCATTCATATAATAAGATACCTCTTTCTGCTGAATTTCATACTGATCGGATATAAAATAAAGTTTTTACAGCGCTTACATGTCAAATCGGGGGTAACATATATATGGGGGCTATATCTAAATCTGAACCGATTTCTTCCAAATTTAACAGTGTTCATTCATATAATAAGAAACCTCTTTCTGCCGAATTTCATACTGATCGGATATAAAATAAAGTTTTTACAGCGCTTACATGTCAAATCGGGGCTAACATATATATGGGGGCTATATCTAAATCTGAACCGATTTTAACCAAGTTAAATAGGGATCGTCCGTGGGCCAAAAAAAAGATATGTGTATAGTTTCGTCAAGATCGGGCCATAATTGCGACCTGTACTTTGATTACAAGAATACATCTACAGACAGACGGACAGACAGACGGACATAGCTAAATCGACTCAGAACGTGATTACAAGTCGATCGGTATAATAAACAGTGGATCTATCTCTTCTCCGTTTGGGTGTTACAACCAAATCCACAAAGTCATAATACCCTGTACCACAGTGTGGTGTAGGGTATAAATACTATGCTTACTGAAATGTAGTAAAATCTTTCTAATCGGCCAACTAATCTCAGAATCCACGCCATCTACTGGCGATTGGTATAGAGACAACTGTGTCGAACTGGCAACCCTTACCAGTCACATGGGGTGGTGAAAATGGTGAATTTAAGTCTCGCTTGGAGCTCTTTGTTTACCAGGTATGTTCGGAAAAAAATCTAAAAATTTACTAAAGGTCGATTAGTCCTCATTCTCTGTAGTTCATATTTTTTTTTATTATTTTTTCAGTATTGGTAAACTATAACACCCACTACACTTCTCAATAGGGTCTACTGTTTATATAATAAACATTTTTTTGCAGAGTTTTTATGGTTTAATTTTTTTTTCTGAATCACTCACAATTTTTTTATTTTGTAAGTCACAATCAAATGGCTTTAATTGAAGAAAGTTTTTTGAAATTTTTAAGGAAATCCGTACGACTTTGAAATTTATTCAATTTTCTATTGTTTTATTCTTAAATTTTTGTATTATTTAATTTTGTATGTTTGTGTTTTTGTATTCTTGTATTTTTGTATACATATTGTATTTTTTTATTATTGCCAACAATTCATTTGTAAAATCACGGAATAGTGTACAGGTAAAAAAAAATTGTACACCCTGTCACATTGATGAATGATGCTACCAAAAAAGAAGGTGCAACTTGTCACATATAAGATGGTACGTCTTGTCACAACCAGTCCAGTTGTGACAAAATTGCAGCGAAAACTCCAAAATAATCTGATTTCATTAAATACACAATTTGTTGACCTCAATGTTTCTTGACCTTACAGCATTTATACCCTACTCCACTCTGTGGTCCAGGTTATCATGTGTTTGCGTACTTGCTTGTAACACACACCCGTCTGCAGATGTATCCGGTGATAAAATTTAGTACATCGCTCTTTTTTGGCCCAGGGAACTCTATTGAAATTTGTGAAAATCGGTTCAGATCTATATATATCGCCCATATATTTTCCTCCGAATTGGAATCTAAGCACTGTAGAAGACACATTCTTTATCCGATCTATCTGAAATTCACCAAAGGCAAATTCCCTAACAATTACTACCAATTTTAAAGAAAATCGGTTCAGATTTAGTTATAGTAACTATATATATGTTCCTTCCGATTTGGCGTCTAATTGATATAGAAGCTGTATTTCACACCCGATCAATATGAAAATCATCAGAGGGAAGTTTTTTCAGCCAACAATAAAGAATTCAACCGAATGGGGTGAAATTTGACCACTTACGCTTAATTTTGACTAGATTCATCTTCTTTTAGATGCATATATTTTAATAATTGATAAAATTACATTTTTGTAATTTTTTATTTTTGACTTTTTTACTTATTTATTTTTCTAATTTAGCCCAAGGGATGTGCATTCCTATTTGAAGTTCACTAACTTTATTTCTGCAAACCTTAGAAATCGTTCCATTCCTATTCTTCTATCTTCTTTTACTTGCAACTTTTATCGGTCACACATTCCATGCTTTTTGTATTGGAATCAGGCAATGAATGCTTCATCAGTGTTATCTCAACAATTGGACCTACTTTTTAATTTCAACTTTCGTTGTCGTCTCTGCTTAATCATTATCACCTCATGGAATCTCTTGGCCAGGCTTTTCGTCTTTAAAGCCAGTTGTTACCAACCGCCCCACAAAAACCAATCGAGCGAGGAGACACCACAATGATCCACAACCTCACCAAAGCGATGAGTTTTTTTGTTGCTGTTGTTGTTTCTATCCTCCTGAACCCAATGACTAACAATAATGGAATTGCAAAAGGCATCCCAATGAAGACAGCCAACCAAACCACCAACCAACTATCATCCATCCAATTCAAGTGTTCCAGTGGTGATCCATGTGCTTGCCGTGGCAGCATCAACAGCAGCGGCGGTGGCATCAACAGCGACGGCAGCGGGAGCTTGCCTTTGCACTTGAAACGTGGGAATCAGAACAAATCGTGCCAAAACTATTTACCACCACTTAAATGGTTTCACCAGCATTTTTCATTTCTTTTCCTCGCCATTTGCGATAGATCGCATTTCCAGCTTCTTTTCCGAATCCCCCCAAATGCTGTTAGGGGCCGTTCATAATTTTTATTTAAGAGTTTTTCAATTGTTTCAAATGCTGTTTGGGCCATAACCGCGCGGCCGCAAAGGTTTGCAATCATTTTTTGGACATCAACGGCTGCAAGTACTACAACTACCACAATAAACGGCAACAGCGGATCAGCTACAATTGTGATGCCGAGGCACAGCGTTTTGAAACCACAGAAATACTGGAATAAACTACAAAAAATAGGAAGACACTTAACCGAAAAAACTAATGCATTGAAAGACCACAATAAACTAAAAATCTGAAAACAGAAAAATAGGACAATACATAAAAACGAGATACAAAAATATAAAAATAAAAATATACTAAACTAAAAAATCAAAAATTAAAAAATGTGAAAAAAATTAAATATTCAAAAATGTTAAATTATAAAGATGAAAATATAAAAATTAAAAAAAAATATAAATGTATACAAGAATTTAAAAATAAAAATATAATAATATAAAAATGTTTAAATATAAAAATAGAAAAACATAAAAATATAGAAATATAAACAAATGAAAATATAAAAACATATAAAAATAAAAATATATAAATATATATAAAAATTATGTTTTTATTAATTGTTGAACTTCATATCTTTAATTTAATTTTTTCTCATTATTGTTTGGCTCAAGGTCCTTGATTAAGACTGATCTTATTCTTTTTATATCAAAATTTTTATTTTCTCGATATTTCGACAGTCTTTTAATCAAGCAACTTGAGCCAAACATTGAGGAGAAAGAATTAAAATATAAAAATATATAAATATGTAAATATAAAAATATAAAAATGTAAAAATAAAAAATATAAAAATGTAAAAATATAAAAATATAAAAATATAAAAATATAAAAATATAAAAATATAAAAATATAAAAATATAAAAATATAAAAATATAAAATTATAAAAATGTAAAAATATAAAAATATAAAAATATAAAAATATAAAAATATAAAAATATAAATATATAAAAATATAAAAATATAAAAATATAAAAATATAAAAATATAAAAATATAAAAATATATAGAAATATAAAAATATAAAAATATAAAAATATAAAAATATAAAAATATAAAAATATAAAAATATATAGAAATATAAAAATATAAAAAATAAAAAAATAAAAAAATATAAAAATATAAAAATATAAAAATATAAAAGTATAAAAGTATAAAAAATAAAAAATTAAAAATATAAAAGTATAAAAAATTAAAAATATAAAAATATAAAAATACAAAAATTGAAAAATATAAATATATAAAAATATATAAATATAAAAAAATAAAAATATAAATACATATATAAAAATTAAAATAACCTAAAAATATAATAATATAACATATAAATATATTAATATATATAAAATTTTAACGTTTTAAAATTGAAACAACCCAAAAATTTAATAATATACAAATACAAGAATAAAAAATATAAAAATATAGAAACGTAAAAGTATAAAATATAAACATATAGAAATATAAAAATATAAAAATATGTAAATATAAATATATAAACGTATAAATAAATAGAAAAAATATAAAAAAATAAAAATTAAAGCAACCAAAAATATTATAATTTACAAATATGAAAATATAAATAAAAAATTTAGAAATTACAACAACTCAAAAATATAATATATATATATATATATAGAAATATAAAAATATATAAAACAAAAATATTTAAATATAAAAATATTAGTATGTATTCAAAAATTTAAAAATATAAAAATATAAGGGCTTAAAATTATAAACACATAAAAATATAAATATACAAACATGTAAAGATATAAAGACATAAAAATTTAAAAATAAAAAATAAATATATAAAAATATAAAAATATAAGAATATAAAAATATAAAAACATTAAAATATAAATTGATAATAATGTAAAAATATAAAGGCATACAAATATAAAACATTATAAATATATAAAAATATAAAGATATAAAAATATAAAAATATAAAAATATAAAAATATAAAAATATAAAAATATTGAAATATAAAAAAATAAAAAAATAAAAATTAAAATAACCTTAAAATATAATAATATAAATATATTAAACTATAAAAAAATTTTAAAATTAAAACAACCCAAAAATATAATAATATACAAATATAAAAATAAAAAATAAAAAAATATAGAAATATAAAAGTATAAAATATAAAAATATAAAAATATAGAAATATAAAAATATGAAAATATAAATATATAAAAGTATAAAATATAAAAATATAAATAAATAGAAAAAATATAAAACAAATAAAAATTAAAGCAACCAAAAATATTATAATAAACAAATATAAAAATATTAATATATAGATAAAAAAATTAAAAATTAAAACATCCCAAAAATATAATAATATATATATAGAAATATATAAAATAAAAATATTAAAATTTAAATATATAAAAATTTAAAAATATAAGGGTATAAAAATATAAAAAATATAAGGGTTTAAAAACATAAAAATATAAAAAAAATATAATTGTATAAAAGTATAAAAACATAAAAATATAAATATATAAAAATGTAAAGATATAAAGACATAAAAATATAAAAATATAAAAATTTAAAAATAAAAATAAAATATAAAAACATAAAAATATAAATATATAAATATATAATAATATAAAGATATAAAGACATAAAAATATAAACATTTTAAAATTTAAAAATATAAAAATATAAAAATAAAAATAAAAAAATATATAAAAATATAAAAAAATAAAAATATAAAAATATGAAAACGTAAAAATATAAAAATATCTATATATATAAAAATGAAACGGTCCATCTGTGTAATGGCATCACGTCAGAACGGCTGGAGCGATTTGGATGATTTTTTTTTTATTCGATTCTAAATTTTCACGAGATGGTTTATATAGAAAAAAAAAAATTAATTGGACAAAGGGGCGTGGTACCTCCCATACAAATCGCAGGTTAAAAATCCGATATTTCTGCTCCTATTATAGGTATAGTGCTGAAATTTTGTTTGTATGCATTTAATGGCAGATTATGTGAATTTTCCAAAAATGGGCGGAATCGGACCAATGGGCGTGGCCCCGCCCATATAAGCCAAATTTTGAAATTGAGATATTTTGCACAATTTGTTAGCGAGAGTGCTGGAATTTTGTGTATATGTAAACGGTGGCAGTCTACGTGATTGGTCCAAAAATGGGCGGGATCGGACCAATGGGCGTGGCCCCACCCACATAGACAAAATTTTGATATCTTGCACAATTTGCTAGCGGGAGTGCTGCAATGTTGCGTATATGTATCTGGTGGCATTCTACGTAATTGGTGAAAAAATGGGCGGGACCGGAACAATGGGCGTGGCCCCGCCCATATAAGCCAAATTTTGAAATTGAGATATTTTGCACAATTTGTTAGCGAGAGTGCTGGAATTTTGTGTATATGTAAACGGTGGCAGTCTACGTGATTGATCCAAAAACGGGCGGGATCGAACCAATGGGCGTGGCACCGCCCATATAAGCCAAATTTAAAAAATGTGATATCTTGCACAATTTGTTAGCGAGAGACCTGGAATTTTGTGTATATATATCCGTTGGCGATCTACGTGATTGGTCCAAAAATGGGCGGGTTCGGACCAATAGGCGTGGCCCCGCCAACAATGACCAAATTTTGAAATTTTTATATCTTGCACAATTTGCTATCGGGAGTGCTGCAATGTTGTGTATATGTATCTGGTGGCATTCTACGTAATTGGTCAGAAAATGGGAGGGATCGGACCAATGGGCGTGGCCCCGCCCTTATAAGCCAAATTTTGAAATTGATATAACTTGCACAATTTTTTATCTAGAGTGCTGTCATGTTGTAGATATGTATCTGGTGACAGTCCACGTGATTGGTCCAAAAATTGGCGGGATCTGACCAATGGGCGGGCCACCGCCCATATAAGCCAAATTTTGAAATTGAATTATCTTGCTCATTTTGTTAGCGAGAGTGTTGCAATTTTGCGTATATGTATCTGGTAGCAGTCTACGTGATTGGCTTTCAAATGGGCGGAATAGGACCAGTGGGCGTGGCCCAGCCCATATTTTGATATATCTTGCAAGTATTATATAGGAAATACATGAACAAAAATGCTCGGTATGCGATAATTACAGCTGCTCACTCCAATACAATCGCAATATGATAATGTGATGCAATATCAATGAAACAAGAATTTGGAAATTTTATAAGTATACATTTCTATTTTCTGGACTTTCCACTGAATTCGGTATTTGTTCATTCAGTGAATTTATTACTAATACCAGTAAGGAAAGGCAGAAAGTCGGGCGGGGCCGACTATATAATACCCTACACCTCCCTAACAATGCGATAAGGGTCATTGCGATAATAATTTGGAATAATTGGTAAATGTGTTTTGAACCGATAATCGCAAAATTAAGCAATATTCGTTCCTAAATTGAGAAAAATCTTTCTGGAGAACTTTGTAATGATCGGAAGTAAAGTACAACTTCTATAGCGCTTTGTAACCAAATCTGGAGGAACATATATATGGAGGTTATATATAAATCTGAATCGATTTTCCTAGAATACTCATTCATGTAAAATAGAAACCTGTTTCTGTCGAATTTCGTACATCGGGGGTAACATATATATGGGGACTATATCTAAATCTGAACCGATTTTCTCCGAATTTGGCAGTATTCCTTCATGTAATAACAAACCTCTTTCTGCCGAATTTCGTACTGAT
Organism: Eudasyphora cyanicolor; assembly: GCA_963930755.1. Classification (NCBI taxonomy): domain Eukaryota; kingdom Metazoa; phylum Arthropoda; class Insecta; order Diptera; family Muscidae; genus Eudasyphora; species Eudasyphora cyanicolor. The sequence goes on from OZ005735.1 coordinate 25,702,284, forward strand.
CGGATATAAAATACAGTTTCTACAGCGCGAATTTTGACATGGGCAGCGAAGCGCACCGGGCTCAGCTAGTAAATATATAAAAAGATAAAAAGTATGAAAATATGAATATATGAAAATATAAAAATATAGAAATATAAACAAATAAAAATATAAAAAATATAAAATTATAAAAATATAAAAATTTAAAAATATATTAATATAAAAATATAAACATTTTTAAATATGGAATTAAAAAAAATTAAATATAAAAATGTTTAAATATAAAAAATATAAAAAATATAAAAATATTTAAATATAAAAAATATTTAAATATATAAATATAAAAATACTAAACTTCTAAGGTACAGAAAACAGGAATACAGAAATAACAGAAATACGCACACGAAAAACAGAAAATATACACACAAACATGCAAAAATATATAAACACAATAACGCACAAAATACCAATGTTTCGGTTGAAATTGTAATTTCTTTTCTTAAAAAAAATACGTTTGGAAGTATTCGTGCTTGGACCAAGAACCTTCACTTTGAATAAAAGTTTTTAATTTACATTTTGTATTAACTTTTGAGCAAAAATTCTGATAAAAACTGATAATATCAATGGTTAAAAAATACATTTAACAATATCTATTGATTTTTTTTGTACATCTCGTCACACTGTGCTACGATGAGGATTATGATGATGGCATGTTTGTCAGTGTTGTTGGCTTTTTGGTGGACGGGCCACTAATGGCTTGAAAAGTGTTGAATTACGGGCATTTCAACGCTCGATGTTGATAAATTATAATGAATGGTAATGGATAATCGAATTGGTTGTTGGTTGTAGTGGCTCATGATTTGGTTTCTTTGTGGGTTCGTTACTTCTTCTTCTTCTTAACCAACACTAAAGTGTTGAGATTCGGTTTTTGGGGGTGGACATTGGGTTTCTTTTCTTCTGCCTTGTCTTCTACGAATTTCTATGGAAGAGATGGCGGCGACCCAGACTCTTGGCCGTCCGACCAACCGATCGTTCAATTGTTCGTTACTCAATGAGCCCATCCAAAAAAAAAATCCATTCTGCCAGCCATTCAGGCGACCATTCTCAGACTCCGATTCAGACTCGTCATAAGTTGTATTGGAAATAATGCCTGTGATAATTATAATGAAGGCATGAATTTAGTTTGCCATCATCGCCGTCATTATTTATATTTTTGGTGGACTGTCCAAACGGACTACGGGGACGAACCATTAGCACCGTCGTCTCTCTGGGCTTTGTGTGTGTCTAACTTGGTGTGAATTATAACTCTGACATGGCCTTCATATTGATTTCTGTCGTGGATTGTTTTTCTCTGTTCTTCTCGGATTTCTACGGTGGTCGATAAGTAAAGAAGTCATTAAAATTTAATTGGCATCTAACTGAAAACATTGCATTGCACTTTCTGTGTGAAGTTTTAGAGTTGTTGCCAACATAAAATGTAATTATGAGAAAATTGTTTTTTCTTTCTCAAGAGAGGGGGAGGTATGGGCAAGATTGCCTAATGTTTGCCTTTACTGAAAAGTGAATATGAGATTTAGGGGCCTCTATGTAGAACGTAAATATATGAAATATGTGTCTATAAGTTGGAAACACTACACATTAAGAATGGCGTCTTTAGAGAATTGGGATCATGTAGCCAGTGCCTCTATGGCTAGTAAAACTGAAATGTCAATGTGTTTCAATATAATATACAGAAGATCTATTATATATTGATATGTATGTATATGCCTGAATTTGTCTGAGATGTTTTAATTTTTAATATTTTTTCAGATTTAACACAGGTCCGAACAAAATCATTTCCCGGCTGTACTCAATGACTTATAAAACATATCAATGATATTTCAATCTACATCTAATTGGCAAATAGCTTAATCATCCCCTGACACGGATCAATTTACAGATGTAATGTATTATTCGATTAAAAGGTTGTTCAAGCTCGAGGTCTGGTTTGTTTTTAAATTTTAGTTTTTATTTATTTCCAATATTTCGGAATAAATAAATAAAAACTAAAATTTAAAAACAAACCAGACCTCGAGCTTGAACAATATTTTAATCGAATAATTTACAACAAAAAGGTCGAATAAAACCAAAAATATAAAGTAATGTATTATATTATATTATATTTTATAGTTACAATTTCACTTTAGTGAAGAGATCGACCAAAGACGCGTTTTTTGCCGAAGCCGAACATTGGCCAAAATCCTAAAATTCTGCTGAAGCCGAAGGCCGAATGTTTTCTAACGTTCATTTAGACCCACTATAAGTAAATAAGGAAAAATGTTCGGCTTCGGCTAATCGGCCGTTTTTCGCCGAAGGCCGAATGCGGGCCGATTTATAGGTTTTGCGGGCCCAATCCGATTTATCGGTCGAACTCTAGTTCATATATATCACTTGATACTCGACAAAAGTGACAAAAATTATCCGTCCTATCAAAAAAAACAGAACAAATTTTGGAAACATTTTCTTTATTTCTCAGCATAATCTCCCTTTAGTTCGATGGACATTTCCCAGCGATATACAATAGCGTCAGTACCCTGTTTATAGTAGGGATGTAACGAATATTCGCATTCGCATATGCGAACGCGAATTATTCGCATCATTTTAGAATTCGCTTTCGCATTCGCAAAAACCATCTTTGGATTATTCGCTTTCGCATTCGCTTTCGCAAAAATATATTTCAGTATTCGCTTCCATTTATTAAAGTGTTAAATCTCCTTATTCCCTTCACACAATTTGAAGATATGTGTGTGCTTGTGGTAACAGGAGGTAAAACTATGGAAAACAGTCTTAATACTTGAATATCCTGGAAAAGTATCAATTCAGTTCCTTAAATTTGTTGGTACTAAAGGCTCTAACTATTATTCGCATTCGCATTCGCTTTCGCAAAAATGCATATTTCACTATTCGCTTTCGCATTCGCATTCGCAAGAAATATATTTCAATATTCGCTTTCGCATTCGCTTTCGCTAAAGCCACTTTCGTTACATCCCTAGTTTATAGGAATAAGTGTCTAGCTCCTTAAAATAGACATCAATCGCTGACTCCTGACAGCCGTTATTTTACATTTTTATTATTTCATTCAATACTTGCCGTTGATTGTTTTTCCTTTTTGAAGATAATGCATAAAAGTTATCCCACACGCATCCCAAAAAAACAGACGCCATTACTTTGCCTGCAGATGGTACGGTCTTCCCCTACTTTGGAAACGATTCTCTCAGTCCTCCCCACTGCTTTGACTGTTCCTTTGTCACAGGTGTGAAGTGGTGGACCCATGTCTCATCCATGGTTAAAAATCGACGCAAAAACTCTGCTTTATTGTGGTGAAACATGGCCAAACAGTCTATTGACACACGAAGCTGTTATTGTGAGCAAACGCGGCACCCATCTTGCGCACAGCTTTCTTATCTTTAATTTGTTGGTCAATATGCGATGTATAGCACTTTTCATAGCGCACTTTCAACCGAGATCACCCAATATCATTTTGTGGATTTTCTTAACAATTTATGGCGTGAACAGTCGAATTGGTCGACTGTTAGGGTGTTCTTCTTGGCAGCTCGTACGGGCTCGTTTAAACTCTGCTACGCAATTAATTTATAATCATAAACGAAGGACCAGACTGCCCCATAGTATAATCTTGCTCGGCTTTTTTATGGGTTGGACGGAGTATTATATAAATCTGAACCGATATACTTAAAATTTGTCAAGTAACGTTCTTGGTTCAAGAAACTGTTATCTGCTAAATTTTATAAATTTATGTTCTGTAGCACTTACATGCAAAATTGGGATATAGGTAAAGGGATTTACAATAGGGATGATATGATTTTGAAGTAACGTTTCGGCCATTTGTAATATGTAATGATCTTTCATTTGTTTTTCATTGTATTCAGTAGTGTTTACAATTTCATCATGGAGAGATATCAAAATAATCGTTCTCCAATTGCAACTTTTCGTGCGGTAAGTCCAATTTAAAATAAAAAGAAACACTTTCCAGTTGACCTTGACACCCAAGAGCAATATTTTAGCTTTCGTTAAGAGCAATCTTTTTGCCATTCACCCATTCCCGATCCGACGTACCGTTAAGGAGCTCGAGCAAAAAAAACTTTCCGTTCACATTTGAAAATGATGCTAAGTCCATTTTTTTTAAATAAAAAAAAAACACTTTCAAGTCGACATACCACCTTGACACCCATGAGCAATATTTTAGCTCTCGTTAAGGGCTATCTTTTTGCCATTGACCGATTGTGGCTATATGCCACACAGCAAATGAAACAATTGGATTGTTGCGAGAAAATTTTGGAGATTCGATTGTTTCAAGAAATTGTCATATTGAATGGCCTCCAAGAAGTTGTGATTTAACATAATTAGACTATTTCTTGTGGGGTTATTTGAAGTTACTGGTCTTTCGAAATAAACCAGACTCTCTTCAAACTTTACAAGTCAATATTGAACGTGCCATTCATGACATACGACTTGATTTACTGGAAAAAGTGCTCCGAAATTGGGTTCATCGAATTCGTTCCTGCAGAAGAAGTCGTGGAGGCCATTTGAATGACTTTTTATTTAGAAATTAATTGTATCGATTGTACTTCAAATTAAAAAAAACTTTTGAATTTCCTAAACAATAAGAATTTCCTAAACAATTGAATTTCCTAAACCCTGTAGTACGGGGAATTATAAGTTTGTTTTGAAGCAGATGTTGTAAGGTCTCAAAATATTGGAGCTAGACACATTTTTTCTGAATACAGAACCTTTTAAGAATATTGTGTGACAATTTGAGGTGAATCGAGCAAAACTAACGAAGATGCAGCAGACTAAGCACCCGCGCCTCATATGTGACTTAGTATATCAGAAAAAAAATTTAAGCGTTTTTACTATAGCCCATTTTTATCCCTTCACCTTAGAGAGGAGGGTATATATCTTTTGCTACTAGCCAAAGTGTAACACATCGTAGGAGTGACCCAAGACTCTAAGTATGTTTGGCGGAAATACGTTTTGGGTCATTTTAAGTCATTTGAGCAATGTCCGTCCGTCTGTCTGTCTGCTGGCTGGTGCGCACGATAACTCTCGAAAGGAGTAACCGATTGACTTCAAACTGCGGTAATATTTTTCTCTATCTCCGGCTAAGTTCGAAGATGGGCCAAATTGGTCCACTCCTTTTAGTACCTCCCCCACAAAGGGTTACATTTTAGTGAAATATTGATTCTTTAATACCTTCTATACTACTTACTCGAATCTTCGGAAATATCACACATAGTATTAGTTTGTTAGTCGCTAACACGCCAAGGAAAATGGACGAAGTGGTCACTCCCTCTTTGGTACCTCCCACACAAATGGACCATTTTGCACCAAAACTTAACTGCTTATGGTTTTAATATCAGTCCACAAAAATACTTGAAATTTCGTACAGTGTAATACTTTATAGTGCCTAGAGTCTAGAGAAAAGTGGCCGTCATTGGCACGTCCGTTTTGGTTTCCCCACACAAATGGACCATTTTGTACCAAAAGTAAACAGTTTTTATCTTTAATACCAGTACATACTTTAAAGTTATTAAATGCAATTGAAATTGATAATAATTTAATTAAAACAAAAAAAAACTTACGAATATTTTTTTGGGACTCGAGGTGAGGGATTTCATAAGTCGGTTTACCCGACTGAATTTTCTTACTTGTTTTAAAGACGGTGCCCATCGAAACACTATTTCTTTACATAATTTTATAAATATAAATAAATAAATTCTTTACACAATTAAAGACGTAACGCTGTCAGTTTTTTTTTTAAATTTGTTAATTTTTGTTTTATTTAACAATAAGCAATTAGTCGATTATTTGTCGCAGAAACCGCATTTTTCACTTAAAAAGTTCCCAAAAATTGAAAAATTTATGTTTCGAAAAAAACTGGACATCGTTACCGGGCTATAACGATTATCTAAACAAATAAACTTATTTGTTTTTCTTTAATTTCTGATAATCCGGTATCAACTTTTTTGAGACGCTTCCACAAAACCGCTGTCGTTGCCATATTTTTCAATAATTTTTTTATGAAAACACAATAAACTTTAAAAGTTATGCTTTAATGTACCATTGGTTTCAATCAAAAAATTTTAATCGCTTCGTCACAAAAACATCATAAAAATTTGCTTTTTTCACGAATTAACGTTACCCCTTGAAGTATAGCGATCTCGACTCAGAACCATGTCTGTACGTCCGTCCATCTTAAAATTGTACGCAAGGTACAGGTCCCATTTTATCTCTGATCTCGACGAAATTTGGTACGGAGTACTTTATTGCATAAAGAACGAAGATTATTTAAATTGGCCAAAATCTGTTCAGATTTATATGTAGCTCCCATGTATATATATATATATAGGATTTTGCAATAAGAGTGATAAGACTTCTTTGAAAAAAAAAAACACACTTATTGTTAAGGAAATTCAAAAGTTATTTATTTAATGTGATGTGCAATCGATACAATTAAGTTCTAAATAAAACGTCATTCAAATGGCCTCCACGACTTCTTCAGCAGGAACGAATTCGAATAACCCAATTTTCGAGCACTTTTTCCACTAAATAAAGTAAAGCTTTAAGAGAGTCTGGTTTATTTCGAAAAACCAATGACTTCAAATAACCCCACAAGAATCTCCAAACTTTTCTCGCAACAATTCAATTATTTCATTGAGTGCTGTGTGGCACGTAGCCACAATCGGTCAATAGCAAAAAACATAGCTCTTAACAAGAGCTAAAATATTGCTCATGGGTGTCAAGGTCGTAGGTCGACTGAAAAGTGTTTTTTTTTTTTTTAAAAATGGACTTAGCATCATTTTCAAATGTGAACGGAAAGTTTATTTTTGCTCTAGCTCCTTAACGGTACGTCGGCATCGGCATTCGGTCAATGGCAAAAAGACAGCTCTTAACGAGAGCTAAAATATTGCTCATGGCAGTCAAGGTCGTAGGTCGACTGGAAACTGTTTTTTTTTTTTTTGATTTAAAAAAATGGACTTAGCGCACGAAAAGTTGCAAGTGGGGAACGATTATTTCGATAATAAAACTGAATAATTTATAAACGTTGTTCTTTCGTATATCTCTCCATGATGAAATTGTAAACACTACTGAATAAAATGGAAAACAAATGACATATCACAAATGGTCGACACGTTACTTCAAAATCATATCATCCCTATTGGAAAACCCGTTACATCCTATATCGAACCTGCAAGTGATTCTGAGCCGATCGGTATACTTTTAGGTGGATCTAGCTCCAATATTTTGGGGCGTTACAATCATCTGGGCCAAAGCAAACTTATAATACCCTGTACCACAGGGTATTTTTTATTTGGACCATAATATTTCAAGTAGAAGCCTAGGGCTTTGGTTTAGTAAGAGTCGTCAAAAATATGAGAAAAAAATATATACATTTTTTAAAAAACACTTTTTCCTGGTACAAAAAAAACCATAAAAAATAGAAAAAAGTCGAAAAATTGTATTACATTTTTAAAAATCAAGCATGCTAACGAAGAAAGCACTGTCTATTTGAAAAAAATCTATGGATAGATGTAAAAGTTATGAGCCATTTTGTAAATGTTAGGGAATTTCAAAAAAATCTTGTTTCATATTTTTTCGTTTTTAAATTATGTTTTTGTTTATATTGAATTCGCCATATGTGAGAGAGACACATAGGAGACATTGCACTTGCATTTTATTTATGAGGATTGATGTCAGACATTATAAAATTATAGAGAGGACAAGGTTTTATGGCCGTTCGTAACCCTCCACAAAACATTATATGCAATGTGAGAGCTATATTGGATGAGATCCGCTCAGGTAGAGGGTCATTCAACAATATTTGTGGTTTTTTATTTATGAGGTTTCCATTTAGTTACGCCTTTTAGGGGCATGGACATCCCAGTCGAATATACAGGTGGTAAAATTATATGTACGCAATACAAAGTAGTACGCGACAGTCTTGAAAATATTGGGTTTCTACGTTCGAATCAAACTATATATATATCGTCGGCTTAATGCTATTTTGTTCCATACGCCATTATGTATGAACGGAGAAAAACGCAATTTATTGTTTGAGTAAAAACGGGACTGAAGAGTTATACACTTTTTATTTCATAGGGTTCCCAACAGTGTTTGTATGATTCTCATGTATTTCTATGCCATTACATCCAAAAATAAGCAAGTTATAACAATTTTTATACTTGGTATTTTGGTCCATATCCACTTTTATTTTAATATTTTTTTGTATTTGTATTACATGGACCACAAAAATTGTCGGTATGGAAGGACACTAATTTACATATTGTGATCGAAAGAACGTAAAATATTGAGTAAAAAATATAGGGCGATAACAAAAAGGAGACATAGAACAAAACTATCAAATGTATTTTCCGTAAGTCAGAGTTAAATCGATTTACCCTACCAATATCTCGAAAACTAGACGAGATAGGAAAAAAGAGATTGCAGATTCTGAAAGAGCATGCTTTAAACCCATAGTATCAACTTCTAACTCAAAAAACACGAAAATGGCGTATGGACCAAAATAGCATTAAGCCGACGATATGTCAGCTACAGGTACTGCAACTTATGTACCTTAAACCCGGAATTTATGAATGAAATTTCTTATTAACAAATTAGTGCAATTCAGCGCCTTAAAGAGATAAGTAGATTTTCTGAAAAATATTATAAAGTTATATTTCGAAGTATGAGCAAAAGGCAAAGAAATGTTTAAATGATCCAGACAATTTCTGCTACATCTGCGGAAAATATATTAAAAAAATCGACGTGCTTTTAGTAAAATAATAGAAGAAATATATGTGTAATATTTTGGTATACGAGTTAAAAATATGAACGAACCGTGGACACCTAGTATTTTGTGTAATTCGTGCCATGTAAATCTTACTCGATGGAGTAGTGGAAACATGCGGTAAGTACTTTACAATTAATGTATTACAATGTTTTATGGAATAAAACGTTTCAATTTTAGACATCACGTGCAATTTGGATTGCCAATGATTTGGAGACTACCATTCATTCACGATACGGACATCTATTGTTGTCTAAGTAAACCGATTGGAGTAGGAAGGAGCATTCGCTGGAATTACGCTGAAGTAAAATCTGTCATTTTGCCAGTTGCACATTCGGAAACAATACCAATTCCCAACTGTCCAAGTATAGCTACCAGCCTAATTACGGAAACATCAACATGTTCAGCTGAGTACTCAACTCTGAGCGATTCAAGTTTTAGTCAGAAGTCATCGCTTTTAACACAGTTTCAACTCAATGATCTAGTGAGAGATTTGGAAGTGACCAAAGATGAGGCCGAAGTACTTGCATCTCGGATGAAACAGTACAATATTTTGGCCCCAGATGTTAACGTATCATATTATAGAGTCCGTTATATACCTTACAAACAATTTTATACAACTGTGGATAACATATGCTTTTGCAAGGACATTCCCGGATTGTTCGAGGAACTTAATCAAACATGCAATTCAAAGGAATAGCGGTTATTTGTTGACAGCAGTAAAGAAAGTTTGAAAGCAGTACTTTTGCAGAACGGAAATGAGAAACCGTCGATTCCCATTGCTCATACTGTCAACACTAAGGAATCATACGAAACAATGGCTATATTGATAACATACATAAAATATGAACAACATGACTGGAAAATTTGTTGCGATTTAAAAGTAGTTGGTATGTTATGTGAACTGCAAGGCGGATATACAAAATATAGCTGTTTTTTATGCCTCTGGGATAGCGGTGCTCGCGAAGATCATTACAGAAGAAGGAAATGGCCAACAAGAAAACACATTACATTGGGTGAAAACAACATAAAATACACACCTCTCGTCCAAAAAGAAAACATTATTTGTCAACACTGCATATTAAGCTGTGGCTCTTTACAAATTTTGTAAAAGTCTTAAGGAAAGATGGCAATTCACCCTCATATTTAAAAAAGTTTATTTAAAAGTCTTTCTTTTCAAAAAATCGAAGAAGGCGTTTTTGATGGGACTAAAATAAGGAAACTGATGAAAGATGTAAATATCGAATCATATTTGACGTCGGATGAAATTGCAGAATGGAGGTCGTTTAAGCTTGTGGTTTCAAATTTCTGTGGATCCAATAAAAGCCCGCAATATGAAACAATGATTAATATTTGTTAAAAAATTATGAAAAAAAATGGTAAGAAATATATTTTTCTATATTCATGTATATAACACATATGTGGGCAAATATCAAAATTTTTTAACACAGGAGTAATGTATGTTGTTTTACCCTTTTCTCGCTTTGTGTACAGATTTCGGCGCATAAGTTGATGGAATTAGATAAACCACAAACATACAAGTTTTTTCCCAAAAAAGTTTGTTATTATCTAAAAAACTTTAGAAGTTATAAGCACATACATTTCAAATTGTGGAAAAAGTCCCAGAAATGTTCTTATCTGTATCCATTCTTTTATAAGTTGTGGCCAAACTATTTATTCTGAAGTAACTGGTCAGTTACAAAAAACACGAGGGGCATATGGAGGAAGAATTTTTCGTGAGCACTGTTCATGTGAGATCTTTCCGCAAAAAATTATAGCTCATAACTTTTTGAAATGCTATTTCAAGTGTTTTTTGACCGCGGTCATCACGGCCCGCGGTGTAATGAAATAACACTAAAGAAACACAATTGAAATACCTATAAATCTATGTAGGTGTCGTTGATGTGCTCTTAATGGAACCACCGCTATAGCTTCCCAAACATTTGTTAAACTTGCGTGAATTATTTTTTGATAGTGTATTTCGCGGAGCACATCGTCAGTTATGTATAGCTTGAGCTAAATTAATTATCCCAGATGGCTTTTGAACTGGTGAATCCAAAAATCAGGGGGCCGTAACAAAATAATGAATCGCTGAAATTGTATTCACTTTTTTCAATTTTTGCAAAAATTGCAAATTTTGTCCTTGGCATTTTTAATAGTTTAAACGTCTGAAATTCATTTCTATGTTCTTCGGGCGTACTGCTGTTGTGCACTTAACAATCATGGATACTTATTTGAAGATTGAAGTCTTGTACGCGAAGAAAGGCACACCCAGTGCGGGGTATAGATATGGCGGAAGTATATATGAAATAAAAGGATTTTTAACGCTTTATTCCGAAATCGGAGGGCCGTCATTTTATTTTGATGATTGTGCAAATTATGCACATTACAAAAATTATATTTCCACAAAAATAATGTTCGTATGATAACGATGAAATCATAAATTTTTTTTACTAAAATAAAACACATATGATGTGAACTTCGAATTTTGGAACAAACATAACTTTTGAACTAATAGCGATATTATCCTCATTCCTTTTTAGGTCACAGAAAATTGCCTCATATAATCGTGAAAATTAGACTTATATTTTTCCGATTTTCATATTTCGCATGTTCTATGATTGTAATTTTAGTTTTCCGAATTCCGCTGAAAATTGCATTTTCGCGGCTTTTGATGAAATTTGTTCACAACAACGGTTTTTGCATGGTCATATTTTTATCTTCGTCTGTTGTAAAAGCCGTTGATGTGCTCGCCAAAAAAATCTTGAAACAAAATGTATTTCAAAATTAAAAAATTTTGATATTTGCCCATGTATGTATTCTTCCAATTTATTTTTCGCTATATGTATTCCAACAGATGTGGCCCTCAAAATTAATTTCTTGCATTCTCATTTAAACTTTTTCCCCGAGAATCTTGGCGACGTAAGCGACGAACATGGCGAAAGGTTTCACCAAGAAATGAAGTCCATCGAGCGGCGTTACAAAGGGCACTGGGACGAAAGAATGATGGGAGATTATATTTGGTTCCTCATTAGAGAAACCGATTCCGAAATCTACAAACGTCAACAAATAACTCAACAATTACTTCTAATGGAACTTGTACATATAAATAAACTCAATAATACTCTATAAATAAAAGTAACAAATAAAATCGCAATTTAAACAGAAATTAAAAAAAATATTTTTTGACATTCACTTACCTCTACCAAAAGATCTATAATTTCTACATTTATCCATAGATTTTTTCAAATATGCATTATTTTCTTAGCTAGAATGCAAACTTTTAAAAAATAAAATAAAATATTTTTTCGATTTTTGTTTTATTTTTTATGTCTTTTTCGTCCCAGGATTTTTTTAAATCTACTTTTCCAATTTATTTAAATCTACTTTTTCCAATTTGTTTAATGACTGTTGCTAAACCACTGTTTCTAAGTGAAGGAGATATTTCCAACATTGGTAGCCCACATTAATAGCTTCAATTTAACGTATAAGTCGAACTTATCGATAATAGTATTTTTATAAAACATTTTTTAAAAAAAAATGTATCCATAAAAAATCTTTGGTTTTGATTTTATACAACAGTAGGCCACAATCTATACAAAAAAATAATGTTTAGGTCTGGGATAGAAAAAAATTTGTTTGTTGCATAGTGTATTTGTAGACAAAAAAAATAAGTCTGTCCCAAAAAATATTCGTCAACTGATTAATTTTTTTCTTGTAATTAAATTATTATCAATTTAAGTTGCATTTAATATAGTTATAAGCTGTTAATTTTTGTTGCAAAACAATCCATTTGCCCACTTTTCACTGGACTCTAGGTACTATAAAAGCATTTCATATTGGAAAAAATTTCAAGTATAAGGAATTAAAGATAATTCGGACAAGTTGTTTGTATAGAAGTTATTACGAGTAGAGAATCAGTATTTCGCTAAATTTGAACCCTTTGTGAGGGAGGTACTAGAAGAAGTGGACCAATATGTCCCATCTTTGAACTTAGCCTGATATGTAAAAAAATATTACCATTACCAAATTTGAAGTTAATCCGTTACTCCTTTCGAGAGTTATCGTGCGCATCATCCAGACAGACGGACGGACATTGCTCAAATGACTTAAAATTGGTCTTAGGTCATTCCTTCGATGTGTTACAATTTTTTGGCCCGTAGCAATGATATATACCCTTCCCCCGGAAAGGTGAGAGGATAAATGCCTGAATGACTGTTAAATGTTGACAAAGGGTCCTTTGGTTTTTGATAAAGTGCCAATAATCATAGACAAATAAGAAATGGGCCATTTGACCAAGTGTCGTTGACTCAGATCGAACTAGTCACTAAACTAATCGCTGAAATTTGGATTTGAATAGCAGAACAGTAAGATCGGAAAAATATATATATTTTTTTTAATCTTATCTGTCGTGGATTGCTGCACAGTGAAGGAGTCAAATTTGAAAGGTCCTTTTTAAACTTTTTTGTGTCACTATATGCGGCACGGACTGACAAAAGGGATGAAAATAAAGATCTGATTTGATCAAAAAGAACGATAAGCGTATATCTTTTTCGGTCTGCTCTAACATAATTCAATGTCAGAACATTGTTATTTTTTTCCTGTTGTACAGTGTTATTGGTCCAATGGGTACTATAGTGACTCTCATTTTATAAATTTTGAAAAAGTTCAGTCCCCATTTTAGTTAATATTGATGCTGGGCTGAACCCCTGTGTCTTTTGACAGTTATTAAAAATGTATTTACATCGCTTTTATTAGGAAGTTTCACCATAATTCACACATCGCCCACTTGATGATGACTCGTTGGACTCGCCGGACTCTAAAAGTAATTATATGGAAATTGATTAATAATAACATGCACTCAGGTGCTAATATATCATGTGATATTGCCTTCCCCGTGTGTGTATATCTGTGTGTTTGAAACTCCCAGCTCTCTTTCTTTTCATTCACTCAACTGATCCTCGACGTAACCATATATTAAAATCAATTACACAGTGTGGGCCACTGCATGAAGGGGGAAGCCTCCGAGAATGAAAAGAACCACATCGATCGATGGGTGTTTAAAGTGAACGCCACAAAACGCACTGACAACAGCAGCAATAACAACAATATCGGGGGAAACAGCAACAACAACAAAAAACCATGTTGAACAAGTTAAGAGCAGTATATTAACGCTTTTGAAGTAAATTAAATTGTATTGCCACCTCATGTATAAACATTATTTTCACAACGACGACGACGGCGACCACTTTATACAGGGGATATAAACGGGCCATTGGACGGACGGACGGACGGACGGACGGATGAATGGACAGACGCATGGACGGACGGACATTTAGGCGCTGAAGCAATCAGTTTCCCTCGCTTGAAAAGCCACTCAACCATGCAGCAGTGGCAGTGGCAATTGCGCACCACTAGACCACAGCAAGTGATACAATAAATTTTCCTAACATGCCAATAGAGTTGTTCTGGAGCAACAAAATATAGCAGCAACGGCAATGGTGACTGGAAAGCTGAAAGGAAACACACACTGCTCCGCTCCTGATGCGGTTGTGGCATGGTTGGCAAATACAAGAGGTGGCAAATCAACAGAAAATTGATATTTATGTATGCCGCCGCCAACAGTTTCAATTTGAGTGGAGTTAGTTAAATCAGCCAAAGCAAATGGCTGCTTGTTAGATCAGTTGAGAGAGCTGCTTCTGCGGCTGCAGTTTGGAGTTTGGTAACATGATATGCATTTGCCAGGTGGCGACCAATGTAATGCATTCATTCAGGCATTCATTCACCGCATCATCATCAGCCAAGTCGTCTTCGTCCTCGTCGCCGTCGCCGTCGTTGTGGCTACATTGGTGGCGGTGATGGTGCTTAAACAGACGACATATCGCATCCCATGGCCTGCCATGAAAGCGAAACACAAGAGAAAAAAGGAACTCCTCGACGACTGACAAAAAGCACGCAATTTGTTGTTACATTCTGAAATTGATTTAGAGCAACAAACTGTTGCATTGGCATCACACAACGACAGCCAACAACCAACAGCAGCAGCCGTATCAACAACTATCAGAAGCAACAACCAAATTGCTGAAGCAGCAGCAGCAGCAATACAATATGTATGGCTTGTTTGCTTAACTTTGCTTGTGGCTAATTACAATATTGTATGTAATCAATACGTTTAGTTTAGCCATTTTTTCCAGTGCTCTTCGGACATTCTGATCCTGGCTTCTTCTTGAGCTACCTGGTAGCATGTTGCATGTGTTATATTTCGTGTGGTTTAAGTTTAGTCGGGCCTTCCATCGTTCGGCAACGGATACACAGAGCCTTTTTTTTGCAAAGTGTTGATGCGATAATGGAGCATTGGGTGTAATTTATAGCATGAGGTAATGACTGAGATAATTGGTCATTTAATAAAGTTATCAAATGGAAAGGAAGTTAGTAGAGCGATAAAAAATGATTATGGCGCACCAAACCACAACAGATAGAGTTACTGTGGCCATGAGTTTAAACACGCTTAGCATTGTGGTAAACACTAATGAAGAAAGGCATATAAATGATTTGCTGCAGGGCTTTGGGGTTGGTATGTAGTTTAAATTTGATTTAGGGAATGGTTGGAGCTGGAGCTGAAAAGGGCGATTAAAAATTAACAAAAACACTTCAGAAATATAATAGTCGCAGTAAGTAATGACAAACATTTCCCGGGGAACTCTGTAACAGAACCCGAGGATCAGCAGGACCAACAAGAGTGCGAGTGGACTGGGAGCTTCGCTAACTTCTTGACTGAGAGATCCAGAATAAGCTGGGCTATGAATAGCTTTGAGCCCTTCAAGTCACCTGGACCAGATGGCATCACTCCAGCAGAAATGCAGAAAATTTTAAAGTACATTATCCCCTGGCTGGAGAAAATTTATGTAGGCTGTATCAGGCTTTCATACGTCCCGAATCGATGGAGGGATACCACACACACACACACATATCACACACTAGGCCAAAAGACTTCAGACCAATTAGCCTATCCTCCTTCCTATTGAAAGGTCTGGAAAGACTTTTAGATCATTTCATTAGGGAAAACCTGGATACAAAACTCCTGTCGGGGAACCAACATTCTTACAATAAGGGAAAGTCTACAGAATCAGCCCTGCACGAACTTGTGAGCACTATCGAATCGTCCCTGCATTTCAAGGAATTCACCATGGTGGCATTTCATGACATAGAAGGGGCTTTTAACAACATTCACTCAGATGCGGTAATTGCGGCACTCTCACATCTAAAAGTTAACACTAGTTTGATTAGACTAATTCAAAGTCTGCTCACCCGAAGACGCATAACAGCATGTCTAGGGTCTACAACTCTAACAAGGTTTGTAAACAGAGGGACCACGCAAGGAGGAGTACTGTCTCCACTAATTTGGAACCTAGCGGTGAATGAAATCCTGCTAGATTTAGAACGTTGTGGCTGCAAGGTCGTGGCATATGCGGACGACGTGGCAATCGCAGTGAGTGGCAAATTCGTAAACGTCCTCAGAGACATCCTACAGGTGGCTCTGAACAAGTTGGCTAGATGGGCCAGAAGCAGCGGTTTGGGCGTTAACCCCAACAAGACAGAATTGGTTCTATTTACTATGATGAATACTGTCCCACATGTGGACCCTCCACCTCGGATAAATGGAACAGATCTAGTCTTTTCTGAAAGTGCAAAATTTTTAGGAATAATTCTAGATAGGAAAATGTTGTTTAGACTTAACGTATTGGAACGTGTAAGGAAGGCCAACGTCGCCTTATATTCCTGCAAAAAGGCTGTAGGGTCGCGGTGGGGACTCTCTCCTAAAATCGTCCACTGGATATATATAGCAGTAGTTCGTCCAATACTGTTATACGGTATTGTGGTATAGTGGACGGCAATTGACAAACTAACCATCACCAACCTACTAACAAAGGTTCAGAGAACTGCCTGCCTGAGCATAAGCGGAGCCTTAAGGACTACAGCGACCGAGTCTCTACAAGCCCTACTCCATATACTGCCGATTAATATTGTGGCGAGAGAAGTTGCAACCAAAACGGCAATAAGATTAAACTGGAGGTACAAGAACTATGGTCACATGAGGATATCAAAGTGTAGTGCTATGGTAACCGACCGAGTGGACTATATACCAACTGTGTACACCTTCGAGAGAAATTACATCACTATGATTCCCGCCAGAGATGAATGGGTCGGCAGAATTCCAGGTAATAGAAACCATCTCCACTTTTACACGGATGGTTCGAAGCTTGATGAAAAGGTTGGCTTCGGAGTACACTGTGAAGAACTTAGTCTGGATATAGCTCACAGACTACCAGATACCTGCTGTGTCTATCAAGCCGAAATAATGGCAATATGGGAAGTCGCCAAGTGGCTGAGTCGCAACATAGTAACCAACACTGACGTTGTCATTTACTCGGACAGCCAGGCTGCCATCGTTTCTCTGGAGGCAACATCCCCAAATTCAAAAACAGCCCTCGACTGCCGCAGATCTCTTAATGAGATGGCTGAGAAGTTTAATATACACCTCATATGGGTGCCTGGGCATAGGGATATCCCGGGGAACTGCAAAGCCGATGAACTTGCTAGGAAAGGGACGACATTACAAATTCTCGAAGAATTTGCATATATTGGTGCGCCACTACCCACGTGTAAGCTTTGGCTTAGGCAAGAGGCAATCAGGCAGTCAAACGAAAGATGGACAGAAATCGGCACCTGCAGGGTAGCTAGACAAATCTGGCCAAGGTATGACCTGAGAAGGTCAAAATATCTTCACGCACTAGAGAGGAAACGATTGTCTACGTTAGTACATGTTCTGACGGGACACTGCTTGATCGGCGAACACGCCAAAAGATTGGGTATTGACTCCAATGACTTCTGCGGATGCTGTAGAGATGAAGAAGAAGTGGAGAGCATTGAGCACTTGCTTTGCGACTGTCCCGCTTTGAGTAAACGACGACTGGACATACTGGGGACGACCTTTTTAGGCAGCCTAACAGATCTTTCCAGTACTGATATTCGTACTACCGATAAATTTATATATCAAACAGGTTGGTTTCGATGAGGGGCATTTCAGCCCGTGGTGACACTAGGGACCTAAACTGGTCTATGTGAGCTTGTAAAAAATACAAAATATCAGAAGGATATGTCAATACTATTTAAAAAATCGTGTCACAAAAATGAAAAATGGGTGATTACAAAAATCATCCAGAAAACATTGCCTAAATATATGAAAAGTATGGGGTAATTCCAAATGAAACCGACCCACTCTAAATATTTACATGTGTAGATTTGGATGCAATTTTGCACGCGTTTATTATAAGACAATGCGGAAATAAAGCCTTTTACCGTTTGATCAATTTCATAGTGATTTAGATTTTAGAGGGAGCCAAAGTTGGTTATCTTCAAAATATTTTTTACAAATTTCGCTATTTTGAAGTCGACATAACTTTTGAACGGAATATCAGATTTGTATGATATAAGTACCATTTAAAAGATTTTAACATCCTCTCTAAGAATTATATATTAAGTTACACATTTTTGTGTATTAAGGACTCAAAATGACGAAAATATCCTTAAATCTTAATTACCCTGAAAAGCGTATCCTAAACTTTTTGTTGTTATAATTTTCAAAGTTACCCACATATTTTCCCAAAAAATGTCAACATTTCAGCAGTGGTATCCATGGATTAAAAAAATATGAATTAATTATTGTCCGTCCGTCTGTCAGTTCGACTGAATGGTGCTGATGATAACTACGGAGAGGAGAGAGTATATGGGTAGTTCATTGTCAAGTGCCACAGATCAAAAACTAGATCTTTCTTAAATTCTCAGAAAATCTTCCCCTAGTATGTGGGGGCAATAATCCACAATATTAAAAAATTAAATGAAAATTGGGTTTGGCATTAAAGTTGGCATTAAAATTAAACTGTCTATTCAAGTGGATGTACAACAACTATGAAACATGGAGATATCACGTTGTATTGCACTTGTAACCAACCGAGTGGACTGTACACCAACAATGTACACCTTCGAGAGAAACTTCACTACCTAGATATCGGTCAGGGAGGTATGGGTTGGCAGAGTATCAGGAAATATAAACTATATCCAATTTTATGCAGATAATTCGAAGCTTGATGAGAAGGTTGGCCTCCGGATACACTGTAAAGTACATAGTACCAGATTCTTGTAAATCTAGCCGAAATAAAAGCAAAATGGGAAGTCGTCGAGTCGCAACAAAGGCTACATCCCTAAACAGCCATCGACTGCCGCAGATCTCTTTACAAAATGACTGAGTAGATTAAAATTCTCACCAACCGAATCATATGGGTAATAAACACAGGTATATTCCTGAGAACTGCTAAGCGAATGCAATTGCTAAGGAAGAGGCGAGGTTACAAACTCTCGAAAAATTTGCATACGAGGTCTGTTCAATAGAAAATGTGAATTTTGAAATTTTCTCGGGCTACGTAAATTTTTTATGTTGGCACACTTGTCTCGAACATATGTTCTTAGTTGAGTTCGTTTGTGTTTAGTTCAGTTTGTTTGTGAGAGATATAACAGTTAGACGTGTTTTATTTTAATTTCAGTTCTGCCGGGAACTGATCTGCGAATACGCCAGAAGGTTGGAAATTGAGTCCAATGACTTCTGCAGAAGCTGCGCAGATGGCAAAGAAGTGGAGAGCACCATCACTCTGGCCAGTATTGAGTGATGTTTCAAGCATATTGGTTCCGAAGAAGATCATCTGGGTCCGTGGTAACACTAGGGAACTCAATTGATCTATGCGAACTCCTAACTACATCTGACACATTAAGCTAACCTACTATAAATATCAATTAAAAAACAACTATCTGCAACAATATGATTATCTATATTTAAACAAAGGCTCGGGGATGTCGACTTTTTAAATTCCACACCGATTAAATCATCATGTGTATGACCTGCATACAGTCCTTCGCTATGCCGCACATCACTCTTACATAGGTACTAGAATAAATAAAGATTATTGGTAGCGAGTTAGCGGAAAAGTGTGGAAGCGTAACCTAGGAATTTAAACTTCCCGTTCTTCGAACTATTCTACTACATAAATTCTGCGAGTAATTTAGAAACAAGATTTAGGGTCGACAATAAGCCTAAAGAGATCACAGAACATTTAACCTAACATTTCCTAACCATTAGTTCCAAGGCTACCCATGATCAGCTATTGATTGGATTACTGTAGTACAGGAAGGTAAAATCCGTGGAGCATATGGTATGGATATATGATATATATGGTATGGATCACTAAATCGTGTTTCTTCGTGATATATTCTATAAAGCAAAGGTACGTAACAATTCGTCGAAAACACCAAATGGTTCCGCAAGGAACAAAGCAACATATTAAGTAACACTTACTTCGCCTCCTTTCATTATGTTATTCCATAATTAATGGCACAAAGGATTTGCTCACTATCGCTCTAGTTAAGGGCGACATATTGGTTTCTTTAAATAATCTTATGCTAAAGTGACACATGACCCACATTATCATTCTAGTGAACTCTCCATAATCTCATGAACCTCAACCTGTTGAAGCCAGTTTAATCTTAACAACGGTTTCATATTTCGCCTGGATTCGTTTAAATTCATTTTAATTAATTTTTCTAATAAAATAAAACGTAACTGTTGCCATTTTATAAATTATCCTGGCATTTTTTTTGTAAAAAAATCTTGATAACTATAAATTACCAAAAGCGTATGTTTTTAAATTATACATTCATAAGCAAATAGTGTTTTCTTTTTGTAAAACAATAATTTATAATCACTTTGAAATGGCGAAGATGGAGTTGGGAAAAAGTTGTTAAGCCAACCAACAAACAACCGCAACATTACACATTAATTTTTTGCAGTTTTTCATTTCGTTTTTGTTTTTTTTTTGGTTTGAAACACCAGCAACATATTTTTGCACCCTCGATTACCAACATCAGAAGCAGCAGCCATTGGTCTACAACTTCTGTTAGACTCTAGACGGGGATTAACAACAACAATAACTCGAATATGGCAAACATTATTAACAACATTGCCATAAGTATGTTTATAGCCGCCAATTATATATTTTATTATTTGTTGCTTGTTATTGTCGTACCAATGGTCGATGGTCGTCGCCGAGTGGTTGTATCGTATATGTTGACGGTTGGTTGGCTAGTTGTGTTTGGTAGTAATATACACTTCACATTATAATCACACCATTAGACTGCAGGTTAGAGTTAGTCTACTCTACTCTGCTGTGAGGTGAGGTGAGAGAGAAACCTGAGGTACCCTATTTGCAATTTTGGCGCTGCGGCTCCCTTGAAACCCGGCGGACTAGTTAAGCAGACATTCTTACACATAAATGACATTCATTTAATTGTCCTGGGTTACGCTTTGATTTTCAACTCTGAACGGCTCTCCTGGATTAACAAAAAAACTACCTAGGTATCCTTTGCTACTGACTTAAGAAACCCTGTATTTGAGGGTCCGTAGAACCTCTCCCCATTTCTTGTTTTATAATTGTAAACCAGTAAGGAAAGGCTAAAGTCGGGCGGGGCCGACTATATAATACCCTACACCACTCTCGAAATATTGAATAACTCTGATATATAAATTTTGTAATTCATGTATAAATTGTTTACATAAATTTACTTTTGGGACATTTTATACTTAATAATACCCTGTAACACAGTGTGGTGTAGGGTGTAAAAACGATTGGATTTAAAGAGCCAAATCGGATGAAACATATATATGGAAGCTATAGCTAAATCTTTACCGATTTTCTTCAAATTCAACAATGTTGGTTCATGGATCAAGAAACTCTACCATTCTAAATTTCAAAACGATTGGATGTAAAATACAGATTCTATAGAACTAAAGGGCAAATCGGACGAAACATATATATGGGTGCTATAGTTAATCTTAACCGATTTTCTTCAAATTCGGTAGTGTTGGTTCATGGATCAAGAAACTCTACCATTATAAATTTCAAAATGATTGGATGTAAAATACAGCTTCTACAGGACTAAAGAGCAAAATCGGACGAAACATATATATGGGAGCTATAGCTAAATCTTAACCGATTTTCTTCAAATTCGGCAATGTTGGTTCATGGATCAAGAAACTCTACCATTCTAAATTTCAAAACGATTGGATGTAAAGTACAGCTTCTATAGAACTAAAGGGCCAAATCGGACGAAACATATATATGGGAGCTATAGCTAAATCTTAACCCATTTTCTTCAAATTCGGTAGTGTTGGTTTATGGATCAAGAAACTCTACCATTCTAAATTTCAAAACGATTGGATGTAAAGTACAGCTTCTATAGAACTAAAGGGCCAAATCGGACGAAACATATATATGGGAGCTATAGCTAAATCTTAACCGATTTTCTTCAAATTCGGCAATGTTGGTTCATGGATCAAGAAACTCTACCATTCTAAATTTCAAAACGATTGGATGTAAAATACAGCTTTTATAGGACTAAAGGGCCAAATCGGACGAAACATATATATGGGAGCTATAGCTAAATCTTAACCGATATTCTTCAAATTCGGTAGTGTTGGTTCATAGATCAAGAAACTCTACCATTCTAAATTTCAAAATGATTGGATATAAAATACAGCTTCTATAGGACTAAAGGGCCAAATCGGACGAAACATATATATGGGAGCTATAGCTAAATCTTAACCGATTTTCTTCAAATTCGGCAATGTTGGTTCATGGATCAAGAAACTCTACCATTCTAAATTTCAAAACGATTGGATGTAAAATACAGCTTCTATAGGACTAAAGGGCCAAATCGGACGAAAGATATATATGGGAGCTATATCTAAATCTGAACCGATTTCAACCAAATTCAATAGCGATCTTAACAGCTTCGAAGTACTCTAAACTGCAAAATTTCAGAACGATCGGAGTGAAATTGCGACCTGTAGTCGACGAACAACTTTACATGGACAGACGGACGGACATGCTTAAATCGACTCAGCTAGTGATTGTGAGTCGATCGGTATACTTTAAGGTGGGTCTAGCTGTGTTATTTTCAGGTGTTACAAACATCTGCCATGAAACAAACTTATAATACCCTGTACCACAGTGTTGTGTAGGGTATAAAAAGGAGATATTGGGTCAGTATGAATCTACTTTATCGAATCTACTGTTTTTGTCTGACTTCATACTGGGGTTCTTCCCTAAGTTGAAACTAGAATATTTGAAGGGCAACAATCAAACATGGGTGGGATTTCATCCGACAGAAAAGACTTCGATATGCTCAGATGACCCATTGTTTTTGATTTTAGTTTCTTCTATATACTATTTCATAAGATAATTTTCAGTGGCATTTTGTCTGCCTTCGGTGTTGGAGAGCGATACATGCTTTTCTTTCCTATAAAAGAAATACCGGAAGATCGATGTACAAAATAAGTCTGTTTCCACATCAAATACTTTGCATAAAGGCCTAAGACTTGAGCCAAATTGAATACGTCTGTCCTTAGCTTTTCTTTACTTGTAATAACTCCAACATACAATATTAGAATCTGCACGCTCCTTACCTACCTATCAATAGACTCACAATCACTAATCTTGCATAGTATTTGCAGTCTAAGGATGAAATGAATTGGTGCTATCCTCACAATCACTAATCTTGCATAGTATTTGCAGTCTAAGGATGAAATGAATTGGTGCTATCCGGTTATTATTTGTAGCGATTAGCACTCTCATGCTGAATAATCCCTACATCAGACACACAATATAATAGGTCGACTCTAAAATATAGGAGGACCTCCACGAGGTCGACTCTAGAAAAGAAGAGGGCCTCCTCGAAGTAGACTATAGTATAGAGAAAACCTAGAAGTCTTTTGTAACAGAGATAGAGAGGATAACCTCTACGTTGTTGACTCTTGTGTATAATGAATCCGTTCTCAGGGTCGAATAGGGGATGGCCTCCCTGAGGTCGACTTCTAACCCGAAGTCGTCTCTAGTATCGATAGATAAAATAGAGGAGGAAATCCACGAGGTCGACTCTAGAAAAATGGAGGGCCTCCACGAAGTAGACTATAGTATAGAGAAAACCACCTCAAGAAATCATTTTTAACATAGAGAGAGAAGACGATGACGACTCCCTTGTAGTGGAACCCGTTCTCAGGGTCGAATGGGGGATGGTCTCCTCGAGGTCGACCCCTGTATAGAGGAAGGCCTGCTCAAAGTCGTCTTTAGTATTGAGGAAGACTTCTTCGAGGTCAACTTTAGTATCTTCCTCCCTACTAAAGTTGACTTTGAGCAGGCCTTCCTCTACATATACAGGAGTCGACCTCGAGGAGACCATTCCCCATTCGACCCTGAAAACGGGTTTTACTACAAGGGAGTAGTCATCGTAGAGGTTCTTCTCTCTCTATGTTAAAAATAATTTCGTTAGGTGGTTTTCTGTATACTATAGTCTACTTCGTGGAGGGCCTCCATTTTCCTTCTCGAGGTTGACTCTATTATAGAGGTAGACCGCCTCGAGATCGACTATAGTATAGAGGTAGACCTGCTCGAGGTCGACTGTAGTATATCGGAAGACCTGCTCGAGATCGACTATATAGAGAAAGACCTACTTGAGCTGGACTCTAGTATAGAGAGAGATATCATTGATACCCAATCTTGAAAAAAGAAATACCTACACGGAGACGACTTTGGATAAATACAGAAATACCATCAAGGAGAATACTACGGCATATAGAAAGACCTTTTTGAGTTCCTTGCACATGCCACAGCTATCTGCAATGAAATGCGAAGTAGGAACAAGTTCCACAATTCACTAGCCGGCAGCACTTGGGGAACAGATAAAGAAACCTTGTTGACCTCTTACAAAATGATAGGTCGGTCTGTGGTAAACTATGCAGCACCAGTGTGGTCACCGAATGTAAGCGTGACGCAGTGGAAGAATATAGAGACCTGCCAAAATTCCGCGCTGAGAACTGCGACAGGGTGCTCTTCATGTCTTCTGTGGACCACCTACATGAGGGGACAAGGATCATAACCATGCGACGACACAATTTTTTGCTGTCTAAGCGGTATCTGCTTGGTTGCTACCGTCCCAGCCATCCCAACCAACATCCTGTGGATAGGCGCCCAACTCGCAGGCAGATCAGGAAAAACCTTCATGATACAGAGCGCGAGGTCCAACGCTACAAAAAATTACCTCTAGATCAAAGAGCTTACCAAGTAGGTCTGGCTGACATGCACTCTGATGCAGTCGCTGAAGCCGTGAATAATTACAAAGTCAATATCGTGCTAGGAGACCACCCTCCATCAGTGGCCTCAGAGGAAGAGGAATTACCACGACAGACAAGAGTACTTTTGGCCCAATTAAGATCAGGCTGGTGTAGCCGCCTCAATTCATACTGGGCAAGGATTGATGGCACCACGTCGAACACCTGTCCCGCTTGTAACCAGGGACCACACGATACACTACACCTTTTTAACTGCCCTGCCAAACTAAACTTGTCTTCCTCGGCCAGGAAACAAATACAGCACAATCCACTATACAAGGCGAATAAAAAACAACAACTAATGGACAACAAACACATATACTGCTACTACAACAACAACCTTCTCAAGGTTCACTCCGATATAGAAGAAGACCTATCGATGACGACTCGACTAAGAGAGAGACCACCACGATGTCGAATCTTGTATGGAAAAAGTCCTGCACTAGGGAGACTTTTGGTAAATAAAAAATCCCTCTCGAGGTCAACTATAGTATTGACTCTTGTATGGATAAAGACCTACTTGATACACGACTCTAGTATAGAGGAAGACCTGCTCGAAGTCGGCTCTAGTATATGTAGATGAAGACCTCATCGATGCCGATTTATGTATAGAGGAAAACCTGCACTAGGTCGACTTTTGTACAGGGTTTTCCAATAAGAGTGATATGTTTTCTTTGAAAAAAAAAGGAAATTCAAAAGTTTTTTAAAGTTAAGGTGAAGTACAATCTATACAATTAAGTTCTAAATTAAATGTCATTCAAATGGCCTCCACGACTTCTTCTGCAGGAACGAATTCGATGAACCCAATTTTCGAGCACTTTTTTAACAAAATCAAGTCTTATGTCATGGCACTTGTAAAGCTTGAAGAGAGTCTGGTTTATTTCGAAAGACCAATGACTTCAAATAACCTCACAAGAAATAGTCTAATTGTGTTAAATCACAACTTCTTGGATATCACAATTTCTTGAAATAATCGAATCTCCACATTTTTCTCGAAACTATTCAATTGTTTCATTTGCTGTGTGACACCTAGCCACAATCGGGCAATGGCAAAGGATAGCTCTTAATGAGAGGATAAATATTGATCATGGGTGTCAAAGTCGTAGGTCGACTGGAAAGTGTTTTTTTTAGAATTAAAAAATAAATGGACCTAGCATAATTTTCAAATGTGAACGGAAAGTTTATTTTTGATGTAGCTCCTTAACGGTATGTCGTATCGGAAATCGGTCAATGGCAAAAACATAGCTCTTAACGAGAGCTAAAATACTGCAAGGTCATAGGTCGACTGGAAAGTGTTTTTTTTTTTGGATTCAAATAAAAATGGACTTAGCGCACGAAAAGTTGCAATTGGAGAACGATTATTTTGATAATGAAACTGAATAATTTGTAAACGTTGTTCTTGCGTATATCCCTCCATGAAGAAATTGTAAACACTACTGAATACAATGAAAAACAAATGACAGATCATGACCTATTACAAATGGCAGAAACGTCACTTCAAAATCCTATTGGAAAACCCGTTATATGGAAATACATTTTTGTAGTTGACTATTGTATTAAATACTTCCCAATGGTGTATTATTGTATAAAGAAAAGCCTTCGCGAGGTCTTCCCTAGCACGAGGACGACATCCTCAATGACGACACTACTAAGTGGAGAACCTCCTTGATGTCGAGTCTACTAAGTCTCCGGTATAGATGAAGACCTCCTCGATGTCGACTCTAGACCTCTTTAAGGTGGAATCTAGTATAGGGGAAGACGTCATAGGGATAGACTCTAGTATACAGGATGAACTATAGAATTGAGGAAGACTTACTCGAAGTCGACTCTTGTAAGGAAGAATACTTTGGTATACAGAATGTCTCTCTCGAGTTCAACTGTAGTACTGTCTCGAGTATAGAGAAATACTTCCTCGATACACACTCTACTACAGTGGTAGAGCTGCTCTAGATAGAATATACGAGCCTCGAGTTCGAGTCTTGTGTAAAGGACGACGACCTCGAGTTATACTCTAGTATAGAGGAACACCTCCCTGAAGTTGACTCTAGTATAGAAGGAAACCTCATAGAGGTCGTCTCTGCTATAGAAGGGGTGGACTCTACAATAGAGGAAAACCGACCTTCTTCAAGTCAAATATAATCTATAGGAAAACTTCTGCGAGGTCAAATCGAGTCTGTGAGAGAACTTTCTCTTTGATAGAGGTAGATCTTCAAAGTCGTCTCTAGTATTAGGAGGACGACTTAAGATGGCGGGAAGTTTTCTAAGACTATTTTTGTATCTGAACGCTATAGAATCATTATTTTCCAACTGATATTTATGAAATTGAGTTGAGGACATTATAAGGACATTATAGTTTCAAAATTTGACGAAAATACTTCCAAGGAGAATTGTATCTGTATGTCCTTCAACGGGACATAAAAAATTGAGGTAATACGGGTATTACTTCAGAATTTGTTTCACAAGCGGAATATCCTAATCAGCAGCAAGTGCAATATTAAACTTAACATACCTCTTCTCCATTTCGAATGATGATTGTTAACCAAATGTGCGTGCTACGTGCGTTAAGTATCAAAGTGAAATCGTTGGCGATTTTTTTGTATTTTATTTCTATAAATTTTTTCGCTGAATGCACTGATAAATGTAAAGTCTAGAAGAAAAAAAAAACGTAGATCATCCTTGTGCTGGCAAGAGCAGTATCATCATCAATACGTTCATGTTTAATAATATGTTGTATGTGTTTTTTGCAAAACAAATGCAAGTGGTGCTAGACTCCTCCATGTAAGAGAGGTGGCCGCTAGTACTGCCAACAATACCTGCATGGTTAATGATGGAGTTGGAGTTGAGGATTTCTGGGATGCGTTCAGCGGTAGCCAATGCGTTCCTTGTACAAGTGGTTGTTGAGGCCGGCTAGGTGAACCAGCAACGCATTGCTGGGGGATACACGGATATTTTGCTGTACTTAGATCCCGGTTTAGATACATACATATATCGATGCCGCGACGTCCTCTTCGTCGTCGTCGTCTGCATATGAAAATTATGTTTTAAATTGCAAACTATTCTTAAATTGGCAGACATAAGCGCAGACGCGCATGTTTAAGCCAGACACATACTTTTACATAAAGGGGGTAAAAGTTTATCTCTTCGTTTGTGTTGACCAAGTATGCTGCATGTTGGCCACAAAATATTGCTGCAAAAACAATGGACACTAATGCCAATAATGTTGGGATTACCTACTCCTTTTTCTTTCCAAAAGTAACTTATGAGCTGAGATGGTTTTTGTTGCTTTGGCCCGGCTCATGCAAAGGGGCCGGGGGAGAAGTCTCCATATGTTGCTGTTGTTGGTGAAAATATTGATCCTACATTGGTTTTTTGCCTTTTTCTTAGTTTCGTGTTTTTTCTTCTCTGATTCTTCTACGGAGGCGGCGGTGGCGGTGTCTTTCGGTCGCTGGTGTTGGTGTCGGCATTGTTTGAATTTGTTTTCATTTTTTGCGGTCAAGCCAATAAAATATAAATTTGTCAGCACTATAACTGCCAATTTTTATATATTGGTTTGTTTCTTTTGCCGGTTAGTTTCGCTGCAATGCCGGTTGCTTTTGCATTATTCTCTGCCCCGTGGATTGGCGGACAGGTAAGAAGTATTTTTTCTCTGGAACTATGGCAATTATTGCTTTGCATGAAGACATAAAGCAGAGTCTTTGGTAATGATGTCTGGTTTTGGGAGAGCTATTATTTCGTGCCGAATTATAATGTGTTCTAAAATATTGAGGAAAGAATTCCTAAGCAAAGGGTTTGCGTTTTGGAGATCATAGAGCTTTTGGTCTCGTAAATTTGTCGTACGAAATTCGGCAGTTTTTTAAAATCAATCATGGTTTTAATATTTATCTGTGAATATCAGAATTCATTGATCAGCTTTTATAAGAAAGTAATATTTGTAGCATTCAATTTTATCACCCGTAAATTTATCTACTGATGAGAATGTAACTAATGATAAATCAGAATTAAACTGTTATTTCATGTAGAGATCAACTCATTGATACTCTACTCGTATAATAAGTTATCCAAAATTTAAATTAATTGATAGTAGTAGGACATCGGGAATATATCTAGTACAACATATAAATGAAATGACCGAAACGCCTCTGTATTAAACAAATTTAGGATCCAATATTTGAAGTATTTGTTAAAACTAGATGGATTAATTGAAACATTTGTCAAAATCAGAGGATGATCTATTATAGGAGGTACAGAATTTGAATTCAATAATCTGGCGTAACGGGAGATCGGGTTAACGTGTTGGCTAAAAACAGTTCATTAGCCTGAATTATTATATTAATATACTGTTTTGATAAACTCGGGAAGATATATGTTGTAATATCTTCTGAATTTGTAATTTTGATCCTGATTGTATTATGTATTATTGTGTATTATTTGCATCAACTCTTCAACAAAACGTATTAAAAATAATCCGAATCACTAATAACATTCAGTCAATGAATTTAAATTCGGGATTACAAAATATTATTGGGTTCAAAGTGAAATTCACATATTTCACAAAGGTTCTTGTATAGAGGAGGATCTCAGATCAAGAATAAGAAGTTGTTTAGAAGAAGTTCACGACTTTTGCTATTTCTCGAGATATATATAGAGACTATCTCTCGTGGTCGGATCTATGTAGTATAGCATCTCTTATATATCGGGTCCGTCAATAAGAGCGCTACAAAAGTTTTTTTAAATAAAACAAAAACTGTTTTGGATATCAATGAAATTCTTTATTCCTGTGAAAGTACGTTCGATGTCATTATGTTTGGAACTCGATTTCTTTTGCATGGCCACCACGGGCACGCTTGCAGAAGTCCAGACGCTGAACCCAATTTTCGACGGTTTTCAAGCATAAATCGGCCGATACTGCTGCAATTTCACGTTCGATATTCGTACGAAGTTCATCAATCGTCGCTGGCTTGTTGGCATAGACCATAGACTTGACGTAGCCCCACTGGAAATAGTCTAACGGCGTCAAATCCCACGACCGAGGCGGCCAATCGACTGGACCATTTCGTGAGATAACACGTTCTCCAAACTTGGTTTCCAATAAATTGATTGTGGAATACGCTGTGTGGCTTGTGGCGCCGTCCTGTCGGAAGCACATGTCCTCCAAGTCCATATCATCCAATTGGGGCCAAAAATATTCGGTTATCATTGAACGGCAGGGATTCCCATTCACAGTAACGTGCCGGTCTTGATCATCACGCCGGCCCATAAACCGCACCAAACCGTAATTTTTTTGGGATGCAATAATGACTCATGAAGTACGTGTGGATTGCTGTCTGACCAATAACGCATATTTTGTTTATTGACGAAGCCATTCAGCCAGAAATGAGCCACGTCGCTGAAGATGATTTTTCGATTTTTCGCGCTTTTAACGTTGAGGCCACTGACTCCGAATTTCGGTAGAAAATTTTAATAATTTCGACTCGTTGCCTCGTATATCTTTCCATCATGAAATGGCAAACCTTACTGAAGAGAAATGTCAAAAGAGCGGCAAAAAATATGGCGTCGTTTGCTGTCCCTGTCGGTCTACTTTTGTAGCGTCCCTGTTGAAAAACCCTGTAAATGAAGTTTAGAGAAGGTCCTTTTACTCGTCTCTAGTATTGAGAACAATCTCCACAGTTTAATCTGGGATATGGAAACATATCTGAGATCATCCTAAGTAGTGAAAAATTCTCTCGTCTTCTGAGAAAATTCTACCGTAAATAGAGACTATTTCTCGTGGTCGGATCTAGTATATCATCTCTAATATAAATGAAGTTTAGAGAAGGTCCTTCTACTCCCCTTTCTTCTATACTAAATTCGACTTTGGTTAGTCTTTCTCTAACCTAGAGTCGGCTCTTGGACTGATACCTTTCAAATGATAGTATTGTTTTACATATCGGTATCCAATTTTTTCCATGTTTGCAAATTCACTGATATCGTTTACTTTTGAGTCCTCAAAAAAAAACTAAACAACGTGGCGCCTTGAAACTTAAAACGTATGTTTTAAAAGGTTGCCACTTTTCACAAAAGTATTTTTTGAAACTACTACCGCCATCTATATGTCAAGTCGGCTAATTTTGGACCGCCCTCGTAGACTAGAATAAAATGTTCAAGTAAATATTTCACTTGCCTGCTGTAGTACAGAAGAAAATCACAAGAGCCGACACTAGGTTAGATAAAGACTAACCAAAGTCGACTTTAGTATAGAAGCAAATATGTTAAAAGTCGACTCTAGTATGCGGAAAAATTTAACTTGAAGGGAGAACTACTGTGTCGAATTTATTACAAAAGAAAATCTCTTATGTCGATTCTGGTATAGCGGCAGATCTCATACGACGACACTTGCACAGAGACATGCTTACGAGGCCATCACGAGGGTTGAGAAATCGACTCGACAACTTGCGAATAACCTCCGCTGTTGATTCAAAGGTACTGAAAATCGGCGTAGCGTCATGTCGCCCAAAATCATGTCATATCGCCCTAAAAGCGACATATCACCCAAAATCTGTTGTCTAAAATGTCATATCGCCTAAACGCAATGTCATAAAGCCCACAGATTTTTTTGGGCGATTTGACATTTCCATAAATACAAAATTTGGCAAAGTACGAACAAAAGTGGTGCCGTGTTTGGACATACCCCAGAGGAGAAGAACTTTAACAGGACACTTACAGAATAAATTGTTTATTCTATGCTATATTTTACTTTGGTCTGCGTTTTTTTTTTAATTTTTTTTTGGTCGAATAAAAATTTAAAAAAAATCAACCATTGTAGAAAATGACATATTGACCAAAGCAGATGTCATATTGCCCAAAACCCAAATTTTTCCCAGAACAACAACATACATTGATTTATTTTTTTGGGCCGTATGACATACGAGTACATGGTTTTGGGCAATATGACGCTACGCCGAAAAATCAACTGTATTAGAAGACTTTCAGTGTCGACTTTGGTAGAGAGTTTTTACGATATTCAAGAATGTCGTAGGGAATTTGTCCAGATTTGGCTTTAGTTCCACATTGATCCTTAGAGGATTTTTGAAACTAGTCACACTGTTGTTCTCATATACTACAAAAGTTTAGTATGGATCTGCTACACTTTCATATTCACATTTTCCGCATTTAACAGAAGCAGTTAATGAATATCATTCTAACTTATATTCAAAAATGTATCAAGGATTTTTCCTGATTTCACATTAGTCCCACTCTTATCCTTAGAGTGGGCTTTTGGAATTCGCATTTTATAAAATCTATTGCAAATATTCCGAATATTCTTCTTTTATAGCCAATCATTGGACTCAAATTCGGCTTCTGTTATAACAGACTATCTGCACACAGAAAATTGTTTGGTTGCCTTAACCGAATTATTTGCCAACCTAATTTTGGTAATTATGTCTACTATCATGCGATTCCATCAGGACAAGCAACATTTTGGTTGTGGTATACTTCTGCGTCCATGTTGACAACAATCATATGTGGTTGCGCCAACGACGAAAATGGTGGCTAAAATTATCTGTTGTATGTTGCCACAACCAACTGTTTTAAAAAAGTGGTTGTTCTGACAATTTGTCAGTCATATAATACCGACAATTAATTAAAAACCGTTTTCATTAATTTTTATTTTATTTATTGAAAAAAACATCAAACAATTCATAACAGAATTAAAGACCCATATTACAAATTCATCACTATTATGAGATGTGGAAATATTTGACATAAATTTGAGTATACGAAAAAAACGCACACATTTTATGCAAATATCGCTTAACCCTGTGCTTTCAATTTCATGATTGTTGCTTTTATTTTTTATTTATGTAAACCATTTTGCACAACATACTCGTATTCTGCATTCCAAACATTATTATCCACACGAGATTATTTTTGATTCATATACCTTTCTTGAACAAAATGTTGAAGATTTATTTATGTCGAGTAATTTTATTTTTTGTTTGTCATGTATCAGCAAAAGAACAGCAACCAATCTCTCGGTTGTATTTCCCAAAATACATTTAATTATTCTAAATTTGGGAACATATTGGGATAACCAAAAAACGATTATTTATTAATATTTTTCTCTTGTAGTAACCAATTATTCGTTGCAAATATTAATCTTTGGTCTATTGATACTGTTGTCAAGAATAAAACATTGGTTGTCTCAACCAAAAATCGATCATATGGTACTATAATGAAAGTTTAAAATTGGTTACCACAACTAACCGAGTGTCAATGAAAAAAACAACCTTAATTCGATTTAGTTGCAAGAATTTTTATTTGATTGTATCCATGTTATTATTGTTGTTTCAACTATTTATATATAAATACAACCGACACACGGTGTAGGCAATATACTTTTTGTTTCTAGTACTATTTTTTTATTGTTACAATCGAATTCCAACCAATTATTTTCCTGGGTGTGTGAGTTCTAACTAACATTTTATAAAATCTATTGCAAAAATTTCCGGATCTCCTATTTTTGAAGATTTTTGAAGAGGTTCTCAACTTTTATTGGGTTTTAACGGATATTTAGAAATATCTGAAAAATGAACTCCCTATTTGGTATTACTTCAACTCCGTTCCCAATAGAAGGATTTCTGCATCTCGTCTTACTTCATCCGTATTTCCTCATACAGCAAATCATTCAACGCAATATGATATTCATCAATGTCTCAAATAGACTCTCATCTGCTATGGATTTATGGCATTGCAACACAAAGTCATTCTTTGTTGACCAATTAAGGTCTACTTACAACTTTATAACGTCTATTAAACATTTAACCAATAAAAAAACCTACTCCTCCTCAGTTCTGCGGCATTCTGCGTACCTTTCTGTAGTCGTTTCATTACAATATCAGCGTATTGTTATACAGCATAATTTATCAGCTTCGTGACATAATTAGCTGCCATTTGCGGTAGTGGGAAATCACTTGAAAAGCTTAAAAAAGATCACCGCCACCTCTCACTCAACATTCAGGTAGTGAGCACAGCCGCCAACCATTCTGGACGTATACTTACTACACAACTTCCAGGCTACTGCAAACATGCTGGAGGAACACATCTCGAGCGGCGGCGGTGGCGACTGCGCAAACGCAAAACAAAACTTTACACTAAACACGGCGGACGGGAGTCGGTAGTACGAGTACAACACCGTCACTTCATGTTTGAATGTGAAACATTTGAAGGATTTATGTTCAACATACGATGAATTGTGTATCGTTTGATTCCTGTACAAGCAAAGCGGCATCTGATGATCTGCCGGCGGCGGCGGCAACCATGAATGTGTTTGGAAGACTCCCGGATCCCTGGTAAACCGCCACTATTCACTGAGTGTTTGCTTTGGTGTGATCGATTAATGATCTCAACAATAGCACCTCTTAAAAACTTAAGACATATTAGACTCGAGACTCTCGAAAGCCTGTCTGCCTGCCTGGGTGACTGGGCTAAGTGAGTGGTACTTGCATGCCGGCTAGAGTGTTTGTTGGAGTTGTGTTCGGGTGCTGCGGTTAGATCGCTTTACTCGAGCAGTGTGACAAGATGTGAGAAATAGATTGTTTTCGGTGTTTGCTTTAGATAAACTATTTGATTCAGGTGTAAAGAGACAACTATTTGTCGCTTGATTTACAAATGCTGCCAAACACCATCACCAATCAACGCCACCAGCCCAGCAGAGCAAAAGCGTGATGAGAAGAGCAGGCTAAGGAGCACAGTACTTCGATTCAAATATAGTCGAAACCTTTCTAGCAGAAGGTGAGGTGACCTCAGAGGTCGATAGCAACATAGAGTAGGATCTCCTAATTGATGCGTAGACTTGAATGCCGTCTACGAGAGTTTGAAAGCTCTGCGGGACGCAGATCAAAGCGACATATGGATATATTTCATAAATATTTATATATTTCATATTGACTGGAATAGCTCATGTATATTTGCTTTTGGAGAAGATACGAGAGGCCTACCAAAAGTTGAGAGTACTGCAAAAAGCATATTGAACCGACAGTTCGACCTATAAACAGGTTTGTGATATTGAAAAATCATTAGAAACACCACAATGCTTGAAGGTGAAGAGGTCTGGGTTGCGTATTCTACCTCCGTAGAGTGTTGGTCCATCCTTCAAATCCATTAGCTGAACTCTTAACCTATCCAAATCTGTAATCTATTAAAATCACCTTTATCTTAAGGTAAATATATCAGCTGGACGGGCAGATAAAGAACCAACCCCGTAATAATGCGAAAGTGTTCCCGGGATTGGACAACTGCTATGCCCATAAAAAGTACAAATAAAGAACTCAGAGGTCCACAGAGTGGAAGTACAGAGTGAAAGTCGACTATCTTAACACGATCTCTGAATTCACCGACGGCTAGAGGAATGTGAGATCGAATTGTGCACAGGAAGTCCATATAAGCCAATTGTAGTATAAAAGAAGATCCCAGTGGTCTGCTGAAGTATAGAAGACGATCGCAAAAGCCTACTCTTCGATATAGAAAGACATCACCGAAGTCGACTTTAGTATAGAAGAAAATCTGATCTGAAGTATGGGTTGAATTTGTTACAGAGGAATACATCCATGGTATAGATGCAGATCTCAGAGGACGACTCTTATACAGAGAAAGGCTTATATGTGGGATCTAGTATAGATAAGACTGTGTTGTCAACTCTTGTACAGTATAATAATAAGCCATACCTAATAGAAAGGTAGTCCTAATACGAAAGCGGTCCCGGATTGGACAACTACACAGAAAAAATTTATAGGTATACTCCAGTATAGAGAAAATTTTCAGCGAAGTCAACTCTAGTACAGGGAATGTTCTTACCGAGATCCACTCCAGTACACAAGATGAATTTAGCACAGGAAGACCATAGGAGCCGATTGTAGTATAGAAGAAGACCTCAGGGGTGTAGTAATAGATGCAGGAATATCTCACCGAAGTCGAATTTAGTATAGAAGAAAATCTGACATGAATGATGGCTTGAATTTGTTACAGAGGAATAAATCCACGGTCAAATCTTGTACAAGGCCAGATCTTACAAGTCGACTCTTGTAAAGAGAAACACTTCCGATGACGACACGAATATCTCCAAGGTCGATTCTCGTATAGAGACAGATCTCAGAGAGTACAAAAGTAGACAGGCCGACTCTAATATCTTTCACTCTCTATAGATGATCTATAGATCATCTATACCACTCAGGTATAGATGCAAATTTCAGACGACGACTTTTATAAAGGAAAAGTCTGGTAAGACCGACTCGAGTATAGAGAAATACCTTAGATGTCGGTCAACTCTTGTACATTACAATACTAAGTCATATCTAATTAACAGGTAGTCCTCACCAACGTCGACTATGGTATACAGGAACAGCTTAGCGAGATTGACTCTAATATAAAGGAAAACCTTACCAACATCTTCCTTTGTAGTGGGGGAATATCTCATATGATGACCATATAAGAAGAGTTCAACAACGTCGACTGTAGTATATATCGAGAGCTTACCAACTCGACTCTGGTGTAGAGTAAGAGCTCACCAACGTTGACTGCGTTGACGACATTAGTACGAAGGAAGTCCTCTGAGTTTTGACCCCAATTGACAGTAAGATTTTACACTAGTTCTCCAGAGTCGACTGTAGTCATCCGCAGTTGAGAGCAGTGTAGGAAAGGTCCTTCAGGGTCGACTTTGTTATATCGGAAGTTCTTCGGGATCAGAATAAGACTTCGGGAGCAAACCTAGTATACATGAAAACCTCACCAAGGTCGGGTCTAGTATACAGAAATATGTTACCGAGGTTGACAGTAATGTAAAGGAAAACTCATATGTTGATTTTAGTGGTGGAGTAGACGTCCTAACTTGAAGTCTACCGCTTCATGTAGGAAAAGATCAAAAATGTGGACTTTAGTAAATATATTTAAAGAGCTTACCAACAAGGACTCACTTGTATAGCTCATCATGGTCAATTGTGTTATAGTGGAAGACCGCAACGATGAGGACACTAATCGAAGAGCTCACCAACGTAGACTATGGTGCAGAGACTTCGAGAAGGTTACTCTAGTTTAGATTCACGGCACAGAGTTTGGCTGCAGTTATCTTTCGGAGTTTACACTGACTCAAGACATCCGAAGTCGAGAGAAGTATAAAAAAATCCTTTTAGGTCAACGCTAGTTGATAGGAAGACCTCACGAAGGTCGACATTACCGAAGTTGACGAATATAAAGGACCTAACTTAGATCGTCCTTTATTCTATTGGCAGATCTCATATGTTGACTTTAGTGCTGGAAAACACTTCGTCGATTTAAGTATAGTAGAAGAACTCATTAAGATCGGATCTAGCTTATAGAAAGAGCGTACCAACATCGTCTCTAGTATAAAGCTAGAACTTCCAAAAGCTATGCAGAGAAGCACCTCGTCGAGGTCGATTCTGGTACAGTGGAGTATCACGACGATGACTACTCTAGTACGTTGAAAGACCTTATAAGGCGACTCTAATTTAGAAACAGACCTCAGAGTTTGACTTCAGTTGGCAGCAACAGTTTATTCCACTGGTATAGAAGAAGTCCTCAGATTTCGAATCTACATTTGAGAAAAGTATAGAAAATATTGTTCAGGGTCGACTTTAGAACATGGGAAGAACTCCAGGATCAGAAAAGGCCTTCGTGGTGAACCCTAGTAAACAGGGTATCAACAAGATCGATTCTAGAATACAGGAAAAACCTTACTCTAATACAAAGGAAAACTTCAACGTGATTTTCGTTTATTGCCGAGGCAGATCTCATATGTCGCTTCTAGTATTGAAGAGGACCTCATAGGTAGACTGTAGAATAGTGGAAGATCTATCTAACATCGACTCTAGTATACAGGAAGAGCTTGTAAACATCGAGTCTGGTGTAGAGAAAGGCCTCGAAGAGATCGATTCCGGTATAGGGTATTCCTCAAAGGTTGACTCTAGTTTACAGGAAGACCTCAGAGTTTTACTTGGGATGACTATAGAATTTTTCTATGTCATGCAAGAAGTCCTACGGAGTAGACTCTAGACTTCCGTAATAGAGAAAGTATGGAGAATAAACTTCGGTTTCAACTATGGTACTTCGTACAGATATCCATAGTATTGTAGTATAAGTGTAGAGGAAATCTACGAGGTTAACTCTAACGTAGATAAAGATAAGGTCCTCCACCAGACCATAAATATGAATATCGATACAAGTAAATGGGAGGAAGGCCTCCGCTGTTGAAATATTTCTGTGGTCGTCTTAGTTAGAGAAAAACA
Source organism: Eudasyphora cyanicolor (assembly GCA_963930755.1). Lineage (NCBI taxonomy): Eukaryota > Metazoa > Arthropoda > Insecta > Diptera > Muscidae > Eudasyphora > Eudasyphora cyanicolor. Next base: position 25,740,658 of record OZ005735.1, read on the forward strand.
CCTCCGGTATTCCGAACCTAACATTAAGAAAGACTTCCGACTTTGCTCTAGATTAAATATACCGAAGGTCGACTCTATTAAAAGACCTCTGGTGTCGATATTATTTGGTAGCAAGTCGTCCGAGAGTAACTCTTTAATAGAAAAGAATCCCTCGCGAATAAACCTTTTATTTTGAAGATTTAATTTGTATACCGTTGGCGGAACACTGTTCGGTGCAGCTTTAGCATTAGTAGAATTCGCTGGGAAAGTAATCACAATTACAATCACTATTTGTTAAAACAATTACAATTCGAAATATTTCTCAAATTCAAAGGCGGCGGCTTCGTTTGATCATTAAACGTTAACAAAAGTTTAACTTCGGTTTTGACTACTGTTTTCATGTTGATTTTGGTGCTGCTGTTATTGTTTTTGAATTCGGATGTTGTGCTACTTAAAAATTGTTATTAAGATAAATTATAGGTTGTTATTGATGATCAATCGTCACCCTATATATTTCTCCCTCCAATTTCTGGGCTTCCAAACCCTCAAGATCTGAGCACTTAAATAGCCATCTATCTATCTTTCGTGGGCTGAGTAAGGTCCGTCTGCTCATTCTTCCTCTGTATCGCTGCTGCTGTTTTAAAGGGACATTTGTGATCTGCTATTATTATTGCTCTGTCTGCCTTTAGGTTTTAAAAAACCCATTGATCAATCTCTTGTTTCCAGCTGATGTTGATACAGCTTCAGAGTTGCTGCTGTCTCCGTTTGCTACCTTTGTTGCTAAGAGCAGTACTCATCGTCATAGCATCGCATCGCACATAGTATAGTTTTCCAAAGTTCCCTCGGTTCCGTCTTGATCTGTGAAGCAAAGTTTTTTCGGTGTTTCATTGCCGTTATTGATGTTTTTTGTGTGGTTTGATTTTGTGCCTTTAAGGTTGGCAATTAACGAAACGATCTGTGAAAATATTTTATTACCAGAGAGTGTTGATCGATCTACTTTGATTTTATTTATGGCTTTGGCCACAGCTATTCGCTCAACACTGCTAGTCCGTCTGCGGTATATATGTGTTTGCGCCTGCTCAGTTGCAGTGGCAATGGTATCGCTAGTGGCTTGTAGTTGATTATATTTAAGTGACCTGCTGACACATTGGATGAATGGACTGTGAACAAAAAATGTGAGAAAATAAATCACATTTGTCTGACACCAACAAAAAGTAGAAGTTATCTGCAGAAGAAATATGATGTCATTTTCGAAATGTTAACGAAATGATGACCTTAGAATAATAACTCTTTTAACGAGAGCTAGGAAGTGTTGAAAAAGACTTTTTCGAGATAGCATCTGAAATGAAAGCTCCAATAGCTATAGTAAGTCTAGATTGGTGAAGGTTTTCGCTGTAAGAGGTTGTCGTAGAGTAATTGAAGTCACATCTCCCTCAGAGCATTTTAAAGGAATAGTTGTTGGAAAATAGATTGCGAGACCAAATTAAAAAGTAAAGGTTAAAGCTCGGGTGATTGACTATCTAATTTTGGGACTGTGATACACAGTAGGTGTCATAAGGCTGTCAAGCAGAATGTTGACGACTCTACAAATTCTGAATACAAAAAGACAATATTATTAACATATTTACATCAAACTAATCAATTATATTTTTATGTTCTTTTACAATCCATAGACAACTCAAAGGCCAGCTAGATGTTTTAAAAAGCGGTACTGTTAAATCCTAAGATCTAATCCGCAGACATTCTCAGGAATGGAAATCAGCTCTAAACACTATGAAGTAAGTTTTTCTTTTGATTGTTTCAACTAAAAAGTATTTTACTCGTAAATGCTCATCAAGTTCAATTTTACAAATATGTTTATATATATATCATATAAGTAGAACTTGTAGAGAAATTAAGTCATTTCAAATGCATTTCCGTTTTCAATGCGATTACTACATACTTGGGACCTGAGTTTAGTTAAAATAATTATTACTCAGATACAAGCTAAGTTTTCTTGTCTCTCAAACTCCGATACAGAAGAATATCTCAGAGGTTGAACCTAGTATAGGTTAACGGTTAACCCAGGTCAACTATAGAGGAAAATCTAACTGAAGTCGACCCTATTATAGAGGAAGACCTCAATGAGGTCGACTCATTCCTAAGGGAAGACGTCACTGAAGGTCGACTCTGGTCTAGTGGAAGACCTCATCGTGGTCGACTCTAGTGTTGAGGAAGACCTCATCGAGTTCAACTTTAGTGCAGAGAAAGACCACATCAAAGTCGACTCTAGTATAGTGGAAGATCTCATCGAGGTCGACTCTAATACAAACGAAGACCTCACCAAGGTCGACTCTAGTGCAGAAGAAGGCCTCCTTGAGGTCGACTCTACTATAGAGGAAGACCTCATCGAAGTAGACACTAGTACCGAGGAAGACCACGTCGTTACTTATACTAGTATAAAAGAAGATCTCATCGAGGTTGACTATAGTATAGAGAAAGACCTCATCGAGATCGGATCTAGTATAGAGAGAGACCTTATCGAGGCCGACTCTTGTATTAAGAAAGACCTCATCGTAGTCGACTCTTGAATAGAGAAAGACCTCGCCGAGATCGATCTAGAGTAAAAGAAGACCCCATCGAGGTATATTATAATATTTAGGCAGAAATCACTGGCAGACCTCACCGAGCTCGACGTTAGTATAGAGTAAAACCTTAAATAATAGGATAGAGGAAGATCTCACCGAGGTTGATTATAGTATAGAGGAAGATCTCACCGAGGTTGACTATAGTATAGAGGAAGATCTCTTTTAAGTATGAAAACCTCTAGGTGTCGTCTCTAATACAAAGAAAGACCTCATCGATGTCGACTCTGGAATAGAGAAAGACCTCATCAAGGTCGACTCTAGTATAGAGAAAGACCTCATCGAGTATGGAGAAAGACCACAATGTTGTTGACTGTATTAAATAGGAAAGCCTCACAAAGTTCGATCCTAGTATAGAGGCAAACATGAACCAGCTCAACCGTAGTATGGAATTACCCTTGATTTGTTCTAACACTAGACAGACTTAATCGTTCTTTCAAATTCGTTGTGTCGCCACATTAAAAACTACTGCTAAGAGATTAGGTTAATAGTGGCAGACCGAATGTCAGGCTTACTTAGACTATATAATCCATACTGCTACCAGAGAGACGTTATGGGAAACATAAGTTTTTCCTAGCTCCTCAATCAATTTATTTATAAAGCTCAAGATTTTACGGATTTTAACGCCAACGATGTATACTTACAATTCAAAGGAATGCTACTCCAGCATTGACTGCCACCTCCTCTTCGTATTCTTCAAAAGTCAATTTACAAGACCTGCAATCATTCTGCGCGGCAGAGGGTCGCCCATCAAGGCAGAGTCCCGTCTTGACGGACACGATGAGGGAGACGTCCGGTCTCTATAACGTTTAGAGCTTAGGCGAGGCCACTTAAGCTTTGATTGTAGAAAACTATTTCCTGTTTTAAATTAAGGCAGGGTTGCCAGAAAAAATTCATGTTGTCCACAAATAATCACAAGAAAATCCCCAACTTAAGCCCGCATAAAACTAGTTTTATTGAAAACAAGTCAAACATATAAGAGAATCAAAATGAATCCAAAAAAACACATTTTATAAAGTACCTCTTTTGGTTTTAATAAAATTTAAACATTCCTTTTTGCGTTTTTATCCCTTAACCTTAGAGCGGAGGGTATATATCATTTGCTATGAGCCAAAAGTGTAACACACTAAGACCCTAAGTAAGCAATGTCCGTCCGTCTGTCTGTCAGTATGCTGGCTGGTGCGCACGATAACTCCCGGAAGGAGTAACCGATTGACTTCAAATTTGGTATGTGGTAATATTTTCTTCCATCTCCGGCTAAGTTCGAAGATGGGCCATATTGGTCCACTCCTTCTAGTACCTCCCTCACAAAGGTTAAATGTTAAGTGAAATATTGATTATTTAATAACTTCTATATTACTTATTTGAATCCTCTGAAATTCTACACATAGAATTAGTTTATTAGTCACTATGACCTCGTGAAAAACAGGCGAAGTTGCCACGTCCCTTTTGGTACCTCCCACACAAATGGACAATTTTGAACCAAAAGTTAACAGCTTATAACTTTAATACAAGTGCATACAAATGCTTGAAATTTTGTAAATGGACCATTTTACACCAAAAGTTAACAGCTTATATCTTTAATAACAGTACATACTTTAAAGTTATTCAAGGCAATTTAAATGGATAATAATTTAATTAAAACAAAACAATAATAAATTTACTAATATTTTTCGGGACTCAAGGTGAGGGGATTCATTAGTCGGTTTACCCGACTGAACTTTCTTACTTGTTAGTTTTTCAAAATTCGTTGTAATTTTTATCGTACAGATCTCGTGATTTTTTTAAAAATACCATTTGTTAAAATTTGCTTATCTTCTTAACGTATCTGTTTGTGGTGACAGAAGGTCAGAATATAGAAAACATCCCTAATCCTTGAAGAGTATCAATAAAGTTGTGTCAAACTATTACGAACTGACCAGGAAAAACTCCAAAAGGAGCCTTGACCTTCAAAATAATATTTAATATTTGAATGTTAGAATATTTCTTGTATTCTGTCGGACTAACTTTGAAACATTTCAAATAATTATGTAATAAATGTTAGTCATTTAAAAGTTTATATACTTCAGCATCATTATCTATAACTTAAGTCTCATATCTAAATGGTTTCGAAATATAATTTTTTCAAATTTTCATTTGATGGCAGTTTGTACCTAATAGTACAAAGTCTCGTACTATTTTTAAATACGAAGTTCAAATTTGGTAAAAATCATTATTGAAAATACTCGCTAAAAATGGTTCAAAAACATTATATTTCGTTTACTAAGGACTTTGAATAGCCAAAAGATTGTAACATTATAATCAAATCTATCAATTACAAATTCGTTCTCTCGTATAAATTCTTACCAACTTACAGCACTTATTGAGTTTTTTATTAAAAACTTAATGAGTAATGACGATTTCTTTTCTGCAAAAATGTGCAACATTTCCGTTGCCCTTTTCCGGAAATCTGGAGTTTTTCATAATCGAAATCACCATTAGAAAATCTTTATATTGCATCAAATAAACCCCAAGAAGCCCCAACAAAATTTACAAAAATCCCCTAACAAAAACCCCATCCCCAAATTATTTTTTGTATTAATTTGCATTGACTTAACCACAGTATTGGGGTCAAAACCCCAGTGCTGGCAACCCTGACTTGAAGGATGCAGTCTTTTAAGAAGAGTTTGCAGGTCGCTAGAGTCATACTAACATATTCCCATTCTTCACGAACATGGAAAGTGGTTCTTAGTCTTGCAAGTTCATCTGCTTTGCAGTTCCCTGGTTGGTTGTATTCCTGTTGCGCAGCACCCAAATCAGTTGAATATTGCATTGATCAGCGACTGTCGAGAACAATCTATGAATTCAGGAAGGCGGTTTCCAGGGACTTTATAGCAGCCAGAGTTGAAGAGAAAATACTGATACCGATTTTCAACAGAAAATTACAGTCATTTGCTAACTCTCTAATACATAGCTAAGATATCTATCTACCTATGTTCACTGCAGTGATCAGGCAGTCTTTATGATCTGGATAGCTAAAGTTCCCCAGGCAAAGACATCAAAATCCATTCCATTCACATCTATCAGCTATACAAGTTAAATACTAAGTGGTTCAATCATAGGGTAATCAACAATGAGTCCAGAGTAACTGTTCTCTAAGTCTAATAGCAGCAGCTGCGGCATATTAGTACGCCCTGCTCGTGGCGTATACAGAGCTACCTCTCAGTGGACATAGGCATTCATTAATGCTCTTTCCATTCGGAGCGTCTATCGACCAGTTGTTTTAGTTCTCTTATATCCGTAACATTTCTGTCAGTTTGATTCCTCAAGGAGTTCAGTTCCTGGATTGTGACCTGGCGTCAGGTGTTTCGTGGTCTTCTGCGATTTCTAATAAAGGGTTTTCCAACAAGAGGTGTTATTTTGGTATTCAAAGAAAAATGTTATTTTTTGAGATAAATGATCGGATGTTTATTTCATAATAAAGATGAAGAACAACATCAGCCAAATGGCCACCACGACCACGCATACGGGACCATATCCTTTTCATGCAATTTTCCATAACCAAATCGCAAAGTGCCTGCCCTATGTCCTCGATAGCCTCACGAATTGTTTCTTTGAGGTCTTGAATCGACGCTGGGGTGTTGGCGTAGACCTTATCAAGGTGTTAAATCACAAGATCTCGGTGGCCAATTGTGATCACCTCTTCGAGAGATAACACGCTCCGGAAACTTTTCCCGTAACAGAGCAATGGTTTCGTTGCTTGTGTGGCACGTAGCGCCGAGTAAACGTTGTCCAGACCAATACCATCCAACTCCGACCATAAAAAATCATTAATCATCTCTCGATAGCGCAATCCATTCAACGTAACATCATTTTCGAAAAAGTAAGGTCCAATGACCCCGCCGAACCATAAACCGCATCACACAGTCACATGTTGAGGATGGAGAGGCTTCTCAACAATAACTCTTGGGTTTTCCGAGCCCCATATGCGACAATTTTGCTTGTTAACGTAGCCACCGAGGTGGAAATGGGCCTCATCAGTCAAGATGATTTTGTATCGTTCGTATCGTTTTTGTGTTCGATCGCTTTTTGATCGTTTTGTATCGTTCGATGATCGTGTATCGTTCCATTTTTATACCCTACACCACACTGTGGTACAGGGTATTATAAGTTTGTTCCACGGCAGATGTTTGTAACACCTGAAAATAACACAGCTAGACCCACCTCAAAGTATACCGATCGACTCAGAATCACTAGCTGAGTCGGTTTAACGATGTCTGTCCGTCCGTCCGTCCCTGTCCATGTAAAGTTGTTCGTCGACTACAGGTCGCAATTTCACTCCGATCGTTCTGAAATTTTGCAGTTTAGAGTATATCGCGGCTGTTAAGATCGCTATTGAATTTGGTTGAAATCGGTTCAGATTTAGATATAGCTCCCATATACATATATATTTCGTCCGATTTGGCCCTTTAGTCCTATAGAAGCTGTATTTTACATCTGATCGTTTTTAAATTTAGAATGGTAGAGTTTCTTGATCCATGAACCAACATTGCCGAATTTGAAGAAAATCGGTTATGATGTAGCTATAGCTCCCGTATATATGTTTCGTCCGATTTTGCTCTTTAGTCCTGTAGAAGCTGTATTTTACATCCAATCATTTTGGAATTTAAAATGGTAGAGTTTCTTGATCCATGAACCAACACTATCGAATTTGAAGAAAATCGGTTAAGATTTAGCTATAGCTCCCATATATATGTTTCGTCCGATTTGGCCATTTAGTCCTATAAAAGCTGTATTTTACATCCAATCGTTTTGAAATTTAGAATGGTAGAGTTTCTTGATCCATGAACCAAAAACTACCGAATTTGAAGAAAATCGGTTAAGATTTAGCTATAGCTCCCATATATATGTTTCGTCCGATTTGGACCTTCAGTCTTATAAAAGTTGTATGTTACATCCAATCGTTTTGAAATTTAGAATGGTAGAGTTTCTTGATCCATGAACCAACATTGCCGAATTTGAAGAAAATCGGTAGATTTAGCTATAGCTCCCATATATATGTTTCATCCGATTGGCTCTTTAGATCCAATCGTTTTTATACCCTACACCACACTGTGGTACAGGGTATTATTTAAGTATAAAATGTCCCAAAAGTAAATTTATGTAAACAATTTATACATGAATTACAAAATTTATATATCAGAGTTATTCAATATTACGAATATTATATAGTCGGCCTCGCCCGACTTTAGCCTTTCCTTACTGGTTAGTAATGGCGTAGTTTCTACTTGTCAAATGTCAAAAAATAAAAGCTTCAAAAGTGATAGCTACCGAAATACCGGGTGATTCAAAATAACACCTCTTGTTGGAAAACCCTGTACCAAGAGAATGTATCCCAGAGCTCTTTAAGCAGATCTCGTTGTTGTACTTCCGGTTCATACCTTGTTGGAAATCCTTCTTGGCCAGACTATTTTCGCTAGACAAAGGTTTGTAGACGTTTCTTTAGGATATTTCTGTTAACATCCACGTTTCAGAACCATACAAAAGAACAGAATACACGAAGTCGAGAATTTTTTTCTGCGGCATATTGCCTTGCTATAACATCTAGCGCCATTTAATGTAGTTTGTATAACACTTAGTGCCCCCATCGATGTCATTCTCAGCGAACCTTTAATTCACATACAATCCATTCGCTGAACTTTATTTAGTATCGCGCAAAATAGTCCTCTAACGGACGACAATGTCATACAGCATTATAACTACTGTTGCATAAAACCAATAAACTATGTGTGGGTTCAGGCGCTACCACAGCCTTTTTGCTCTTTCCAGTACGAGGTTACTCTACGATGTAGAACTTTTATTAGATTTGGATCTCATCATGTTCCATTTATGGCATTTCTTTAAGTAAGTTATTTATATACGTAAAACAATTTGCGTTATCCACAACACAAATTTAGCAGAATATATTTCTTTTGTTGTCCAGTGTAATCAAATAACTTTACACCGGCTAACTATGCAGCCCCTCCTATCAATTTATCACCGCTGCCATCACATTTCAAACTATTCATCCTCCTTCTGCAAAGAAATTTCCCATGATTTTTATCGTTAACCTTGTGATTTTGACTTTTTGGGCATAAACAAGTGATTTCAATCTAATAATGGGTAAAATGGAAAGAAGCCGCCGCCGCAGCACAGCAGAGATTTGAGAAAACGTTACTAATTAATGGGATAATATTGTACATAAATCTTTGGCTGGGAGCGTGTTAAAATGCGTTTGAATTTCTGAAACAGCCGAGAGGGAATGCACTATGGCAACCAAATTACCGAAAGGTGGAGGAAACTCCAAGTTATGCACGCGTTTTCGCGTTGGCCAAAACAAACATTAGCAACAAATCTACATGTTATTGAGATGCCGCAGAGTTTTCTTTGGAGATGGGACTGGGGCTGTGGCGGCTGTGATTGCCGATTCCTCCATGAAAGCTTAACCGGGGTAAGCTGTGAATGCTATGGTGGCGCGCGCAGCCACAGCCGCCATAGAAGGCCGCCTTCGGTTCAGTTCAATTTAAGCTGTGGTGAATTGGCTCATTACAAGACAACAAACAACAGCTTTAGATACAGATTTCTTATCATTAATTAAACTTAAGCATGTTAGCTACCGTGTTAAGATATGCTGTTATTTAGCTGCCAGACTTTTTTTCTTCTCCAGATTTTGTTTTGGTTTCGTCCACTCTCTGAATTGGGGAGGCTTAAAGATTGAGCAAGAATGCACAGTGGGTGGGAATTTCTAGGAGGAAGGAAATGAGTCTGATTCATTCACAACAATGAACAATATTTTGACAAAGTTCCCACCTGACTATTTAAAACCAAATATTCCCATCTATAGAGCTGAATTTAACGAAATTTGGCACATAAATTACCTTTTGATGTAAATGCATTCTGACTTCATTTTCCAATGAGAACCTTTCTTCATTCCATATATCTGTAGCAGTTTTAAACTTAATAACTACCGCGAGCGTTTCAATGTTTTGTGTACGTTATATTGGCAATTTTATCTTAATACTGAATCCACCCCACTTACAACGGGTGAATGTAACCGATATGATTTCGAGACTATAGTTTTGAAGGTATACAAGCAGAATAGATCTCTTATTACGGAAGGTGAGGTATCCAGCCCTTCGGAAGTACGTAGTTACGCACGCACATAATTTCTGGGGCCTCAGATACTAACACAAAGGCAGTAAAACCTTTATCTGAGGACGAAAGTGCGATTTCGTACGCTGAGTGTCTGCGGTGAGTTTCTGGCCTCATTGACGCATCTGATGGGGACATGCTCATCGATGATACGAACGAGGAGTTCGATTACAACTTTGTTGGGGTGAAGGTTACTATGTAGGTTTACAATGGTACAAATTCGACAGATTAACCTCAATCACGCCATGATACAACAGGAATAAGGTCAAAACATCTCCTCCACTAGAGAGGAAAAAACTGTCAGCGTTAGTGTCAGTTCTGACGGGACACTATCCTATCGGCGAGCACGCCAGAAGGTAGAGATGATAGCTATGGAGATGAGGAAGAAGTGGAAGATGTGAAGAGCATTGACCACCTGCTTTACTACTGTCGGGCGACGTTGTAGAAGATGCATGGTTGCATGTTAGGCGGATAGTAGAAGGTAGTAGTGCTGAATATGTTTTAGGCGTTTTTGTAGATTTTAAAGGTGCTTTTGACCATTTGGACTGGACTGACGTAATTCGGAGACTTGAGGAGTTAGGCTGCCGAGAATTAGGTCTCTGGCGGAGTTATTTCTCTCAAAGAAGGGCGTGTGTTGTAGGTTCGAATAGTGTAGTTTGGAAGGATGTGGTTCGTGGTTGTCCTCAGGGCTCCATCTGTGGTCCATTTATATGGAACCTAATGATGGATACGCTTCTGTGGCAACTACAGCCAGAGTGTAGGATATGCGCTTACGCTGACGATCTGCTTCTAATGGTCGAAGGTCGGTCTCGCTCAGAAGTTGAGCTGCTGGCATCTCGGCTGATGGAATTAGTTTGTCAGTGGGGCGATAGTGTAGGTGTTAGTGTAGCGATGGATAAGACGGTTATGATGCTGCTCAAGGGCAGTTTGTCACCAACCAGACATCCGTCGGTTAGGATCAGCAGTGGTAGTCTGAAATACGTGAGAGAGGTCAAGTATCTCGGAGTGACCATGGCTGAGAGGTTGAATTTCGTTCCACATATTAGGTGTGTTAAGGATAAGCTAGTAGGAGTAGTTGGAAAGGTTAGACGTTTCCTTAGGAGTGACTGGGGCTTCAGTAGGCGTGCTGTTCGTACCATATATGGTGGATTATTTGTTGCTTGTGCAACATTTGGCTCATCGGTATGGTATCAGACGGTCAAGTCTGCTGTAGGCTTCAGTAGGATTCTCTCCTGTCAGAGAGTTGCATTGCTAGGAAGCATGCTGGTTTGCCGGACTGTTTCCACTGATGCTTTGCAAGTTCTGATGGGAGCCCCACCTCTTGATTTAGAGGTGACTCGTAGGGCGATTTATTTCCTTGTTCGGAGACGCTTTGAGCTGCATGGATAGTCAGCGGGATCTATGACATGAGTATGAGTGATCTTAAGAATCACTTGAATGCTTGTGTCATGTCCAACTGGCAGTCCAGTTGGGATGGCAGTGTCAAAGGTAGGACTACGTATAGGTTCGCAAAGGATGTTAGGTTTGTCTTCGATAGGCCGAACCTTAGTCTCGGATTTTTATTGACTGGTCATGGTTCTCTCAATGCATTTTTGTGTAAGAGAACCTTCACTATGGACCAATGGATCATTATTGCTTTGTATCGCTTGGTAAGGATACGAATTTTATTTCATTTTTCTTATCAGCTTTCTCTCAAATGCACGTGTGATTTCTCATTGTTTTCGACTTAGCTGTTTTCTGCTTGGAAAATAGCCAGAGTTGCTGTTCTCTTGAGGCGACCCGATGGAGTTAGGAGTAATCCTGGCTGATATCGGGGTATCGGTCTCCTCCCAGTATTTGCAAAAGTACTGGTGAGGATGGTGATACATCGTCTTCGAGAAACTATGATATGATGTTGGACCTTCTTTTCTTTTCTTTTTCTTTTCTTCTCTTTTCAGGTTTTGGGTGACCAGTCCCGTGCTTTATGGAGCAAAAACTGGAAGTAGCTTTTGCTACGAAGTCTGACCGGAGACTTTAATCTGGTACCACGGGTGATCAGGAGCCCTTGATAGAGCCTGATCAGATTGGAACGGCCCTTTGTGCGAGTTTCGTGATGGCTGTGGTTTAATACCCAAATGCGGGTAGAGTTTTCGCCTCGATGTGGAGTTGCAATGCAACCGGGTGCTGTGACCCATAGATCAGCAGAGGTTTTAGATAGGCCCCGACCCTCACCAATGGGTAAGGTTTTACGTCCATATTAATGTAAACCTAGATATGGAACCGGAAGGAGGAGGCTTTTGCTGAATCCGGAAGGGGCGTAGACAGTCGCTTTTCATCTGTCTCTTGTGTGGTGACACACTGTGGTTCAATCCTTCACGGCAAATAATCACATAAAACTCACTCAAACTCGGCCGACGTATCCTATATTTATCATCAATTCCAGGATGGGGACTGAACAGTGATCCCAGACTGGTCACCAGTCCTAGATTTTCTGATCTTTAACTGGTAGTATCTTCTGCTACGCAGTCTGACCAGAGCACTTAATCTGGTACCACGGGAGTCAGGAAAGCCCTCGGAACGCATGTTCCGGCCTGACTATTGGTGAGGACCCTATTGGGTGCAACGAGGTGGCTGTGGTTGAAGCCAAAATCGCTGGGAGAGAATATTCTCGGATGTGGAGTAACAACCCAATTCGGGTGCCATGATACATAGCCCGACATAAGAGTGAAAAGGCGGAAGTCCACTTTTTCCTAAATGTATTTTTTGAAGCGGAACGTAAGATAAGTTGGATATACATCGATTTGAAAACAAAAAGCCAAAAAAATTATGCTTTGTCATCTTTAAAGGCTGAATCGTAAAAGCGCTAAGTCCATAATCCCTTTATAAAAACATTCATATACAGTAAGTATTTTGCCTCTCCTGTACAATTTTAAATATTGGACTTAGCGCCTTTACACTCTTAGGTCGCGATAGAATGGCCAGGAGTTTTACATGGGCTCCGCTCCTAACCAAGGAGGAGGGCAAAAGTGTCAAGATTCACGGAATTAATTAGTACTCATGCACATTGTGCAGAGTATTGCCGGGTGTTTAGAGCACGGTGGGGTTAAGCCTAACGGCAGGAACTCACCTAAATCTAGAATACCAAGTGTCGGGCGACGTACGCTTTTATACGTAACGCGAACTTTGCTAGGGAACGCCCAGACTTTGGCTTCGGTCTGAATCTTGGCTTTTTACAAACGAGACACGGCTCTCTCAATGAATTTTTACATGCTAGAAGCCTGTGTGATAGTCCGGACTGTGGTTGCGGGATGGCACCTGAGGACTGGCGGCATATACTTATGGAATGTCCGCACAACGATGATGTTAGGGATTTAGCTAGCATGGGAATCTTCCACTACCAGGGGGTGTGCGATTTCAGTAGGTTTGTAGAGGACGGTCGGAATTTAAGGGCAATGGGCATTTTTGCTCATATGTTAATTGATAGGAGACGACTCAGAGACGTGTATTAGAGGTGACCGATTATACTACCGTCGGCATAACCTGTATAGTCGGCTGTTACTGTTTGTCGATCGCGAAGTGCGGCACAGATTCCTTCATCTGCGCCCTGATGTTAATGTTGCTGATGTCTGCTGATGTTGCCGATGATGCTGTGGTGAGGTATCTATTGCTATCTTCTTGTGAGATTGTTTGTTGTCGTTTACCCGTGAGGATATTTTATATGCGTGGGTCACTGAATTTTCGGTCACATTGTGTTTGTCTGGAGCGGCGTCACGAGAGTGACCGATTAGTCATCAGTGAAGATGACCGTGTTGACTTTTGTCCTTTTATGTTGTTTTATTATTTGTTTATCAGGATGTTTGCACACCCCCAAACTTTGTATGTAGGCCACCAGTCCCGTACCTTTAGTCTGACCGGAAACTATAATCCGGTTCCACGGGAGCCAGGAGCCCCTGGAACTTCGGTTGCAGCCTAGCTTTTGGTGTGGCCCTCATATCAAAGAAAGAACATAAGAAATGTATTATATCTAGAATCCAATAATGTTAAAAACCTTTTATTTTTGTATGATTGTTTGCAATTTACACGATCATGACAAATATGGATAATGTTATTTTTTTTTAAACTTCCCCCACTGTGGAGCGTTTTGGTCTCACCACCAAAACAAACTAACTAACAAACAAACAAACTAAAACATCGAACGGCTAAACTGTTTACAAAACAAAGTTTGTTGCACGGCCTAAGTGAAAAATGTTTGTTATCTTAGACATGCGATCGGTTTCGATCATTCTTAGGCTTAGCTGAGAGCAAAGCAAAGTTTATTTTTTTGTTTTTTGTTGATTTTTTCTTTCATTCCGTTCTTGCCTTTTGGATCTTACCAAACACCAGTAGCTTAACTAAGCTCAACTGGTCGTTTAAAGGATTGCAATGGCAAACGATGATCTGGAGGCCAAAATCTTTAAGTCTTCCTTAACACTTAACACTACTGCATATACTCGTATGTACGTACATATATCTGCAAGTATGTAAGTATGTGTGTTGGTGTGTTACACTAAACTTCGATTTTAATTGTTTTAAAGCACGTATCCCCAGCCAGAGCGAACACTCTGCCTCAGCCTCAAGCGGACACGCCAAAGATCGAACTTCAATTCGGTATGAAACATTTTGTTTGGCCTAAAGCCTTTAAACGGTCTTTTTAGATAGCGGCCTATTTGAGAATTTCGGCATTAAAAAGATCCACCGACAGCGACACCGATCCGCCGGCATTGCCTCCGAAATAAGTGTATGTGTGGGGTTTTTCTGTTTGTAATTTCCATATCAAATGTTTGTTAAGCGGCATTTACACCCAATAATGTCTTTGTCTATTTATGGCAAATTTTTATAATTTTTGACAGAGATATGAAAGCAATAAAACAAAAAGACTTTGTGGCACGCAAAGTGTTAATGTTGTTGCGGCCACAAATGACTGCAATATTGAAGGTTTATGGTTGAGGCCAAACGTAAAAAATAATAACTTGCCACATGGCCTGATGACAAATCGACCATAAAAGGATTATAGGATTTCTATGGCAGAGCAAATTTTTATTTTTTTATATTATTGTTAAACTATTTCTTTGTAGGGAATTTACTATAATTATATACATTGTTGCATTTGGTTTATCTATAAATAAATGTTACCGACAGCAAATTATCGGAAAGCATTGTCTGTTAAAATAGTTTAAATCGTATTTGTCTCAGATAATTGGAAACAATTTAACCTCTGTTCATTAGAACAAATGATATTTAATTACAGCGGGGTTTGTTGCATAGGCCTTTTGTTACACAAGGCAACAAAATTGTTTTTGTTATGAAAAAATCACAAAACTTTTTTCTAGACGTTATTCTAAACTTGATTGTTATATAGCGTTTTTAATGACAGTGACTTTTATTGATTAGGTCACATGTTGTTAATGATGAAATAACATTTGAAAGCCGTCTTTCAATTGTGTATTAACATTATGAATTTTACAACCAAATTGCTTGTAGTTGTAGTAGCAACAATATGTTGTATATGTGTCCAGGAGATTTTAGGTTGACGTCTATTTAGGGATATGCTTCATTCGTTTCAATGTTGAGGAAGTTTGTGTCGTGGATGCGGTGCATAGAGGCTTGGAAACAATCTGAGTGAGATTGACTGGGCAATGGAAAAACGGTTCTTGATCTGGGTAGATATTTATGTCCTTGGCATATATTCGCCACATTGCCATCAATTCCAGCCTAGTAGGAATTGAGACGGCTACACCATCAACAGCTCAGCTGTGCCAGAACTGCTCTTGTATGTCCCGGCAATCTCTCTCCTTCTGATGCCACTGGTGGAGGATGTTCTCCGAGAGCGATATTCATCCGGTAGTTGTTAAGCGCTGCTGCGACTTCTTCGGCATGAACATCGTTCAATCTAGAAGTTCCCTATTATAACGTTGGACCTCGCGAGTTACGACATCCGTCGCACCTTGTCTATTGTAACTCCCGCTGTAGAACGTGACGGTCTCTTCTGACCTGTCGGGCTAGGAGGAGCCTATCCACGTGATGATGGTTTGTACAGTACTTCGATGGCAACCCAAGAGGTACTGCTTCACACAAAATTGTGTCTCCGCAAGGGTATAAACTTCGATTCCTCATGAAGGTGATCCCCGGAAGATATGAGAATGCATCCTGTCGCTGTACTTAGGGTTGCATTCTGGCATTGTATGTTTTTCCACAGTATCTTACTTACATCCGGTGGCCAACAAGATTTATTGTAGTTGTTGCAGCAGCTTGGAGACGCTGAGTTGATAATCCTTAAGTATATTTCTATTACAGTCTTCGTTCCGGCATACATATATCCGATTATCGCGGGAACCTTATGTTGTTTCATCTACTCAATGTTGTCCGGTTGTTAATTAACATTCGTCTGTTAATTTCAGGGAATGGATGTTACTTAAGTAATGTTTCTATTCTCCACTATAAACGCTGAATTTTTGTTAATAGTCGTCATTGTGTTATGTCTATTTTTAGCTTCTCTGTTGACTTGGGTGATCAGATGTTGTTTTAGTGGTAGTGCGGCTGGTGAGTTATTTTTAGCTGCAGAAACTCGATTTATGATGAAAACAAGAAATGTTTATGTTAAATTTTGCCAGTGCCCTGGCTGGGAAATGAACCCAGCACCTTGGGGTCCAAGTCTAATGCACTAACCACTGAGCTACCGAAGGCCAACAAGATTTCTTTGTCGGTTACGCTGTCGGCCTATAAGATACTCCTTCACTCGCATATTTGCCTGGTTCCAAAGCGAGACCACTCTGTCCATTTTCCCAGCCTGGTGATGTTCTAGAGTATCAAGGGAAAATTTGAGAACTTTTGTCAGGTACTCGACTCCTGGAAGACGAGTGAGAAGGAGTCTCTATATACGACTGAGAAAGAGTATCTTTAGACGACTGAGAAGGAGTCTTTATCGGCGACTGAGAAGGAGTGTCTTTAGACGACTGAGAAGGAGTCTCTTAAGCGACTGAGAAGGAGTATCTTTAGACGAGTGATAAGGAGACTTTATTGGCTACTGATAAGAGTCTTTATAGGCGACTGAGAAGCAGTCTCTATAGGCGATCGAGAAGGAGTTTCTATAGACGACTGAGAATGAGTCTCTATAGACGATTGAGAATGAGTCTCTATAGAAGATAGAGAAGGTGTCGATATGGTCGACTGAGAAAAGGTCTCTTTACACGACCGATGAGAAGTATATATAGACGACTAGGAAGGAGTCTCTATAGACAACTGAGAATGAGTCTCTATAGACGATTGAGAAGGAGTCTCTATAGACGATTGAGGATTTTCTATAGACGACTGAGAAGGAGTTTATATCGGCGACCGAAAAGGAGTCTCTATCGGCGACTGAGAAGGAGTCTCTATCGGCGACTGAGAATGAGTCTCTATCGGCTACTGAGAAGGTCTCTCTTTAGACGACTGAGAAAGAGTCTTCATAGACGACTGAGAAGGAGTTTCTATAGACGACTGGGAAGGTGTCTATATAGACGACTGGGAAGGTGTCTATATAGACGACTAGGAAGGTGTCTATATAGACGACTGGGAAGGTGTCTATATAGACGACTGAGAAGAGATCTCTGTAGACGACCGATAAGATGTATCGACTCCTTCTGAGTCGCCTTTAAAGACTCCATAGGCGACTCAGAAGGAGTCTCTATGAACGACTGATAAGGAGTCCCTTTAGACGACTGATAAGGAGTCTGCATAGGCGACTGATAAGGAGTCTTTATAGGCGACTGATAAGGAGTCTTTATATGCGACTGATAAAGAGTCTTTATAGGCGACTGATAAATAGTCTTTATAGGCGACTAAGAAGTAGTCGATGGGTGGGGTGGTTTAGCAATTGCTATGACTCCTTGTCTTCGTGTGTATTTCAGGCGGAGATACTGGCTATAAAGGAAGCACTACAGCAGGATCATGTAGCACTACACAGATCATGTAAAAATACTTGTCGATAGTCAAGTGGCATTCCAAGCACTAAAATCCAATATCGCCACATCAAGACTTGATTTGACTTGGCTTGAAAAGCTGTAATATGTTGTAAATCAAGTGGACTTGAGAGAAATGAAAATACAGACGAACTAGGTAGAACAGGATGCTTTTCTAACGACCACCAGATGCCGTCAGTGGCCGCTGGGAGTCGCTAAACAGAATGTCGAATATCTAACAGCAACTGGCCATTATACAACATTCACGAACAATGTTTCTGATCAGCCAAAATCAAAGGAACTTGTCAAGACAAATCGCGGTGCTAACTGGCCAATTGGATATCAAGCTAAAAGATTAAAACTTCATTACAACATCAATTCGAGGAAGAGGAGTCGGTTGAACTCCTTCTCTATTCCTGCCCAGCACTAATACGACACAGACTTAAAGCTTTATATCGACCGTAACTTCATAACCTTGTCGAGGTAACTGCGATAGGGTTGGACCTTGTAAAATACCTCAATTTTTCAGGCTGAATATAAAAACACAAAGAAATAACAGACAGTACACGAGTAGTGTGATCTTTAAAACGGTATGTTAGTATGTTAATGAGGCTAAAGGCAACCAACCAACCAAATTGTGTTGGTACGTCGTCAGCTCGGATAGCATGAATACAGCACATGACTTTCATTTTCGCCTTATCTCTCTCGTGGTGCTCTATAAACCGTAAGTGAAATAATAACTCGAGCACCTCTTCAAATCAGTCACTGTTACTTCGCTAAATGCCGTCCGATCATCATTTAAGACTGGATTCGGGAGTGACTTAATCGTTGCTCATAATTTTCCGATATAGGAACGTAAGTTGCATTGCTTTCATTCCGCTGTATTCGTTGACCAGTCTACTGATCTCTAGATTAAATTCTCTGATTCTATGGCCAGCAGGATTGCTACAACAAATGTCATATTTCTCGCCTGTAGTCCCGCCGATTCTACTGGGAAATTTAGTCGCATCTCGTGTATTCGAAGCAGAGGCTGCTGCTTTAATGACAATTAAAGACAGACAAGAAGTACTAGACGTAACGTTTGCTACTGACCGGCTGTCAGACAAAATTATTGGGTGGAATGTACTGGACGACCACTCATTCTCAGATCACCAACAGAACCCAGATCACCAACAGAACCCAAAGATCAACAAGACCAACAAGAATGCAAGTGGACTGCGAGCGAGCAAGTGGACTAGCTTGTTGACTGAAAGATCCAGAATAAGCTGGGCTATTAACAGCTTTGAGCCCTTCAAGTCACCTGGACCAGACGGCACCACTCTAGCAGAAATGCAGAAAATGTTGAAGTACATTATCCCCTGGCTGGAGAAAATTTATGTAGGCTGTATACAACCCGAATCGATGGAGGCATACCATAGTGGTATTCATACATAAAGCGGGGAAGATATCACACACTAGGCCAAAAGTCTTCAGACCAATTAGCCTATCCTCCTTCCTATTGAAAGGTCTGAAAAGACTTTTAGATTATTTCATAAGGAAAAACCTGGATACAAAACTCCTGTCGCTGAAACAACATGTTTACAATAAGGGGAAGTCTACAGAATCAGCCCTGCACGAACTTGTGAGCACTATCGAATCGTCCCTGCATTTCAAGGAATTCACCATGGTGGGATTTCTTGACATAGAAGGGGCTGTTAACATCATTCACTCAGATGCAGTAATTGCGGCACTGTCACATCTAAAATTTAACTCTACTTTGATTAAACTAATTAAAAGTCTGCTCTACAGAAGACGCATAACAGCATGTCTTGGGTCCACAACTCTAACAAGGTTTGTAAACAGAGGGACCCCACAAGGAGGAGTCCTGTCTCCACCAATTTGGAACCTAGCGGTGAATGAAATCCTGATAGATCTAGAACGTTGTGGCTGCAAGGTCGTGGCATATGCGGACGACGTGGCAATCACAGTGAGTTGCAAATTTGAAAACGTCCTACGAGACATGCTACAGGTGGCTCTGAAAAAATTGGCTAGATGGGCCAGAAGCAGCGGTTTGGGCGTAAACCCAAACAAGACAGAATTGGTTCTCTTTACTAGAATGAATAATGTCCCACATGTGGACCCTCCACCTCGGATAAATGGAACAGATCTAGTCTTTTCTGAAAGTGCAAAATTTTTAGGAATAATTCTAGATAGGAAAATGTTATTTAGACTTAACGTATTGGAACGTGTAAGGAAGGCCAACTTCGCCTTATATTCCTGCAAAAAGGATGTAGGGTCGCGGTGGGCCTCTCTCCTAAAATCGTCCACTGGATATACATAGCAGTAGTTCGTCCTATACTGCTCTACGGCATTGTGGTATGGTGGACGGCAACTGACAAACTAACCATAACCAACCTACTAACAAAGGTTCAGAGAACAGCCTGCCTGAGCATATGCGGAGCCTTAAGGACTACAGCGACCGAGTCTCTACCTCTACCGAGCCCTACTCCATATACTGCCGATTAATATTGTGGCAAGAGAAGTTGCAATCAAAGCGGCAATAAGATTAAACTGCCTATCAATGTGGAGGTACAAGAACTACGGTCACATGAGGATATCAAAGTGTAGTGCTATGGTAACCGACCGAGTGGAGTGTAGTGCTATGGTAACAGTTGGTACTGTGTACACCTTCGAGAGAAATTACATCACTATGATTCCCGCCAGAGATGAATGGGTTGACAGAATACCAGGTAATAGAAACCATCTCCACTTTGAGCAAAAAAAATCGTATGGCCATTAAATTATTAATTGAGCCAACTTGACTAAACGAATGATGCAGAAGTTCTTATTTTTGGGGCTACTTTCACGTCCAATTTTTAGAATTGAGTCCCAAAATCATGTGTTGCACTATGTTTTTTTAGTGCTCAAACAAAACCTAAAGATCTTGGCGCCTTGAAACTTAAAACATGCGTTTTACAATGTTACTTATTTTCACCAAAGTATTTTTTTTTTCAAATTACTACCACCATCTATATGTCCGTTTGGCTAATGTTGGGACCGCCCTTGTGAGTCGCATGGTCTGTCTATGAAGAGAATTATGGGGAGCCGTGAACCCAATTAAATGACGAACTGCCAGGTGACCTCATTTGTCAGACCAGAAGACACGGTAAAAAGATATGGCGAACTGTGGCAATCACCAGAAATCCGTGTGGGAGCGTAATTTTTATTGTGCAGAACGTAGAGCTATCTATTTACTCAGCCAAAGCTATTCCCGTCTGGTCACTAGCTAGGAGAGATTGGCAAAGTTCGTGGTGTGCGTTGAAGTCTCCTAGGATCACACACACATGCCAAACGGTTTTATGTATAAGATATATAGCTCTATCTCGGTAGTCCAAGACTTGACTGCTAACCCAGTGTATTCCGTGTAAGAGTATCGAGAGTCAAGCTCAGGCGAGATATGTCTATATTGCACATAATTGTGTAATAGGAAAACAAGCCCTCCCGCATACTATATCTGTGCAGGCTGCAGGTGTCGGCCAGCTTTTTTTCTTGGATCGCAGCGATCATGATGCTTTTCCGACTCATAAAATTTATAATTTCGCTGATTTTTCCGCGAAAACAAATTCAATTTAACTGCAATAGCGTTGAACTATCTGCAGTTGCTTGCTGTTGTTGCTGCTGAGGAGATTGCGGGGGTGTTGCATAAACCGATTAAGCTGATGTCGTAGAACACTGCGGTCTATGTTGGTACAGCACTCTGTAAGATAGCCTTGGCCATATCAGGGAGTTACAACGGATTACACCTCACAGATGTTGAGCAGTGGGTTATTCTGAATTTTCGTCGGTCCCGGCTCTGGCCAACAATATATGGAGAAAACCAATTTTGTAAGATAACACTAAGCAACAAAAGTGTTGTCCAAGGGATGTGGATAACAGTTTCTGGTGTATTTTGGTGTCATAAACACACAAAAAATATAAACAAAAAATTTATGGTAATTTTTTTTAAAATTTTTTTTTTTTAAATTCCAACTTTCATGGAAAGTACATTTAGTATTTTGAGAATTTATTAAGTATACGCCTGATTGAGCCGTGTTGATATGTAATGTGAGAGCTATATTAGATGAGATCCGCTGTGGGAGGGTCATTCAACAATATTTGTGGTTTTGTATTTATGAGGTTTCCATTCAGTTACACCTTTTGGGGCATGGACGTCACAGTCGTATATACACACTGAAAAAAAAATTGTCATAAAATTAAAGAAATGCTCCAAAGACGTCCTTAGTCTTTAAAATAAGTACATTTTGTACTTAAAATTAAGAAAATTTACTTAAAATTAAGTAAATTACTTAATATTAATCAAATTATCTATATTTTAAGTACAAAATGTACTTATTTTAAAAACTAATGATGTCTTTGGAGCATTTCTTTAATTTTATGACAATTTTTTTTTCAGTGCAGGTAGTAAAATTATGTGCATGAAATACTCACTAGTACGCGGCAGTCTTGAAAATATTGGGTTGCTACGTTCGAAGCAAACTATATGTCAGCTACAGGTACTGCAACTTTTGTACATTAAACCCGGAAATTATGAATGAAATTTCTTATTAATAAATTAGTGTAATTCAGGGCCTTAAAGAGATAAGTCGATTTTCTGAAAAATATTATAAAGATATATAGTCATGGATTTTAACTCAGTTTCAAGTCAATGATCTAGTGAGAGATTTGGAACTGACCAAAGATAAGGCAGAACTACTTGGATCTCGGATGAAACAGTACAAGATGTTAACATATCATATTATAGAGTCCGTGATATACCATACAAACAATTTTATACAACTGTCGATAACATATGCTTCCGGATTGTTCGAGGAACGTAATAAAAAACATACAATTCAAAGGAATGGCGGTTATTTGTTGACAGCAGTAAACAAAGTTTTAAAGCAGTACTTTTTCACAAAGGAAATCAGAAACCGTCGATTCCCATTTTTCATGCTGTCAACACTAAGGAATCATACGAAACAATGGCTATGTTGATAAAATACATAAAATATGAACAACATGACTGGAAAATTTGTTGCGATTTAAAAGTAGTTAGGATGTTATGTGGAATGCAAGGCGAATATACAAAATATTGCTGTTTTTTATGCCTCTGGGAAAGCCGCGCTCGCGATGATCATTACAGGAGAAAGAAATGGCCAACAAGAAAACACATTACATTGGGTGAAAACAACATAAAATACACACCTCTCGTCCAAAGAGGGAACATAATTTTGCCACCACTGCAAAATAATGTTAATGCTTTTAACGCAAATTAATGCTATTAAGCTGGGGCTCTTTAAAAATTTAGTTAAAACCTTAATGAAAGATGGCAATTCATTCTCATATTTAAAAAGTTAATTTAAATGTCTTTCTTTTCAAAAAATCGAAGAAGGCGTTTTTGATGGGCCTATAACAACTGATTAAAGATGTAAATTTCGAATCATATTTGACGTCGGATGAAATTCCAGCATGGAGGTCGTTTAATCTTGTAGTTTCAAATTTCCTTGGATCCAATAAAAGCCCGCAATACGAGTCAACGATTAATGATTTGTTAAAATTGGAAAAGGTGTAAATATGTATGTCCCACAAAATTAATTTCGTGTATTCTCATTTCAGCTTTTTCCCCGAGAATCTTGGCGACGAAAGTGAAGAACATGGTGAAAGGTTTCACCAAGAAATGAAGTCCATCGAGCGGCGTTACCAAGGGCACTGGGATAAAAAAATGATGGGAGATTATATTTGGTTCCACATTAGTGAAACCGATTCCGAAATCTACAAACATCAACAACGAACTCACAGTTACTTCTAATGATACTTGTACATTAGGCCGGGTCGATTTGTGGGGAGGCAAAAAATGTCGCCATTGCTCAGTGAAAATCGTATTCTAGGGATCAAAATAAGAAACTTTGCCGAAGGAACCATACCTCTAAAACGAATTCTGATGTCCCGGAATTTGGGTCGAACTTTTGGGTAGGGGCAAATATTGAAAAATACCACTTTGACCCATTTAGAGTGATCCAATCGAGTCCAAATGTATGACCGACCCCCACTATCTTTGGAGGCCTGACCCACCCATGCCAGTGGCACACCCCCTGGAACCCCTTGGGGGTTCCATACATTTGGACTCGATTGGAGCACTCTAAATGGGTCAAAGTGGGATTTTTTCCGGGACATCAGAATTCGTTTTAGAGGTGTGCTTCCTTCGGCAAAGTTTCTTATTTTGATCCCTAGAATACGATTTTCACTGAGCAATGGGCGATTTTTAAATCGACCCGCCCTATTGTACATGTAAATAAAATCAAATGTACATAATATAAATAAATGTTAGAAATAAAATCGCTATTTATACAGAAATTAAAAAAAAAGATGTGTTGAAATTCTCTTACCTCTACCAAAAGGGGCTATAATTTCTACATTTATCCATAGATTTTTTCAAATAGGCATAACTTTTGCTGAGATGCAAACTTTTAAATAGTAAAATAAAATAATTTTTTTTTTATTTTTTATGTTTTTTTGCGTCCCAGGAAATTTTTTTGTTGAAAAAAATCTACTTTTTCCAATTTGTTTAATGACAGTTACTAAACCACTTTTTCTAAGTGAAAGAGATATTTCCAACATTGGTAGCCCACATAAATAGCTTCAATTTAACGCCCGACCTTATCGGGCATATACTCCAAAAAAATACCTTCGACGATAATAGTATTATACAAAATTAAAAAAAAAAAATTATCCATAAAAATATTTGTGGTTTTGATTTTATATAACAGTATGCCACAATCTATACAAAAAAAAATGTTGGGTCTGAGAAACAAACACATTTTTTTTTTGCATAGTGCTGAACCATAAGAAATCTCTTATTAGGGCCTTCTTATACCCTCACTTTAGTGTGACGAGGGTATATATCATTTGCTGGGGATAAAAAGTGTAACACATCGAAGGAGTGACGTAAGACTCCAAGGTTGTTTGGCGGAAATCCGTTTTGGACCATTTTAAGTCATTTTAGCAATGTCCGTCTGTCTGTCTGTCTCTCTGTCTGGCTGGAGCGCACGATAACTCTCGACAGGAGTAACGGATTGACTACAAATTTGGTATGACATCATATTTTTCTCTATCTCAGGCTAAGTTCGAAGATGGGCCATATTGGTCCACTCACTCTAGTACCTTTCTCACAAATGGTTAAAAATTAATGTAATATTGATTCTCTAATAACTTCTTTACTACTTATCAGAATCCATAGTAATAGTTTATCTGTCGCTACCAACTTGAGAAAAATGGGTTAAGTGGCCCCGCCCCTTTTGACACCTCCCACACAAAGGGACCATTTTGTACCACAACTTAACACGTTTTTATATGGACGTTATTGTCATGCCCCTTATGTATAAACAGTTAAAAGCTTATAGCGTGAGTACCAATGCACGGAAATACTACCAGACACGGGTGTTATTGCCACGCCCATTTTTGTAGCTCCCACACAAAATGGTAAAATTATACCAAAATTGAATAGTTCATAACATTAATATACTAGTGCACTGCGCATAAACGTATATGATTCGGCACAGTATAATGTATTTGAAGTATCTACTGTTTAGCGAGAAATATGTGTATTTGATAAACCTCTTCTGGTACATACCACACAAATTCACAGATTAATTCGTGTAATATTCCATATTACATTACTCACAAAGTGGGGGTATACCTTAGCCGGTTTACCCGACTGAAACTTTCTTGCTTGTTTTCTCTTAAATTTTTATATTTTTGTTGATTGTGATCAAAAAATGGTTTCAGCTTTAGAACTAACTAGATGTTACAGGGCAACATTGTTGCATAGTGTATATAATAACCACGGCGTTTGTTGCTTAAGTCTTTGGTTATTTAGAGACTGCATAAAAAGCTAACTTTTTAAAGAACATACATAAGTATTTTGAAAACAATTTTGTAAGAAATTCTGTTGAACATTACCATCATATTCCTTATATTGCCTTGGGGTCATTTTTCTCTTTTCGCTTCGAATTTGGTATTTAAATTGTGGGTCATTTTGCCTTTTTGGCCAACTTCTTTCTACACTATTTGCCATGAGTATGTCTCTCCCATGGATGAGTATATATATACTCGAATATTTTAGTTTTAGTGACTTTTTAACTTTTATGCTAGGAATTAGCATTAAAATTTGACTTCTTTAGAAGTCACCTTTAATTAATTTAATAACTTTATGAAAATACTTTGCATACTTGTATATTACCAAGTTTGTGGCTTAAGTCTTTTGTTTTGTCGCCGCCGCCGCCGTCGTTGTAACAACGACCAGTGTTCAGATTTAATTATTTATTAACAAAAATTTCAAATTTAATCCTTGCTTTCTATCAGCAGTAACTACCACAACATCCATAAGAAATTCCTTTGACCAATTTTCGGCGTCGTTGTTCTGGAGGTTGGTGGTGGCGGTGTCGTCGTTGTTGTTGTTACTGTTATTGTGACGAAAAACCGTTAAGACAACGCGCAATTGCGCTTAGTTACTTAGCGTTATCGTTTCGCCTCGCCTCGCCTTGACACGATGGTGGACCATGGACCAAACTTACGGTCAGAAAGCAACCAACGCCTGCTATGCGTTACCGAGTACGCTTTTTTTTGGCGACGTAGGAATTATTTTTCACCAATTTTTCTTGTGTAGCCAAAATATTTATAAATATTTTCCACCACCAAATCTTCTTCTATTTGCCATTATTGACTAACAATTCCAATAATACTAACAGTGCGCGAACGCAACTAAAAAACGTATTATCGAAAAGCAGAAACCTCCACAATTCCAGACGTTGGGTCGAGATCATGAGGAGGATCCCTCTTCATGCAATGTCTAGACGGAGGGAGGTCTGAAGTTTGGGAGGAGTTGCAGGAAATGTTTTTATACATGCTCCATACGAAAACTTATGCTATAATAACACAGCGAACAAAAAACAAAACACAAATCTGTATTTTCTTTGGCAAGTTGTTGTTTGGCGGTGTTGTTGTTTCTGTTTGCGTTTTTTTTTTTTGGTTTGTAAGAAAAGTATTATTAAGTTTGAACTATGTGTAACCACCATAATGGGTCGGTCACACAGAAAATGTGTGCTGGCTGGCACCAAATTGCATGTGAGCCTTCGTTTTGCTCGGTCGAAAGCAAAATGCAATGCTACGCCACCAAAAAAGCCACAGATAGAATAGTAATAAAACTACGACATCGCACAAAGAGCAACCTGCACTATATGACATGCTCCTCGGCCTGCTTACAAAGTACGTGTATAGTTTTTGCAGTCGGAGGCAAATGACCCAGCAAAAATTTCGTTTAAATATATATATATATATATATATATATAAGTATAATTTAAATACAAAAATTCAAAACAAACCCAAATAACAAGGTTCTGACGCGATTAGTTTTATGCACCGGAAATATTCTGACCTTCCAGAACCCCGACCAAAAATGTACAGCCTATAACACTATGCAACAACATTTTTGTCCAAGGGATGTGGATAACAGTTTCTGGTGCAATTAAGTGTCACAAACACGAAAAAAATATTAAAAAAAAATTTTATGGTATTTTTTTTTTAAATTCCAGCTTTCATGGTAATTACTTTCAGTATTTGGACCATAATTTTTCAAGTATAAGCCTGATTGAGCCGTGTTATGCCTCAAATTAAAGGGAATTATTAGGGCTACATATGCTGCAAATATCGCTTTCAAGTAGAATCTTTGGTTTAGTAACAGTCTTCAAAGCTTCGTTGCTGATCATTCGCAGTAAACGGACGTGTTTATCATATAGCGGATAGTTACCAGTACCTATTACGCAATAGCAAAAATCTGTACAAAGTCCGAAAGGCCTACATCGTAGTACCTATTACGGTCTAATACAGACAAAATAAAAATAAATTCTCTTGACGGGGATGCCTTCGTGTTCCGATGGAGCGCGGTTCCCCAATCGTCCGACTGTCCGTCCGTTGGTCTTGGCCAAAGCCGACCACACCAAAAATGTTGAAAATCTCCCCCAAGTACTCACAACAGGTGGTGCGGTGAGGGGAAAACGTCATGTCCGACCGTCAAAACGGAAGCACAATGAGCATCGTGTAGCGCTCAGAGTTTTGACGAAGTTGGAGGCTGTTGAGGTTTCGGCTCTTACCGAAAAACAAAAAGAGTCACTTACCTGGGCTAAAGGCGTCATAGATGCTTCTGAGGCCAATGAGTCGGCTGAAAGAGCAACAAATTCAGCTGTGTTAACGGCTAATAAAGTAAAACGAATCAGATCACCTGATGAACCCCTGCCTTCGAAAAAGGCAAGAGGCTCTAATGTCACCATTCTGCCGGCCCATAATTGGAGAATCAGCAAGGTGGGTGAGGCGGATGGTAAAAAGCGGCAGGTCAATCTTATCCTAAACGCTGAATCCACCTCCCATATACAAAGTGCGAGTGCAACCCTACAATATGGCTTCGAGACTATAGTCTTGAAGATATACAAGCAGGATATAGTTCCCACTGCAGAAGGTGAGTCGTCCACCGTGGCACTTTCTGGAAGTGCGGAGGTACCCACGCCTATTATTTCTGGTGACTCCAACTCTAACAGAAGATCTGTAACGTCCTTCTCTGAGGACAAAAGCTCTACTTCGGACACAGAGGGGCTGAGGGGAGTCTCCGGACTCTTTGACGCATCTGGCAGGGACATGCTTCTCGATGATACGGACGAAGAGTTCGATAACACCCTTGTCGGGGTGGATGTTAATCTGTCAATTACCAATGATGGTAAGAATTCTACAGATTAACCTCCATCACGCTAAAGCAGCCTCAGCGGCTCTATTGCTGCGCCTGTCCACAGGTGCAGTAGACATCGTCCTGATACAGGAGCCCTACGTAGTGGGAGGAAGGGTGTGCGGTATTAAGACACCCAACTTTAAACTGTTTGTGTCCAACTGTACAGGCACTCCAAGAACCTGCATTTTGGCCAGGAAAGATCTAAGTATCTTTCTCCTGACTAATTTAAGTGGTAAAGACCAAACATCTGCTAGCCTGGAGATCGGTAATCGCATATATTGGGTGGTCTCCAGCTACTTGCCTTATGAATCTGTAGTACCGACTGCTCTATTCAGGGAAGTAGTAGAAGAAGCAACGTCTGACGAGCTCGAGCTGATTATTGGCGCAGACACGAACGCTCATCATACTATCTGGGGTAGTACGGATATAAACAATAGGGGTGATTCGCTTCTTGACTTTATTCTAACTACCAACCTTAGTATTTGTAACATAGGTAATAAACCGACCTTTACAATTAAAGACAGACAAGAAGTACTCGACGTAACGTTTGCTACTGACCGGCTGTCAGACAAAATTATTGGGTGGAATGTACTGGACGACCATTCATTCTCAGATCACCATTATATTGAGTTCAAACTCGCGGAAAAAGCGCCTAAACCTGCCGTCCGCAGAAATGTATGGAAGACAAAGAAGAATTTCAAGAAATTCCTCTAAATTTCTGTACGAACCGAATGACAAAGCCGGTCTGGATAATCTGGTCGATCATATCACCATATCATTCAATAGATCCCTTGAAGAAGCCTGTCCAAAAACAAGGTACAAGGGTAAAGCTAAACCCCAATGGTGGACTTCTGAGCTAACGGCTATGAAAAAGACCTGCAACAAGCTATTCAATAAGGCTAAATCTACTGGGGTCGCTAATGCTTGGGATGCCTATAAAGAGCAACTCAAGGTATATAAGAAGGAGCTTAGAAAGGCGCAAAGGCGCTCTTGGTATACCTTCTGTGGTGAAGGTATACCAGCCGCTAGGCTGAGGAAGATATTATCTGCTTCACCCTGTACAGTGGGATATTTACAGGATGAGGCAAATAACTGGACCAAAAACAGCGAGCAGTCGCTCAATGTACTGCTCGACACACATTTCCCGGGGAACTCTGTAACAGAACCCGAGGATAAGCAGGACCAACAAGAGTGCGAGTGGACTGCGAGCGTCGCTAGCTTCTTGACTGAGAGGTCCAGAATACGCTGGGCTATTAATAGCTTTGAGCCCTTCAAGTCACCTGGACCAGATGGCATCACTCCAGCAGAAATGCAGAAAATGTTAAAGTACATTATTTATGTTCCATGTTTTTGTCCAATGTACTAAATGTAAAGCTTTTTGCCCACTGAATCATATTTAACACCTTTTTGTCATACAGTACCATATTTAACCATTTTTGTCCTACTGTACGATTTTTTACCATTTTCCCACGGCACCATGTTTAACCATTTTTGACCCACTGTACAATAGTCAACCATTTTGTCACATTGTACCATATTTAATCATTTTTGTCCCACTGTACCATGTTAACACATTTTTGCCTCACTGTTTCCGAGGTAACGCTTTTTGGCCCACTGTACGATATTTAACCCATTTTGTCCCACTTTACCATTTTGAACTATTTCGCATTGTACCATATTTAATCATTTTTGTCCCACTGTACCATGTTAACACATTTTTGCCTCACTGTTTCCGAGGTAACGCTTTTTGGCCCACTGTACGATATTTAACTCATTTTGTCCCACTTTACCATTTTGAACTATTTTCCCCCGCTGTACTATGGTTAACCCTTTTCGTCCCATTGTGCAATATTAAACCATTTGCCACACTGTAACATATTTAACACTTTTTGCCCCACTGTATCATATTTAACACCTTTTTGTCACTTATTGACCCACTGTACCATAGTTAACCATTTTTGTCATACTGTTCCATATTTAATCCTTTCCCCCCACTGTGTCATAGTTAATAAATTTTTGCTCCACTGTACCATATTTAGTCCATTTTGTCCCACTTTACCATATTTAACTATTTTTGCCCCACTGTACCATAGTTGACCCTTTTTGTCCCAATGTGCCATATTTAACTATTTTGTCTCACTGTACCATATTTAACACTTTTTGTCTCACTGCACCATATTTAAAAATGTTCACCTCTCTACCATATTTAACCCCTATTTGACCCACTGTACCATAGTTAACCATTTTTGTCTCACTGCACCATATTTAATCCTTTTTGCCCCACTCTATCATAGTTATTAAATTTTTGCGCCACTGCTCCACAGTTAACCCTTTTTGCCCCACTGTACAATGTTTAATCCATTTTGTCTCACTTTACAATATTAACCTATTTGTGCCCCACTGTACCATAGTTTGTCTCACTGTACCATAGTTAACACTTTTTGCCTCACTGTACCATATATAAAAATGTCACCACTCTAACATACATAACCCCCCTTCTTGACCCACTGTACCATATTTAACACTTTTTGTCTCATTGTACCATATTTAAAATTTGTCCCCACTCTACCCTTAACGCCCACTGTACCATACTTAATCACATTTTATCCCATGTACCATTTTTGCCCACTATAAAGTATTTAATGTTT
Source organism: Eudasyphora cyanicolor (assembly GCA_963930755.1). Lineage (NCBI taxonomy): Eukaryota > Metazoa > Arthropoda > Insecta > Diptera > Muscidae > Eudasyphora > Eudasyphora cyanicolor. The sequence continues at coordinate 25,771,826 of OZ005735.1, forward strand.
TTGACCCACTGTGCTCTGTGAGAAACCGATTCCGAAATCTACAAACGTCAACAAAGAACTCACAATTACTTCTAATGAAACTTGTTCATGTAAATAAACTCAAATGTACCCACTTGGCACCCACTGACTTCCACTTACATCAAGAAAAAACTGCATGGTCAAAGTTTTCGACGCCCGGAGCAGCTGTTAAAGCGTTCAAAAACCTTGTTTTGGAGGTGTCTCAATCGGAGTGGAAAAAGTGCTTCGAAAATTAGTTTGATCGAATGCAAAAGAGAATATTTTGAAAAACAATAAAAACATTTCCAATAACTGTTTTTTGTTGATGGACGCGAAATATATATAGCAATCCTCATACAACACCCGGACATACAGGAAGACTTGCAGACACAGCTCAAATGATTTAAAATGTCCTGAAACGGATTTCTTCAAACATATAGGGTTTTAGCGCAATCAATCGACCCAAATTTTCTTATTTGATCATATATTTATAATTGATTTTTCTTCTAATTACATGTGAACCAAATTCTTCGCTGGGTTATGCCAATCCACTATAGTATATGTGTGTTTGTCATGTCATGGCTTTGGTGTGATGTGGTGGTATATTGCCGTGTTTTGCTGGGTTGTGGTGTGGCATGGCGTGGCTTGGTTTGTTTTGGTATGTGCAATCCAAAAAAATGCAGATGAAGATGAGGTCGTCTGTTTTTTTTTGTTGGTCCGCCAACTTGCCAACTTCTTGCTGCCATATTTACAATAACAACAACTTCAAGCGAAACTTAAAAGACCGTTAGTTTTGTGACTAAACAATCAATTGATCGCTTACGATGAGCGTCTGTGACTCTGCGTTTTCATGTGCACTGTGCTCCGTGCACCGAGCACCGAGCACTGTCCAATGTGTTGTGGTGGCGGAGCAGATCTATGGGCCCAGACAAATCCACACGGTTGGGCTGTTGTTGGTGGTGGCTCTAGCTTGGGTTATAAACCTGTAAGCATCTCAGTGCACATCTCCAAATCTCTTGTATTCATAATGTTTTGGTTCCTCCAAATAAAGGAGGCTTCTTCATCATGTGATGTGTCTTCTGTTGTGTCGTCGCCGTCACCGTCGTCGGTGTGGTTGCTGTTCTTGTTGTTGCCAATATCATCGGTGGTCGGTGCCAAAGTTGCAACTGTTGCTGTTGAGCAATACGCATTCACGACCTTTGTGCTGCTTATGGTTGGATTTGTTTCTGCTTCGTTGCTGTCTTTTTTTTGGGAGGGGAAACGTTCACAGTATTATACTGGACTGGCTTGATTTCTTTTTTTCTGGGGTCCGTCCGTCCTTTCGTTTGTCTGTCTGTGTGTGTCTTTTGGCCCAGGTTGTTGTCTTTGGCTTTTTGGCTGTTGTGGCTTTGGTTAAGGTGGTCATTTATTCCACTGACACCACCAGTAACTGAAATAGCAGCAGCAGCAAAAAAATATGCATACACCTGCTAATATTTGCTGAGTATGACGATGGTGGCGGTGAGGATGGTGGGGGAACATATTTACTTTGGCCTAATCCACTGGTACTGATGTCAATATCGTGCTGGTGGAATCTTCCTTTTTTTTTTTGCTAGGTTATTTCTTCTGTGATCATCATAATAATGAGGAGAGAAATTTTTTATTAGTTAACAGCATTTCGTCGAGTGGTGGTACTTCATGTTTCCCCTTCTCCCTAAAAAGCCAATTTGACATACCAAATGTGAGGTTGGTCGGTCAACAAAAGTGTAATTGCCGAAAATGGCAAAATGGTACATACATTCATAAGAAAAAAGGGGTCAATAGAGGGGAAAATTGTTAAATGAAATTGAAGTTGATGTTGATGTTCCTCTCATATAAGGGAAAATGCATAATTATGTCATACGTAGGTATGACATCTTTAGGACTCAGATATTAAAAATGTGGAAAAAAAAACTATTTACAAATCGAGATATCCTACCGAGAGCTTTAGAGGAGGAGAGTGTCATTTGCAAATGGACCAAAAGTGTAAAACATTGAAGGAACCCCAAGTACGAGTATGTTTGCCGGAAATCCGGTTTAGGACTTTTTAAGATATTTGAGCTATGTCCATTAGTCCGCCCGTCCGTCTGTCTGCCTGGTTTGAGTTTTCTATTTTATCTTTTTCTTTCTATATTAAGTGGACGTTATTGCCACGACCCTTTTGGTACCTCCCATGCAAAATCGCCAGATCTTACCAAAATCGAATAGGTCATAACATTAATGCCAGTTCATCCAGAACTGACAGAATTCTACACAGTGCAATGTCTTTGAAGTATCTACTGTTTAGCGAAAAATAGGCGTATTTGTCAAACCCATTCTGGTAAACCCCACACACATTGACAGATTCTCGTCAACTGAATTTCCTTATAACTTCTGCGTAATTTAATAATACTTTATCCCTAAAAGTTATAATTTCAGAAATCGGGGTTTATTTAATTTGTGGGCATTATTGAGACCTTTTTTCCAAAGGAAAAAATTTTGAAAATATTTTTTTATTTAGTATTTGCCTACTGGAAATGTTGTCCAATATTGCAAGGAGCTAAACATAAACCTTTCTCAAAGACTACGAAATACCTATTGTGTGTACCTGTTCGTGACTAACGCTAACGTCCCCATATATTGGAGTAGCCATAAAATACCTTAAAGCTAACTCTCTTATTTTCCGCAGAGAAATTTTTTTATTTGTCTCATCACAATGTCATTCGGGTTATTTTCCAGAATGAAGACGACACCAGAAATTCTTGAGGATTTTGTACTTTTCAGTGCATCTTTTCTGGTCAAGGTCTGGCCAGTCTATGATAAGGGAAAGTAAAAATATCTCCTAACATAACGTATGACAATTCTCTTCGTGTTGTTATAAATTGTGACGAAATACTATATAATCTCTAATCCCACAACTGTACCATTGAACGCTTTGTAATGCACACAGGACATCTTTGGTGTAAGATGACCTTCATTCAGTGGTACGGATGTTCGTTCTGACTAATTTTGACAAGCCTTCCTTAATAGCTGACTTCAGTTTGCTTACACGGAGGAAATCGCCATATTTGATATGTTTGAATTGAAAGAAAATATATTTGGAACCAAAATGTTTAAATATTATGTATTTGTGAACAAATAAATTTGGTTTAAAAATCAAAATATTTTGTTTGGAACGCATATATTTATATATGTAAAACAAATTATTTTTGCGAACTGACTTTCACAAATAAAATATGTGTTTAAACACAAACAAAGTTATTGTTTAAGAAATTTTCCAAAAATACGATTTTTAAAACTTTGCTGACACTTTCGAATTTTATTTTAAACTAGCTGGACCCGGTCCACTTCGTTGCCCCAGATTTAGATTTCCGATCCCGTCCATTTTTGAAAACAAACTACAGGGTGGCTGATATGTATTGCAACCAACTTAAGGTTGCTATCATTTCTAAACCGCTAGTCTGATAGCTGACAGATTTATTTCAGTGACAGTTAATTTTATTGTTTACAAGCTTACAAAAGCATTTTGATCTATTGCATTCAGAAAAAAAGTTATTCGTGATGGAATTCAAGCGTGATAGTGTGATTGCTTTTTATTTGGGTAGAAAAACACAAGTGTCTATCGTTAGAGCCCCCCAGCATTTAAATGTGAATAAATCTTTTGTTTCTCGTAGCATTGCTCGTTACCGTGATACTGGCAGTGTTGCATCGCGGACAAAACAAAAACGGTAACAACACCAGAAATGATCCGAATAGTGATGGCCAGATTTTATCGAAATCCACGCCCCAGTGGTAAAAATTTTGCTCGTGAGCTGAACATATTCCGAGAACGGATACAACACATATTAAAAAATGAGCTTGGACTAAAGCCATTGAAGTTCCAAAAAGTGCAAGAGCTCACCGATGCACAAAAAAAGTTAGACTGGAAAGAGCCAAGGAGTTGCTTCGCTTGCACGAAAGTGGCCAGTTACCGAATTTGGTTTTTTCCGATGAGAAGCCATTCCAAATTGAGCAGTTTGTGAACAAACAAAATTATCGGGTTTACTTGCCAAAGAGGTCAGCTGAAAATTTACACCTTCGATTGGCTACCAGAACTCAAGCACCGCCGATGGTAATGGTGTGGGCCGCCGTAACGGCCTATGGTCGCTCCCCACTCGTATTCATCGACAATGGGGTCAAAATAAATGCCGAATATTATCGGGAAAATGTCCTAAAGACAGTATTGAAGCCCTGGGCAGACAAACATTTCGGCCGCGGACCATGGACATTCCAACAGGACTCAGCACCATCACACTCAGCACGCGTCAACCAAGAATGGCTTTAAAAGGAGGTTCCTCGCTTCATTTCTACCACACAATGGCCACCAAGATCTCCGGATCTCAATCCGTTGGACTTTTGCGCCTGGGGCATTTTAGAGAGTAAGGTTCGCACTAAAAAATACCAAAGTATCGATCACCTCAAGACGGCGCTTCGCCGGGAATGGGCCACAATACCGCAGAGCCACTTTCGTGCAGCGTGTGATGGCTTTGTCGGCCGTTTGAGGGCCATAATTCGTGCCAAAGGTTGCCAATTCGAACAAATCTAAACTATTTCTAAAATTTTATGTTATTTCCGACATTTTTTGCTTTTGAACAATAAAATTTAAAAAAAAATTAAAAAAATATAGCGCTTTACTTTGTTGAAGTGCATATCAGCCACCCTGTATTTGTCACGCCCACACTTGCGCCGCCCACTTTTTGCAAATTTTTTTTTTTCCAAAACCGCATCAGACAAAATAGCTTTCAAACAAAAGAAAAAAGTTTTAAATCGGTCCAGTGGTTTAAGCGTCTATAAAACACATGCATACATACAAACATTTTTCCATTTTTAAATATATAGATATATCCTAAATTTCGTGTTATACTTTATAATTAAAAAAGGCCATAAGCAGCATTAGTTTGTGTTTTACAGAACCAATTTTTAATTTATAAATATTCCAATACATCGCGTTTTGTCAATCCATCTATGCAATTTATTGTTACGAAAGATTATATGATTTTAATCTTAATCAAATTTTACAAACTTATAAAAATAATCTAAACCAGTAAGTAAAGGCAGAAAGTCGGGCGGGGCCGACTATGTCATACCCTACACCTCCGATAAGAGTCATTGCGATAATAATTTTGAATAATTGGTAAATAGGTAAGAAAATATATATTTGTGGAAATATCTAATTCTGAACCGATAATCGCTAAAGTAAGAAATATTCGTTCCTAAATTGAAAAACATCTTCCTGGAGAATTTTGTAATGATCGGAAGTAAACTACAATTACATAACTACATTTCTATTGCGCTTTGTAACCAAATCAGGAGGAACATATATATGGAGGTTATATATAAATCTGAATCGATTTTCCTGAATACTCAGTCATGTAAAATAGAAACCTTATTCTGTCGAATTTCGTACTGATCGGATATAAAATAAAGTTTCTACAGCGCATAGCTGTCAAATCGTGGCTAACATACATACATATGGGGGCTATATCAAAATCTGAACCGATTTTTTCCGAATTTGACAGTATTCCTTCATGTAATAAGAAACATCTTTCTGCCGAATTTCGCTGTGATCGGATATAAAATACAGTTTCTACAGCGCTTGAATTCCAAATCGGGGGTAACATATATATGTGGGCTATATCTAAATCTGAACCGATTTTCTCCGAATTTGACAGTATTCCTTCGTGTAATAAGAAACCTCTTTCTGCCGAATTTTGTACTGATCGGATATAAAATACAGTTTCTACAGCGCTTACATGTCAAATCGGGGGTAACATATATATGGGGGCTATATCTAAATCTGAACCGATTTCCTCCAAATTTTGTACTGTCTCTAAGTGTATCACGAGACTACTCTCTGTCAATTTTTATACAAATCGGTTCAAAAGTTTTGCTTATACAGTGCATATACATATGCCAAATCGGAGGTACATACCACGGGCGATCCAAGTAGAGGTACTTTTTTCAATAGCCTTTTTTGACAGATCACGTGTGAGTCGTGACAATTTTTGTTAATTATTGTTTGGCATTTCATCACGGAAGACTTACGCCTGAACAACGTTTACAAATCGTTCACCTTTATTACGAAAATTCACGTTCTGTGAGGACTGTGTTTCGTGCACTTCGCTCAACTTATGGTCAACATAACCGGCCTACTGAGCGTACTATTTGCAACACCATCACCCATCTTGAGACCCAGCATTCATTAATGGATAATATTCGACGAATAGCACCAATGTCCAGCACGCAATGAAGAAAATGTAGCGGCCGTAGCTGAGAGTGTACACGAAGATAGTGAAGAATGGATTCGGCGCCATTCGCAGCTGCTCGGACTGACGTATGGAACGACTTGGCGCATTTTACGTCGAGATCTTAAATTGAAAGCATTCAAAATACAGCTTGTGTAAGAACTGAAGCCGCCCGACCTTCCCAAGCGACATCGCTTCGCTCTATGTGCTCTTGAAAAGTTCGAAGAAGATCCGACGTTTTCCAGCCAAATTTTGCTCAGCGATGAGGCCCGATTTTGGCTCAATGGGTATGTAAACAAGCAAAATTGCCGCATTTGGGAAGAAGAGCAACCTGAAGAGATTCAAGAACTGCCACTTCATCGAGAAAAAACAACGGTTTGGTGTGAAATCATCGGTCCATATTTCTTCAAAAATGATGCCGGTGAGAACGTAACCGGCAATGGCGACCGTTATAGTGCCATGATAACCGACTATTTGATGCCTGAAATTGAAGCACGTGATCTCGGCGACATTTGGTTTCAACAAGACCGCGCGCGCCACTTCCCACACATCGCATCAATCAATAGATTTATTGAGAGAAAACTTCGGTGAGCAGATAATTTCACGTTTTGGGCCGGTCGATTGGCCACCATGATCGTGTGATATCACACCGTTAGACGTTTTCCTGTGGGGATATGGAAAGTCTAAAGTTTATGCGGACAAACCCGCTTCGATTCAGGCCTTGGAGCAAAACATCAAGCGTGTCATTCGCCAGTTACCAGTCGAAATGCTCGAACGAGTCATCGAAAATTGGACTCAACGGATGGACCATCTGAGACGTAGCCGCGACCAACATTTGATGGACATAATCTTCAAAAATAAATACCAAAGAATGTTCTTTCAAATGATAATAAACATTCCCCATTCAATTTGAATTTTCTGTGTTTTGTCTTTAAAAAAAGTAGGGAACCTTTAAATGGATCACGCTTTGCATAGAATGTGACCACCTCTTTCAACAGATGATATGCTATTAAAGAAGACGACTACAACCTTCAGATGATCTTCTATAAAAGAATGCGACTACCTTCTAAAGATGATTTACTATTGAAGAAGACAACTACATCTATCAGATGATCTTCTACTGAAGAATACAACCTTCTTCAGATGAACTACTATTATAGAAGACAATTACATTGAAGCAGACAACGACATCCATCAGTTGATATTCTATTAAAGAATACAACTACGTTCTTCAGATGAAGTACTATTATAGAAGACAACTACATTTTTCAGATAATCTACTTTTGGAGAAGACAACTACCTAATTAAGATGATCTTCTATTAAAACAAACGACTATCTTTTTAGATACTCTGCTTTTAAATAAGACAACTAACTACCTCCTTCAGTTGATCTTCTATTGAAGAAGACGATAACCTGCTTCGTATGTTATTGTAATAACTAAGACGACTACCACCTTCAGAAGATTTTCCATTAAAGAAGACGACTACCATTGAGGAATACGACTACCTCCTTCAGATGACCTTCTATTAAAGAAGACGACTACCTCCTTCAGATGATCTTCTATTAAAGAAGACAACTGCCTTATTCAGTTGATATTCTATTGCAGAAGACGATTATCTCTTACATATCGTTCATTTTGAAAAAAAAAAACGTCAAAACACAAAATGTGTCCATACAAAAATTTCCTGCTCTTAAAAATGTAAAGATTATTGATGGATATTTTGGATTTATGGGGTAGGCTACAATATTTTACAAACTTTGAAATTGATTTTGTCCCATTCGCTTGTCAGGTTCATTCTCTATAGGCTACACAAATCGTCGATATGTGGAATTTCAGATTGTTGTTCTTTTTCTTAATGAGCGATATGATCTTCTATTAAAACAATGACTATCACCATCATATGATCTCCTATAAATAAATATGGCTACATTCTACAGAATACAAATATTGACCTTCTTCTTCTCTTGATGATATTCTATAAAAGAAGGCGACCTCGTCTTACAAATGATCAGTTATTAAAGACGACTCTTATCCAGATAATATCCGAAAAATTCGACGTTATTCTCAGACGATCTCCTACTAAACGCGGCAACTTTCTTAGATGTCTCCTACTAAAGACTACCTCTTTCCCAGATGACCTCTTACTAATGACTACCTCCTTCTACAGATGACACCTTGCTCAATAAGAGAGCTTGCTTCTGCAGATGATCTTCTTTAACAAGAGGATATGTCATATTGTAGAAGGCGACCTTCTACTAGATATTATCTACAATTGTACCAGGAGACCTTCTACTACAGATTATCTCCTATTGTACAAAGTGACTATCTCCCTCTACAGATTATTTCCTATTGTAGAAAACGACGTTCTCCTTCTGCAAATTATCTCCTGTAATAGATAACGAACTTTTCCGTCTGCAGATTATCCCATATTTTAGAAGACGACCTTCTACTTCTGCATATTTTCTCCCTCTACAGATTATTTCCTATTGTAGAAAACGACGTTCTCCTTCTGCAAATTATCTCCTGTAATAGATAACGAACTTTTCCGTCTGCAGATTATCCCATATTTTAGAAGACGACCTTCTACTTCTGCAGATTTTCTCCTATGGAAGCAGACGACCCAATTCTACAGATTATCTACTTCAGCAAAGGACGACCCAATTCTACAGATTTTCTCCTAAAATAGAAGACGACCTCCTTCGACACATAACAAAATGTTGTTCTACTTAACTCGTCCAATCACATGATGATTTTTCTAACTCCCACTTGAAATAAGTAATATAATAAAAGTCAGCTATATAAATGATCCACATAAGTTTAAGTTTTTTTACCATTTTCAAAATTCCCACGCTTGTTATACAAAATTACAATTAATGTTTTTATTTTGGTGATGCCAACGATGACTTTAAATATGTTCATTCCATCCAAACCATTCTGCATTCTGACTAAGCATAAGATAAGTATAGTATATAAGGAAACTCTAGCCTAATTATATGCACTCCTCTTATGAAAGAAATAACCTGCAATCTAAGGCATACAACATCATCAATGTCATAAACATATCCCCACTTTATGACAAGAAAAAGCAAAAATGAAGAAGGAACAGAAAACACTCCATGGAACTCTGTACAACCGCGGAGATGAAACGACAACGTCAACGGAGATGCTGGGTTAGACAACGATGACAACGTCGTCTCATCCACTGACAAAATTAAGTCAAAAACTTTGAAGACTTTATAACAACGTAAATTGTGCTGCAATTTACACCCACAATGTCGAACGAATGGATGAAGTGAATGAGGAAACCAATCGGCGATTCACATGCAGAGGGGCTATAAACGATGGAAACTGAAGCAAAAATCTTCCAAGGGAATAGTTGCCAGTGCTGGTTGACTGGTTGGTAGGTTAAGGAAAAGACCGATCATTATAGGCAGGGATCAGGCAAATTACTGAAAATCAAAACTACCTGGAGGCTATGAGACACGATTTGTTTTATTTGCTTAAATGTATTTACTATACGACAACGACGACGGTGACTACGACATCATGCAAAGGAACTTTGTGTTGCAGATAAATGCGCATCTTGAAATGGTGGAAACTGATATGTCAGTTGGAGGCTGCTGTGACGGATGCTTCTGCTACTTCTGCTCTTCAAATGATCAGCATATGCTGACGACGACGACGATGATGATGTGGAGGTAAACAGTTGCCTAACATTCTTACCTCCACTTGTGCTGTGGCTATGGTGGAATCATTTTGTTGGCGTGAGGATGATGCTCTGCAGTTCTGTAGCTGTAGCTGTTGAGGTTGATGTTGACTCGTTGATATGATCAACTTTAATCAGCTCATCGTAAACATCAATCTTCACCATCTAATTTTAGTTTAATTTCAGGGCAGGAACGTGGCAAAAAGGAAGTTCGAAATATCTAGAAGAAAGAGAAGCAGAGTCCTTTTGAATTTTTAAATATGAAAAGGAATTTATTATGGTAAAGATTTGGAATATGATGAAAAAATCATATCACTCACTTCGTGCAAGTGTGTGACTTCTCTAAATCAGAAATTTCACCTAATGGTGATTTAAAACAATTCACAAACAAATTGTCGTGAAATAACTTTTGTAGTGCACAAATTATAGTTGCCTTCAAAAATAATGAATAATAAGATATGTCATCCCGGAGCGAGTAATTTGTCAGATACCAACGAATAGAAATTTGAACGAGTAGGACTTGAAGGAGTGCAGTTTTCCGCGGATTTCGGACCGATTTTCCCGAATTTTTTGTAATTGTCACAATTAAAAAATTAATATTAATTGATTAGTGCAAAGAAAGTTCTAACTATGTTCTCGGAAAAGTGTTTTATCGCGTGTGACATTTCATTCCTATTCGTTCGTAACTGATAGATTTTGACCTTTCGTCCGGACGGCACATCTGTCTAATTTAAGATCTGTGGTTGTCTTCCTTAGGAAACCGTCCAATGCTGAATTGGCAAACGTTGAAGTGTGCTTAAGTTTTGTATGACAAACTCAAATGATTCTCGATATGAAATGTGGCGCTCATGCAGGAAATGAGCCATGTGCAAATGTCACTGGTGTCATATTGCAACAATACTGTTATCCATTCTAGAGACATGCAATAACGATTTTTTTATTAAAAAAATAAAAAAATACAAATTATCAAAAAAAAAAAACACAAAGGAAAGACTAAAGTCGGGTGGTGCCGGTACATCTCTGCCTCTGTAGTCCAATCGGACGAAATATATACTCGTATATATGGGGGCTATAGCTAAATCTGAACCGATTCTCTTGTTGACACGGTTAAATCGACTCAACTAGTGATTCTGAGTCGATTTGTTTTATTTGTTAAATAAACGTATCTCTATATCTACATCTCCTGATTCTCTGTATAACGGGTTTTCCAATAGGGATGATATGATTTTGAAGCGACGTTTCTGCCATTTATAATATGTCATGATCTGTCATTTGTTTTTCGTTGTATTCAGTACTGTTTACAATTTTATCATGGAGAGACATACACAAGAACAACGTTCACAAATTATTCAGTTACATTATCAAAATAATCGTTCTCCAATTGCAACTTTTCGTGCGCTAAGTCCATTTTTTAAATAAAAAAAAACACTTTCCACTCGACCTGCGACCTTGACAACCATCAGCAATATTTTAGCTCTCGTTAAGAGATATCCTTTTGCCATTAACCGATTCCCGATCCGACGTACCGTTAAGGAGCTAGAGCAAAAATACACTTTCCGTTCACATTTGAAAATTATGCTAAGTCCATTTTTTTAAATCAAAAAAAATACACTTTCCAGTCGACCTTCGACCTTGACACCCACGAGCAATATTTTAGCTCTCGTTAAGAGCTATCTTTTTGCCATTGACCGATTGTGGCTACGTGCCACACAGCAAATGAAACAAATGAATTGTTGCGAGAAAAGTTTGGAGATTCGATTATTTCAAGAAATTGTGATATTGAATGGCCTCCAAGAAGTTGTGATGTAACACCATTAGACTACTTCTTGTGGGGTTATTTGGAGTCAATGGTCTTTCGAAATAAACCAGGCTCTCTTCGAGCTTTACAAGTCAATATTGAACGTGCCATTCATGACATACGACTTGATTTGGTGGAAAAAGTGCTCGAAAATTAGGTTCATCGAATTCGTTCCTGCAGAAGAAGTCGTGGAGGCCATTTGAATGATGTTTTATTTAGAACTTAATTGTATCGATTGTACTTCACATTAAATAAAAAAACTTTTGAATTTCCTTAACAATAAGTGTGTTTTTTTCAAAGAAACCATATCACTCTTATTGAAAAACCCTGTACATAGGAAAACGTAGACAAATTCTTTGTAATAGCATCACGCAATAACTACTGGACCGATTTGAAAAATGTTTCTTTTATATGAACACTTATTGGGCGCAGATGGTTGTTAAAAAATAAAAAAAGTGGGCGTGGTATTATTGAAAATTTGATTATCTCGGAAAGTATTGATCGTAGCAAAAAGAAATTTGGTACATACCTTAATCGAGCCATTGTCTAAAAATTCAACAAAAATGGACTAGTGGGTAAGTGGGTGTGGCAAAAGTGGGCGTAGAAATTCTGGAATATTTAATATTTCGGAACTTATTGACCACAAACGAACGTAATTTGGTTAGTTAGTTATTGGGGTCAATATTAGAACCTACACCAAAGTGGGCGGGATTGAATAAGAGGGCGTGGCATTATTTAAAATTTTGAATATGCAGATGACGAAATTTGTTTTTTTTTTGTTATTGGACTCAATATTAGTTTAGCCTCATATTAATCTTAACAAATAAAACGTGGGCGGGGTAAAGAGTGGGCGTGGCATTATTTAAAATTTCATTATCTCAGAAAGTATTGATTGTAGAAAAACGAAATTTGGTACATACGTTAGTCGAGCTATTACCTAAAACTTCAACAAAAATGGACAGGATCGGTTAAGTGGGTGGCAACAGTGGTTGTATCAGTGTTTGAAAATTTAATATTTCGGAAACTATTGACTATGGTATAACTAAATTTGGATGTGTAGGTAATTACTGGGCTCAATATTAGTACTTTCACCAAAAGTGGGCGGGATTATATAGGAGGGCGTGACATTATTTAAAATTTGAATATCTCAGAAAGTATTGATCGTAGAAAAACGAAATTTGGTACGTACTGTAGCGGAATTATTATTGAAAACTTCACAAAAAATAAATAGGGGGATCGGATTAATGGGTGTGGCAAAAGTGGACATAGCAATATTTAAATTCAATATCTCGGAAACTGTTGAGCGTAGAAGAGTGATATTTGGATTGTAAGTTATTAGAGTTAATATTAGTTATTTCACAAAAAGTAGTCGTGTTAGGATTAGTGGTCAATTCACCAGAAGCGTTAGGAATGGGACAAGTAGAACAACTATATCGACTTATTATAATCGAAATGCATTTATTATAAATGTTCGCATGCGAAGCAGCGGGTGCCTGCTAGTAGGAATTAATGATAAATAACAGTGTGTGTGTGCAAAATGCACTTTGTGTATCCTCGATGAAAAAAACTTACTCCGCATAATTTCGTGACGCTAAATCGAATGGCATTAGCCATTTCTTTGCTGTGACATTGCGTTTTCGAGATATTTAGCCACAAAGTTTTCTGGGTAAACAAAGAGGTTAGTAAATTCTGACAATATTTTAGTATCGGTGGATGCGGAAAATATGTTTCATGTCAAAGAACATAGTAAAGGAGACACTTTTAGAATTATTTCTCCCAAAACACCCCCGCTCATCCCCATTACCACTATAAATACCCCTCCAGCGATAATAATATATCAAAAGTCATAGACATAGTTGGATATTTTGGGTGATGTACATATTCGACAAAAAAATAACTACGGAATATTAAAAAACCGTTGGATTACCATAAAAGTGTATTGTGGGCACCTATAGTGATTTATTACAAAATGTTTTTTGTCGAATACATCACCCAAAAAATCCATCGATTTCTACGACTTTTGATATATTGTTATTTTTGTAGGGAAACTATCAGTGGTAAGGGGTTGAGTGGGGGTACTTCCTAAAGTATCATCTTAATTTTGTTCTTTGACGTGGGACATCTATGCCGAAGTCTTCAAGTCATAAGCAAAACGGTTTGCAGCAAACAGTTATTTAAAATTTTTTAAAAAATTAAAAAATATATATGGGCTACTCAAAAAAATGCCCTACAATTTTGCAACTCTTTCTTGAGTTTTTTTAAGCAATGTCCTCAAATTTTCTGCGCTACTGCGCATGAAATTATAGCTTTAGACCTTGTCGATATTTCTACGTAAAAAAAATTGATAAATATTATATAATATGACATGTACTCGTAAAGGCATATTTTAATAACCCCTTTTCTATATGAATTTCATGCTGTCCGGAACATGCCGTCCGGAATTCAACAAAAATCGAAATATCTCAAAAATTTTGCATTTTTAGAGTAAATGGTAAATATATAATAAAGAAGCATTGCCTCTAGTATATGTAAGCACAATGTTAGGTATTATTTATATAAGAAGATTCGTGGAAATTTTTAAATCACTCAATATACCTCAAGAATCGTGATTTTTTTCGTGCCTTACGTCACGCCGTACATTTGTCGATTTTTATTCAAACTAAAAAAAATCTATAAATTCAGTGTTATTAAGCTCGATAGACTTTACAAATTTGCTAATAATAATAATATTCCTAAGATCAATATCAAGGAAGTTATGGGAAAAAACTAATTAAATTCCTGCTGTCCGCAACGCTGGGAATGCCCATATGAATAATTTTAGGCCGTCTTCCACCCAAAGCTTACATGTCAGAGATTTTATATAGTTTAAAGTATAAAAAATTCGCGAACATCGGAGAGTACAAACAGTTTAAAAAATTAAATTTAAATTTTAAAACTTAAAACTTAAATTTTAAAAATCGCGCATAAAAAATGTTTAATATTTTTTCTATTTTTTCTGAAAAGTACCAAAAAATACAAACATTTCTAAGAAAACAATTTTCAAATCGGACCATAACTAAAGAAGTTATGACTAAAAATCCGATACACAGAGCGATATTTTAAATATTTTTTTAATATCGATAACTTCTGAACGAGTTATCGAAAAATTTAAAAAAATCTAAATACGAAGCGTTTCTTCAGTTGTACTAAAAATATATATAAACCAGTAAGGAAAGGCAGAAAGTTGGGCCGGGCCGACTATATAATACCCTACATCTCCCTAACAATGCGATAAGGGTCTTTGCGATAATAATTTGGAATAATTGGTAAATGGGTAGTAACATATTATCTACTTTCTGAACCGATAACGCTATGCAAAACCAAAATTTTTTTATGGATACATTAAAAAAAAAAAGAAATTTATTAAAGATACTATTATCGTCGAAGGTACCCTTTGTATTTGTACTATAATTTTTGGAGTATATGCCCGATAAGGTCGACTTATACATTAAATTGAATCTATTAATGTGGGCTACCAATGTTGGAAATATCTCTTTTACTTGGAAACAGTGGTTTAGTAACAGCCATTAAACAAATTGGAAAAAGTAAATTTTTTTCAAAAAAAAAAAATTTGGGACTAAAAAAACATAAAAAATAAAAAAAATATTTTATTTTATTTTTTAAAAGTTTTCAGAAAGAAAATAATGCCTATTTGAAAAAAAACTATGTAGAAATTATAGCCCTTTTGGTAGAGGTAAGAGAATTTCAAAAAATCTTTTTTTTTTATTTCTGTTTAAATAGCGATTTTATTTGTTACTTTTATTTATATTATGTACATTTGAGTTTATTTACATGAACAAGTTTCATTAGAAGTAATTGTGAGTTCTTTGTTGACTCTGGTAGATTTCGGAATCGGTTTCTCTAATAAAATCTCCCATCAATATTTCATCCCAGCGGCTTTGGTAATTCCGCTCGATGGACTTCATTTCTTGGTGAAACCTTTCGCCATGTTCGTCACTTACGTCGCCAAGATTCTCGGGGAAAAAGTTTTAAAGAGAATGCAAGAAATGAATTTGGAGGGACATATTTACACCTGTTGGTATACATAAAGCGAAAAATAAGTTAGAATAATACATACATATGTGTTATATACATAAATATAGAAAAATATATTTCTCACCAATATTTTCATAATTTTTTAACAAATCATTAATCATTGTTTCATATTGCAATTTCATCCGAAGTCGAATATGATTCGAAATTTACATCTTTCATCAGTTTCCTTATTTAAGGTCCATCCAAAAACGCCTTCTTCGATTTTTTAAAAAGAAAGACTTTTAAATAAGCTTATTAAATATGAGAGTGAATTGCCATCTCTCCTTAAGGCTTTTACAAAATTTTTAAAGAGCCCCAGCTTAATATGCTGTGGTGGAAAAATAATGTTTTCTTTTTTGACGACAGGTGTGTATTTGATGTTGTTTTCACCCAATGTAATGTGTTTTCTGGTTGCCCATTTCTTTCTTCTGTAATGACCTTCGAGAGCAAGGCTATCCAAGTGGCATAAAATACAGCTATATTTGTATATCCGTCTTGCATTCCACATAACATACCAACTACTTTTAAATCGCAACAAGTTTTCCAGTCATATTGTTCATATTTTATGCATTTTATCAATTTAGCCATTGTTTTGTATGATTCCTTAGTGTGGACAGCATGAGCAATGGGAATCGACGGTTTCTGATTTCCGTTGTGCAAAAGTACTGCTTTAAAACTTTCTTTACTGCTGTCAACAAATAACCGCCATTCCTTTGAATTGTATGTTTGATTAAGATACTCGAACAATCCGGGAGCATATAGTATCCACAGTTGTATAAAATTGTTTGTAAGGTATACCACGGACTCCATAATATGATATGTTAAAATCTGGGGCTAAAATATTGTACTGCTTCATCCGAGATGCAAGTAGTTCTGCCTTATCTTTGGTCATGTGAAACTAGCAAAGTGACAGATTTTACTTCAGCGTAATTCCAGCGAATGCTCCTTCCTACTCCAATCTGTTTACTTAGACAAAAATAGCAGTCAGTATCGTGAATGAATGGTTGTCTCCAAATCATTGGCATTCCAAATTGCACGTGAAGTCTAAAATTAAAAGGTTTTATTCCACAAAACATTGTAATACATTAAATTTAAAGTACTTACCGCATGCTTCCACTAGTCCATCGAGTAAGATTTACATGGTATGAATTACACAAAATACTAGGTATCCACAGTTCGTTCATATTTTTAACTCGCATGCGAAAATATTGCACATATATTTCTTCTATTATTTTACTAAACGATCGTCGATTTTTTAGTAACATATTTTCGACAGATGTAGCAGAAATTGTCGGGATCATTTACACATTGAAAAGTTCTTTGCCGTTTACTCATACTTCGAAATATAAATTTATAATATTTTTCAGAAAATCTTTAAGGCGCTGAATTACATTCATTTATTAATAAGAAATTTCATTCATAAATTCCGGGTTTAGGGTACATGTGTTACAGTACCTGTAGCTGACATATAGTATGCTTCGAACGTAGAAACCCAATATTTTCAAGACTGCCGCGTAGTACTTTGTATTGCGTACATATAATTTTACTAACTGTATATACGACTGGTATGTCCATGCCCCTAAAAGGCGTAACTGAATGGAAGCCTCATAAATAAAAAACCACAAATGTTGTTGAATGACCCTCTACCTGTGCGGATCTCATCCAATATAGCTCTCACATTGCATATAATGTTTTATGGAGGGATACGTACGGCCATAAAACCTCGTCCTCTTTATAATTTTATAATGTCTGACATCAATCCTCATAAAATAAAATGCAAGTGCAATGTCTCCCTCACATATGGCGAATTAAATATAAGCAAAAACTTTGTGATTCTAACTAGGATATTCTCCCGGCTTCAAGACCAGTTTGTTTCTATATTATTATAGAAACAAGTATTTTATACATTGCGGTGTATAAATATGTATTAAAAATTGGCAGCACACATACTGGATCATGATTTCTGAGCCGTGACACTCGTTATCAACAAAACATAATTTAAAAACGGAAACATATGAAACAAGATTTTTCTGAATTTCCCTAACATTTACAAAATGGATCATAACTTTTACATCTATCCATAGATTTGTGATAAAATATTTTTTTCTATTTTTTATGGATTTTTTGTTTTAAAAAAAATTATTTTTTTTTCTCATATTTTTGACGACTGTGCAGCATATTTAGCCCTCATAATTTCCTTTAATATAACGCATAACACGGCTCAATCAGGCTTACACTTATGGTCCAAATACTAAATGTACATTGCATTACATTACCATAAAGATGTTTTTAAATATTTTTTTTTAGTGTTTGTGACACCACATTACACCAGTCCTTGGCGATCCGTATTGAAATTGGTCAAAATCCGTTCAGATTTAGATATAGCAACCATATATATGTATGTTACCCCCGATTTGACATGTAAGCGGTGTAGAAACTGTATTTTATATCAGATCAGTATGAAATTTGACAGAGAGAATTATCTTATTACATATATGAACACTGCCAAATAAACATAGTCCCAATATATATGCTACACCCGATTTGACATGTAAGCGCTGTAGAAACCGTATTTTATATCCGATAAGTACGAAATTCGGCAGGGAGAGTTTTCTTATTACATGAATGAAAACTACCAAATTCAGGGATATTCAGTTTGGATTTAGATGTAGGCACCATATATATGTTTCACCCGATTTGACATGTAAGCGCTGTAGAAACTGTATCAGTTTTTTTATATCCGATCAGTATGAATTTCCACAGAGAAAGTTTTCTTATAACATGTATGTGCACTGCCAAATTCGTTTTGCAATCCCCATTTTCGTATTGTTAGGGAGGTGTGGGGTTTTATATAGTCGGCCCCGCCCGACATTCCGTCTTTCCTTACTGGTTTATTTTGACTGAAGTATTTTCTTATTAGACTATAATATTACTAAGTGTTAAATTTTACTTTTGTCCAATAAGGTAAACATCATAAATCCGGTAAAAATGTGAATTTCTCATGACCAATAACAAAAGACTTAAGAAACAAACACTTTTTTAAATATACTCTACACAATTGTCTCTACAAACCAAAAGACTTAAGACACGAACTCAAAGTAATAGCCACATATACGTAAACCCTTTGGATTTCTTCTTCCACGTCTCTGTAACATCAGCTCCAACACTAAACTAAACGAAAACAACACCAAAGTTGACATACAACCAACCAAACAACAGCAATAACAACAAAGGAAACCAGAACGATCATTACATTTTACTTGCTTCAAGGCTTTAATCAAGTTGTTTAAAATAATGGCACTTTGGTTGTGGCCGATACCCACAACATTTTAAGAAGATTTTTCTTCTTCTCAACGAAAAAAAAAAAATTAAAGACAACAAAGAATTTTTATAAATATATATATATTTTTTTGGTTTTGCAAAAGATAACTGATATAAAGTCACGATTTTTCCAAAGAAAGAAACTAAAATGGATTAATTAATTACCAAGAATTCATGAAAACCCGAATGGAAATCCAAGGTAATTAAGGTCACCAACAAAAAATGGGAGGGAGTTAACAGTTTACAAATGAAGAGATTTGCTATAATTTTCCCCGATTCCAGTTAGTAGCAGTGCGTGTGTGTGCGTAATAATTTGGTTTCAATCTCTGTTAAAAATCTTTTGTTATGCCTAAAAGTATGCTTTGAGAATATAAATTTTAATAATTCTCCAATTTTCAAAGCCCAACGCTTATCTCCACTCGTTTGATCATCACACACGTCTACAGAGGGTGCTGCAGAGTCTACACTCTACTACTTTGTGTAACTCAACTGACTGCAAATCGGCAAAAGAAAAAAACAAAGCCACCTAATCTCAGGTGTGTTTGACATTCTTTAGATGTAAGAGGATTTAACAGAGATTACAAATTAATTTCCTTCTCCTAGTTAGTCCAATGACTGTGTCCGTCTGTCTGTCCATGCCGTTTTGTATTTGCTCGAGAGTGCTCGACTCTGTCATTTATATTTATCATTTTATAAATATGCCATTTTGGCTTTGCATAAATTATTTTAATTCTTTTTTCAATACGAGTATGAGTTTTTTTCCTTCACTGTTTCTATAATTAATTGTATTTCTTATCATTTAACTTGAACTGTCATTCAACGATTTCTCTGTACGTAGGTTTGTTGTGTTATTTTGCGAGCAAGTGTTAATCATTTTAAATCATTTCAAATTGTTGTACATCATTGGAATTGTTAAGTAATTAAATTGGCGCTTTGATGTCAACAAATTGTCGTTGCAATTAATACAGAAAATCTAATGAGCATAATAAGAAAAATGCTTTCAGCAAAAAAAGGGAAAAAGTAGGAAATTAATTGAGAACAAAATACAAGGCAATAAATTAGAATTAAGAAAAATAGAAACGGGTCACGACCTGTGTTACGAAAGGGATTTTAATGTGAGATTAAGGCTTGACATTACAAGGAAGTCAGGTGGAATGTTTGAAAACTGGAAAATTTAATTGCAATCATTTAATGTTAGTACTTTATACCTAGGGTGATCAAAAAACCGGTTATTTTGAAAATACGGTTTTCGGTTTCTTCGAAAATTAAGTTAACTCTAAAACCGGTTTTCGGTTTAACCGAAAATAAAAAACCGGTGAACCGGTTGTTTTCGGTTTTTTCTTTTTTAATAAAAATGCATAAATAATGCTCAAAATTTTGCTAGATGACGTAAAATAAGCGTAGTGCAAATTCAATACGCAACCATATTTCAATTAAATTAAGATTTATTTGAAATTTGTATTTTAAACACTTCATATTTTTACGAGTATTTATAATAGGTAATTGTTTCGTTTTCATTTATGATATAATATTATAATATCTGCGATATTTATAATATTTATGTTCAATTTTTAAAAAGATTTCTTTACAAAAAAATTGATTATGATTTTTATAAAACTTGACTAATAGTGAAGATCGGCAAAATCTTAGGTTTTAGCATCATATGAATGGCTCAAATGGCAAACCGATTATATACATATATTATCAGTAGTAGCGGATTCTGACTTGAGCATAGTATAGAGATGAAAACTTGTCGATATGTGAAACTGGACAAATGTATTTTTATTTATACCTACATTCCAATTAGAAAGGATTGTTAATTAATTTCTATACCGCAATAATCACCTAGACCCTCGATAAAATATGCAGTATAATTACATATGTATAAAACTGCATTTTGAAATCGATGGATATGCACAAATGAAGTCTACGGTTTTTATACTGATGTTTTCAAAATTTTAGGTAGGTTCCTATTTCAAAAATAATATTTTCTTTATCATTTTATAATGGTTTAAAAAAAACGAAAAGTCGAATAAACCGAGTTGTAAAAACCGACGGTTCGAGTTATTCGAAAATGCAGAAAAACCGAAAACCGATAGGCGGTTTTTAAAGAGAAACCGATTAACCGGCGCGGTTTCTGATTACCCTATTTATACCTCAATTAATCATTATTAATTGGCTTAAGTACTAGACAAACTATGCGAAATTGTATACCCTAAACCAGGGCTCCTTAAAGTGTGAGACACTGAAATTTGAAAAATAGAGAGGGAATTCAATTTGGGCCATTTCTATGTGCTAATGTTTACATAGTTAGAGTTCTTTCCGTGGCCACAAAACCAAAAGAGTTAGGAAACCCTGCCCTACACGTACAGGATATTGTGATATTGTGTGTTAGGTTGAAGAGAGGAGACGACGTTTAAACGTCTCATGTCCATGGACATACACTTAAGCCAGTGGTTCGGCCTGTTGTGCGCTCCTTATGGACGACATCCAACAGGAGATGAGATTGGCCCACGCCTAATCGGGAGGAACATATATGAGTCATTCCATGCCAAACGGGACGATTTTTGACATCACTATTTTTGATTGCTTCGAAATTTTGTGTATGTATTATTTTACTAAAAATATCTTGTACGTAGTTAAAGAAAAAATTTTCTATAAGAGTTATGAGCAATTTAAAGTTGACGAAATTACGTTTTTTTTCTAAAAGTTGTGTTCATTCTTTAGCTTGTATCTCCTGAAATACGTGACCAATTTTAATGTGATGTTCCTTGTTTTGAAGGTAATTTCAACTACTACAACCAGCTGGAGTCGGCACTGCAACAAATATACTAATTTTTAATGTTTTTGCACTTTTATACTTTCTATTGCGATTTTTAAAATGATTACACCCTTCGATTTTTTTCAAATTTTAATGCCGTGTTTTTAGATGTCTTTGTTAGCTACTGTATGAATTTGGAAGTGGTGAATTGATGGGAACTATTTTTTACGATTTTTAAAAAAAAAATTTTGCATAAAAAAACATTTGCATAATTTCTGTGAATGTGCTTTAAATAATTAACAGAATGATAATACGGTGCGCCAAATAAACTCAAGTTGAGGAGCAAGTGACGCAAAACTATTTTTCCAGTAGGTCTTGTCGAGTAAAACACGAATCATTCTTTGAAATTCCCCGGACACCCCCAAAATCCAGATCTGCGGGTAAAAACCCGATTTTCTTGCCTCTTTCACTTGAACGCCTATAACTTTGTTAATTATTAAGCGATTTTCAATCTCTAACAGAATTTGAAAAGAAGAGAATTAATTCGAACGATGTATATTTTGTTTATTTGAAGCTGCAGGAATATAGAAAAAAGGCAAGAAAATCGGGTTTTTACCCGTAAATCCGGATTTTGGAAGTGTCCGGGGAATTTCAAAGAAAGATTCGTGTTTTACTCGACAAGACCTACTGGAAAAATAGTATTGCGTCATTTTCTCCCCAACTTGAGTTTATTTTGTCGCAATGTATTATCATTCTGTTAATTATTTAAAGCACATTCACAGAAATTATGGAAATGTTGTTTTAAAAAAATCGTAAAAAATAGTTCCCATCAATTCACCACTTCCAAATTCTAGTTGTAGTAGTTCAAATTACCTTCAAAACAAGGTACATCACATTAAAATCGGTCACGTATTTCAGGAGATACAAGCTAAAGAATGAACACACCTTTTAGAAAAAAAGTAATATCGTCAACCTTAAATTACTCATAACGCTTACAGAATTTTTTTTAAAATTTTTTCTTTAACTACGTATAAGATATTTTAAGGAAAATAATACATACACAAAAATTTGGAACCAATCAAAAATAGTGATGTCAAAAATCGTCCCGTTTGGCATGGAATGACTCATATATGGAACTATACCTAAATCTAAACCGATTTGCATCACATTTATCATTGTTAATTTTTGAGGCTCCGAAAACTCTTCTATAGCGCTTAAATACCCACTCGGGATGATGTGAAGCGTGATCCATTTCGAGGTTCCCCACTTTTTAAAAAAAAACCAGTAAGGAAAGGCAGAAAGTCGGGCGGGCCCGACTATATGATACCCTACACCTTCCTACTAATGCGATAAGGATCATTGCGATAATAATTTGGAATAATTGGTAAATGGGTAAATAATAAATAATTGGTATATCTAATTCTGAACCGATAATCGCTAAATTAAGCAATATTCGTTCCTAAATTAAGAAACATCTTTCTGGAGAATTTTGTAATGATCGGAAGTAAAGTTCAACTTCTATAGCGCTTTGTAACCAAATCAGGAGGAACATATATATGAAGGTTATATATAAATCTGAATCGATTTTCCCTGAATACTCATTCATGTAAAATAGAAACCTCTTTCTGTCGAATTTCGTACTGATCGGATATAAAATACAGTTTCGACAGCGATTGAATTTCAAATCGGGGGTAACATATATGTATATGGGGGTTATATCTAAATCTGAACCGATTTTCTCCGAATTTGGCAGTATTCCTTCAGGTAATAAGAAACCTCTTTCTGCCGAGTTTCTTACTGATCGGATATAAAATACAGTCTCTACAGCGCTTAGATGTCAAATCGGGGGTAACATATATATGGGGGTTATATCTAAATCTGAACCGATTTCCCCCAAATTTTGTGTTATTTCCAATTGTATCACGAGACTAATCTCTGTCAATTTTTATACAAATCGGTTCAAAAATGTTGCTTATACAGTGCACATATGCCAAATCGGAGGTACATATGTAACCAAATTCAATAGGGATCGTCCTTGGGCCAAAAGAAAGATATGTGCAAAGTTTCGTTGAGATCGGACCATAATTGCGAACTGTACTTTGATTACAAGAATACATCTACAGACAGACGGACAGACAGACAAACGGACAGACAGACGGACATAGCTAAATCGACTAAGAAAGTGATTACAAGTCAATCGGTATAATAAACTATGGGTCTATCTCTTCTCCTTTTGGGTGTTACAAACAAATGCACAAAGTCATAATACCCTGTACCACAGTGTGCTGTAGGGTATAAAAACACAGAAAATTCAAATTAAATGGAGAATGTTTATTTTCATTTGAAAGAACATTCTTCGACATTTATTTTTTGAAGATTATGCCTATCAAACGTTGGCCGCGGGTACGTCTCAGATGGTCCATCCGTAGAGTCCAATTTTCGATGACTCGTTCGAGTCACGCGTGATGTTTTGCTTCAAGGCCTGAATCGAAGCGGGTTTGTCCGCATAAACTTTAGACTTTACATATCCCCACAGGAAAAAGTCTAACGGTGTGATATTACACGATCTTGGAGGCCAATCGATCGGCCCAAAATGTGAAATTATCTGCGCACCGAAGTGTTCTCTCAATAAATCCATTGATTGATGCGATGTGTGGGAAGTGGCGCTGTCTTGTTGAAACCAAATGTCGCCGAGATCACGAGCTTCAATTTCAGGCATCAAATTGTCGGTTATCACGGCACGATAACGGTCGCCATTGACAGTTACGTTCTCACCGGCATAATTTTTGAAGAAATATGGACCGATGATTCCACCGGCCCACAAACCACACCAAAACGCTGTTTTTTCTGGAGGAAGTGGCAGCTCTTGAATCTCTTCAGGTTGCTCTTCGTCACAAATGCGGCAATTTTGCTTGTTTACATACCCATTGAGCCCAAATCGGGCCTCATCGCTGAACAAAATTTAGCCCGAAAAAGTCGAATCTTCTTGGAACTTTTCAAGAGCCCATAGAGCGAAGCGATGTCGCTTGGGAAGGTCGGGCGGCTTCAGTTCTTACACAAGCTGTATTTTGTATGCTTTCAATTTAAGATCTCAACGTAAAATGCGCCAAGTCGTTCCATACGTCAGTCCGAGTTGCTGCGAACGGCGCCGAATCGACTCTCCACGGTCTTCGTGTACACTCTCAGCTACGGCCGCTACACATTCTTCACTGCTTGATGGACGTGGTCTATTCAGGTCGAATATTATTCAATAATGAATGCTGGGTCTCAAGATGGGTGATTGTGTTGCGAATAGAACGCTCAGTAGGCCGATTATATTGACCATAAGTTGAGCGAAGTGCACGAAACACATTCCTCACAGAACGTGAATTTTCGTAATAAAGTTGAACGATTGGTAAACGTTGTTCAGGCGTAAGTCTTTCCATGATGAAATGCCATATAATACTTAACAGAAATAACATGACAGCATGACACGACTCACACGTGATCTGTCAAAAAAAAGGCTATTGAAAAAAATATCTCTACTTGGATCACCCGTAATAAGTATATCGAGGATATACGATTACCCTGTCCAACAAATTAAGACTTTTTGATTGCAACAGAATAGCGTCCCCATAATTCTGAAAGGGCATATTGAGTAGATAATTTTTGTAGAATAAAGTTATGGTCAGAGTTTTCACTTGTTTGTCGAAGGGAGCATTATACTAAATGAAAACAAGTAAAAGCGTTAAGTTCGGCAATGCCGAATATTATTCAATTATAATACTGGAAAAATCTTTGGATATTTGAGTACTTTTTTGAGTGCTACATCTACACGGGGACTACAACAAAAGAAAATTTTATTTGTACACATTTTATTGAGATGATTTCTTGCCAAAATTGAATATAAACTGCAAAGTTTCAGCTAAATTTCTTAGAAAATGTGGTGTTTATGGCTTTTGGGAGCGACATCTATAGGTGGACTATAAGAATATATGAACTGATTTAAAACAATGTTACTGCAATGAATTCTTTATTAAATACAAACTGCAAAAATTCAGTTAAAATGCTTAGAAAATATGGTATTTATGGCTTAAATATGTATATTTTGGAGAGACCTCTATTGGGTGAGTATAACAAAATATGAACCGATTTGTAAAATTCATGCAAATATTTCTTAATAGTCTTAGAATTTTACGACGATTAAGAATATATGTATATGGGTGATTTCGACATTGTCGGATAATTTTCTGTCCTTGTGTATTTAAATTAGGAAAAATAAAATATATACCACTTTGAAATGTACTTTATTGCAAAGCTATATAGGTTCTACACGGTCACTAAAAAATACCATCGAAAAAAAAATTTATGAAAAAATTGTCTACAAAAGTGCTCAAAGGTCATTCCCCTGGCTGTCCCTAATTCTACTTTCAGTTAATTTGTTCAAAATGTTTGCAAAAATAGTTAATATTTATTTAATAAAATTGGTTCAATGAAAAATATAGTATTTCATGATTTAGGTTTTCTATTATTGTTTATAATTTTGTAGCAATTACTATTTTTATGGATGATTATTTTTTGTCCCTGTCAAATCTTAAAATTCAAATTTCCAAACCATTCTGAATTTCCAATAATTCATATTATAAAGAGTATTAAACTTACTACATATACTTGTGGATGGAATTTCGCCAAGAATATTAATAAAATTATGTAAGTCGCGCTTTGTCTTCCGAAATGAGCTTTCACACTCACGTGCAGTACCTGATCTGCCATATGGGCTAAGGGGCGCAAGGCACATCATTCCCATTTTTTATGTTGGCAAAAAATATATTTTTTCATAAAATTAAGAAATGACAGAACTGATGTTCCTAAAACTTTTGCAGAAGAAGTCATTTCTGATTTACTCGTCTGTATTGCTGTTTCGAAAATTATAAAAATCAATAATTTTATATTTGAATGCTTATATTTTGCCTTGCTTTTGAAGCCAAAATTAATAACAATCAACTAGAGCAGCCCTTCCCAACCGTACAGGGGGCCATCCCGATTTTCCAGGTTAGTCGTGAGAACATTTATAATAAATTAATCGTTTCTAATGGAAATTGTTCAATTTTTAGACAACATAAGGGATTATTTTAAGACATTTGTTTTTAATTTTTTTTTAATTGGTTTAAAATGTTTTTTAAGTTTTTTTTCATTTATTTTAGAACAAAAAATCTTCCATGTATTTCATATATGCTTTTTTATATAATTACCTTGCATCTCATTTACCTAGAAATTTTCGACAAAATATGATTTTATTAAAAATTTCATAGAAATTGCAATTTTATTGAAAATTTCATAAAAATTAAAATTTTATGGAAAATTTTATATAAATAAAGATTTTCTTGCAGATTTCGTTAAAATTGCTATTTATTGTAAATTAAAATTTTAAATAAATTTTTGCAGATAATTAATCAAATAGAAATCAAAATTTTTTTGAAAATGTTATCAAAATTGGTATTTTTAAAAAAATTTGTTGGAAAATTGCAATTTTTATAAATTTGATGAATGATTTTTTGAAAATATTGTCGAAAATTAATATTTGTTGATACTCAGAAGACTTCTTCCATTAAATGACACATTGATTTTTAAATTGTTTAGTTGCCCTTGATCCGATCATCGACATTAATTCGTTCAGTGGCCCTTAACCCTCTCATTGACCATTGACCATTTTCTAGAAAACATTTAATCTCAAAAAAATTTGTGGGGAAATACAATTTAAACAACATTTTCTAGAGAAATGCAATTCAACGATTTTTCTAGAAAACTTAAGTTTCAGGGCGCCCCAGTAGGTAAGTTGGTAGCGTGCTCGCCTATGAATTTGGGGGTTGTGGGTTCGATTCCCACCAGAGGCTCTGGTCTGTCGCTGCAAAATCTAGCCTTATGATCTTTGTAAGCAGGCTTTTCCCTGGACCGTATTAGAATATAAATTTACATTAAATTATTAAATTAGAATATAAATTTACATTGTATTGCAATTCATATAAAAAAATACATAAATTAATTTAATTTCAACAAAATTTTGCAGAAAAATGCAATTTCCGCGAAATTTTCAAAAAAAAAGAAAACTAGAAAAATTTTATGAAAATTCTTGTTTTTGTTTTTTTGTTTTATTCGATCTGCTTTCATATTACATATTTTCTTTTTGTACTCAGGCTCAAGATCGTTATTGTTGTTTTCAGTATATGAAAACAACTTTGTCAAAAATTAAAGAAGAAGTAAGTGACATGTATTGGGGGCGGTTGTAATGGTTGGATAGACAGATCTGTTTCGGGAGCCACCAAACTCCCATTATCAATATCCTTATTACAACGATTACTTCAGTCGAAATTATTAAATATATACGCACAGCCAAGTATCATTAAACGAGAACTGTTTGCTATCGTTATTGTTGTTTTCATATACTGAAAACAACAATAACGATCTTGAGCCTGAGTACAAAAAGAAAATATGTTTTTATGAAAATTTTTTAGAAAAATATAAATTTGAAGGAATTTTTAGAAAAATTCTAAAATTTTTGTAGAAAAATATAATTACAATGACTTTTTCTGTAAAATTGCAATTTTCATTAAAATTTCCAGAAAACTGTAATTTCAACGAAATTTTGTAAAAAAAATGCAATTTCTGCGTAAATTTCAGATTCAACAGGCGAACCATTTGTCCACCACCTAATAGCCTTCCATGAGTAGAACAAATCCCTCAGTGATCACACCGTCCACGACTGATCTGTATCACATCACTGGTGCGCTGAAATTGATTTTTTTAAAATTTCGTTGAAATTACAGTTTTCTAGATAATTTAATGAAAATTGCAATTTTGCTGAAAATGTCAATCATAATTAAATTTTTCTACAAAAATTCTAAAAATTGCTTCAAATTTAAATTTTTCTAAAAATTTGTTCATCAAATTTTCTTTTTTGTTAAATTTCGTAAAAGTTGCATTTTTCTGGTATCGAAACGTTCTACAAAACTATTCGTCATACATTTGCGTATAGATTTTCTACGATAAATACAGATTTTAAAAATTAGTGTTTTATTCAATTTTTTATCCCTTCACCTTAGAGAGGAGGGTATATATCATTTGCTAAGAGCCAAAAGTGTAACACATCGAAGGAGTGACCTAAGACCCTATGTATGTTCGGCGGAA
The DNA here is from genome assembly GCA_963930755.1 of Eudasyphora cyanicolor. Classification (NCBI taxonomy): domain Eukaryota; kingdom Metazoa; phylum Arthropoda; class Insecta; order Diptera; family Muscidae; genus Eudasyphora; species Eudasyphora cyanicolor. The sequence continues at coordinate 25,800,930 of OZ005735.1, forward strand.
ATCCGTTTTGGGTCATTTTAAGTCAAATGAGCAATGTCCGTCCGTCTGTCTGTCTGTCTGCTGGCTGGTGCGCACGATAACTCTCGAAAGGAGTACCCGATTGACTCCAAATTTGGTATGTTGAAATATTTTCTTCTATCTCCGACGAAGTTCGAAGATGGGCCATATTGGTCCACTCCTTCTAGTACCTCCCCCACAAAGGTTTAACATTTAGTGAAATATTGATTATTTATTAACTTCTATATTATTTATTTGAATCCTCTGAAATTCTACACATAGTATTAGTTTATTAGTTACGATTACCTCGAGAAAAATGGACCAAGTTGCCACGCCCCTTTTGGTACCTCCCACACAAATGGACAATTTTGAACCAAAAGTTAATAGCTTATAACTTTATTACCAGTGTATACAAAGACTACAAATTTTGTACAGTGCAATGATTTAATAGTACCTACAATACAGTGACAAATGGGCATTATTGCCACGCTAATTTTGGCACCTCCCACACAAATGGACCATTTTGTACCAAAAGTTACCAGCTTAAAACTTTAATACCAGTGCACAAAAATACTTGAAATTTCGTACAGTGTAATGCTTTTATACTACCTAGAGTCTAGAGAAAAGTGGCCGTTATTGGCACGCCCCTTTTGGTACCTCCCACACAAATGGACCATTTTGTACCAAAAGTTACCAGCTTATAACTTTAATACCAGTGCATGTAAGTACTTGAAATTTTGTACAGTGTAATGCTTTCATAGTCCCAAGTGTCCACAGAAAAGTGGGCGTTATTGGCACGCCCCTTTTCGTACCTCCCACACAAACGGACAATTATGTACCAAAATTTACCAGCTTATAACTCTAATAACTTTGTACGGTGTAATGTTTTTACAGTATCCAGAGAAAAGTGGCCCCTATTGACCGTTAAATTTACGAATATTTATTTGGAACTCATGGTGAGGGGGATTCATAAGTTGGTTTACCCGACTGAACTTTCTTACCTGTTTTTTTAATAATTTACTGAAACAAAAAGGATCGTTTCATGAGTTGCTCCATATACTAAGATTTTTCCCAGTAATAAATTAGAATGCAATCCATGGTGGAGGGTATATAAGATTCGACATGGCCGAACTTAACGCTTTTACTTGTTTTTCTGGTACCACGGGTAGCTGGAACTCTGGGGTGTAAAGAAAAAGCTTCCAATTTACTTATTGTAAAAAAAGTGACCGTTTCTTTCATTATGACATCATTTATTTGTCATTTCTTATATTTGTTTTAATTTTATGTAATTATGCACAATATGCTATGTTTTCCACTATCTCTCGAAAACAATTACTCCATAAATTATAAAACATTTCAATTTGTCACATGCACTTGACTTATCTACTAAAAGCTGATGTAGTTTTTATCGGTTTATCATTGTTTCTGTTTTTTTGCTGTTAAATACAATTTATACAAAAAACATGATCTCGTAAAACAAAAATCTAAAGTTCAGCAGTAAAAAGCATCAACAAAAGCAACACTGAAATGAATAATAGATAATATTGGTTAAATTTGTTGACTATTGACTGTTGTTGTCAATAGCAATTGTTGCAAATTGCGCATCGATTTCCCTGAACATTGATAGCCAACAACAAGTGAATGAATGTGTTGAATTGTGGTTGTTATTGCTGTGATTTCTATACGACTCCATGATATTCCTCTATATAGTGTTCCTGTAAATGTGAAATACAGGAAGAATTGTTTTACGAACGTTGTCGTCTTCGGGTGACACATTCATTGAAAATACATTCATTCATTCATTTGATGGTGCGCAAAGAAAGAAACAAATAGAAATTTGTTGAAAAAAAAAGAAAGACAAACTGTCATTGGCAATGACTACAAGTCGAAGACAGCGGGTCTATGTTTCGGTGGTTAGTAGCCTTACAATTATAAAGAAGAGAAAGAATTGTCAAGACTACAGCAACTGAATCATGTTGCTAAAAAATACAGAAGAAAAAAATGAAATGAAACCAACAACATCATTGCCGTCAATGACAACAACAACACCATCATTTATCGCCGCAACAACTTTACAATTTCGCATGACACTCCGACGGCTGGTCGCTCGCCGAGCGAGTAAGTGTTTGTTGATGCAATAGATTTCCTAACATTGGCTAGATCTCGTAGTGTTGTTGCGCATGCGCGTATGCCAAACTATATGCGTGCGCTTGCGCCGCGGAACTGTGGGGGAATTTTTGAAAAAATAACTGGAAATAAACATTTCCTTTCTGATCCTCTAGACGACTTCAATAAAACTTCTAAAGAAGCTGATTTCCATATCGCTCACTCACTTCAAGAGTGACATAACTCGAAATTTTAAATTTTGAGGTTGCCTTAGAGAAATGCGAATTTAGTTTATATGTAAACAATCATATTTCGGATTATTTCCGCATTTTTAAACATCTTCTTTCATGTTATTTATCCTTTTAGACGGACTTAAACATACACATCTTATGTGTATCTCTTGAAGTAAGTGCTGAAGTAATATCTTCTCAAAGTGTTGAACAAAAATGTGATCCCATATTTCATTTCATTTTGATCTGGCACCAATTTAAAGTTTTGGAAAGGAATTTCAAATATTTGAACAAGAAAAAAGTGATCCCGATTGTTGTCCTTTTTTGCTCTGGGACCCTTATTTAAGCAGATATAACCGTTAAAGATTTTGGACAATTTATCAAATGTGGTCGTTAGTATTATCTATTTTGTTTTATGGTATTTATTAAAGTAGATATAACCGTTTAAGATTTTAAGAAAGAATTTATAAAAAATTTATCAAAAAAGGTGATCCTCAAATTCAAAAGTGATTTGAAATCGTTTTGCTATTTTACACTTACTTAAGGAGATATAACCATTAAAAATTTTTCAAAAAGGTGAACTTCAAATTCAACGGGATTTGAAATCGTTTTGCTATATTACGCTTATTTAAGGAGTTGTAACCGTGAATGTTTTTGAAAGAATTTTTAAACTCTTGACCAAAAAGTGATCTCAAATATTTATAATTTGTGCTCTACGACCCTTATATTAAGAGATATGTCCGTTTAAAGTTTTTTAGAAGAATTTCACAAAGCCTTTCCATATTTACTTAATTTTTGTTCTATGGAATTTATTTAAGCATTTATGGCCGCTTACATTTTTAGAAAAGCAATTTCAAAATATTTATTAAACACTGGAGTTCGTCCTTTTTGCTTTAGAATTTTCATCTAAAGTGATATAACCGTTTTGGAAACGAATTTAAATTTTTTCACTAACAAAAAGTTATCCCAAGTTTTTATTTATTTATTTATTCAGTATATGGATTACAATCCTTACAGACTAGCAATTAAAAATAAATTAAATCTAAGGTTTCACAAAATGTTTTTAAAGAGTATGAAAAATCTAAATTTCCAGGGCGTATGTTTCAGAAGGTATGATCATTTACAGTTTGCAAAATGTTTACCACAAAAGTGATCTCAAATGTTTATTAGTTTTGAACTGGCGCCTCTATTTAAGGAGCTATGACCGTTTAAAGTTTTGGATTAGAATTACAAAAATTCCCATTTTTTATACCCTACACCACACTGTGGTACAGGGTATTACAATTATACCCTACACCACACTGTGGTACAGGGTATTATAAGTTTGTTTCACGGCAGATGTTTGTAACACCTGAAAATAACACAGCTAGACCCACCTTAAAGTATACCGATCGACTCAGAATCACTAGCTGAGTCGATTTAACCACGTCCGTCCGTCCGTCCGTCTGTCTGTCCATGTAAAGTTGTTCGTCGACTACAGGTCGCAATTTCACTCCGATCGTTCTGAAATTTTGCAGTTTAGAGTATTTCGCAGCTGTGAAGATCGCTATTGAATTTGGTTGAAATCGGTTCAGATTTAGATATAGCTCCCATATATATCTTTCGTCCGATTTGGCCCTTTAGTCCTATAGAAGCTGTATTTTACATCCAATCGTTTTGATATTTAGAATGGTAGAGTTTCTTGATCCATGAACCAACACTACCGAATTTAAAGAAAATCGGTTAAGATTTAGCTATAGCTCCCATATATATGTTTCGTCCGATTTTGCTCTTTAGTCCTGTAGAAGCTGTATTTTACATCCAATCATTTTGAAATTTAGAATGGTAGAGTTTCCTGATCCATGAACCAACATTGCCGAATTTGAAAAAAATCGGTTAAGATTTAGCTATAGCTCCCATATATATGTTTCGTCTGATTTGGCCCTTTAGTTCTATAGAAGCTGTATTTTACATCCAATCGTTTTGAAATTTAGAATGGTAGAGTTTCTTGATCTATGAACCAACATTGCCGAATTTGAAGAAAATCGGTTAAGATTTAGCTATAGCTCGCTTATATATGTTTCGTCCGATTTTGCTCTTTAGTCCTGTAGAAGCTTTATTTTAAGATGGACCCATTTAAGATTTTGGTCAATGTACCAAAAGTATTCCTTAGTATTATCCGTTTTGCTGTGTTCCCTATTATTATCCGTTTTGGTCTAGTGCCTTTATTTAAGGAGGTTTAAAGTTTTGGGAACGAATTTATTATAATATGAAGATGATCTTCCAATGGAAAAGGTGGTCTGGAACCGTTTTGCTTTTGGACACATATTTAAGGTGATATTACCGTTAACGTCTTTGAAAGGGGTTTTAAACTTTTTCCCTAAAATTAATTAATTAATTAAATTAATATAATTAATTTTATTAATCTAATTAATATAATTAATTAATTTTTGCTCTTCGACCCTTATTTAAGGAGATATGTCTGTTTAAAGTTTTTGAAAAGAATTTCACAATGTTGAGTAGTAAAAGTCATTTCATATTTGTATCAATTTGCTCTCGAGAATTTAAATAAGCATTTATGGCCGCTTACATTTTTGGAAAGCTATTTCAAAATGTTCATCAAAAACTGATGTTCGTTCTTTTTGCTCCTGGACCTTCATCTATGGAGATATGGCCGTTTCAAGTCTTGGAAAGGAATTGGCAACAAAAACTGATCTCATAGTTCCGTCCTTTATTTCAAAAGGGTGGTTAAATTTTTTAGGGCCGATGTTGATTTTGAATAAAACACAAATTATTATTGTCATTTCTTTTTATTATGATAATACTTGTACTGGTATGGTTCAATTATGTATGGAACAAAATATCGGCCAAATGGCCGCCACGACCTTTAGCTCTTGAATTGTTACTGGCTTATCGACGTACACCTTTTCTTTCAAACAACCCCAAAGCAAGAAGTCCAACGGTGTCAAATCACATGATCTTGGCGGCCAATTGACATCGCCACGACGTGAGATAACACGGCCATTGAATTTGTTGCGCAAAAGAGCCATTGTTTCGTTAGCTGTTTGGCAAGTGGCCCCGTCCTATTGAAACCACATATTGTCCACATCCATATCTTTCAATTTGGGCCATTAAAAGTTCGTTATCATCTCACGATAGGGAACATCATTCACAGTATCTGCCTGACCGGCCTCGAACTGGGCGAGCATTCACAGGTGTTTTCACAACTCCTTCAGACCCGGTTTGCTGAAATTTGCGCACAATTCTCCCGATTGTGGCCACATTTGGTCGATTATGCCGATCAAAAAATAGAACGAAATGCATTTTGATTTGAACGCCCATTTTCGTAAAAGGCGTAAAAAACTTTAACGCGTTGCTCGATTGTGTATCTTTCCATGGTTCAAATTGAGTTAGTCTGAAATTGAGAAATATCAAATGAAATGCAGAAAAAACTTGACGTTTAGTTGTGGTTCACATTCAACATCGGCCCTTACAATTTAAGCACCCTTTATTTGTCACCTTAATGTATATGTACAAAGTTGATACCTATGAGTTTAGAATTAAACAAATTCTTTGTAACACTTCAGAGCCGAATGTAGAAGACAATTCTCTGCACTGGACAACGTTTACATATCGAGTAAAATAGGTTCAGTTGAAATAAACTCAAAGAATTTTTTTTTACCCACCAACAATTATAGCAAATTTTCGCTTTTCTGCTATAGGTCCCATTTATAAGTGATATGACCTTTAAAAGTTTTGGAAAATTATTTAAAATTTTCTGATCCCAAATTATCACTCTTTTTGCTCTTTATTTAAGGAGATATGTGCGTCTATAGTTTTGGATAGGTTTTTCGAATTTGTAGTCAAACAATTGATCACAGATTTATATTCTCTTTCTTTGCTCTAAGACTCTCATTTGGCCGTTTACAAGTTTGAGCGAAAAAAAGGGTCTCACATTTTCATCTGTTTCCTCTTTTTTTAGTAAATATATGGGTGGTTTCGTCATTACTTGCCAATTTCGACATAATTTTTGGCATTAAAGTTTGTTGCAGAATTCAAAACTTTAGATAGGTACATACAATCCATTTAAGAAGAGCTACTCTATTACACTATGCAACAAAAATTTTTTTTTTGTGTTTTAGACCTCAAAATTATTTTTTTGTATAGATTGTGGCCTACTGTTATACAAAATCAAAACCAACAATTTTTTTATTAAAAAAATTTTTTATTTTTTATTAAAAATACTGTTATCGTCGAAGGTACCCTTAGTATTTGCACTATAATTTTTGGAGTATACGCCCGATCAGGTCAACTTATACGTTAAATTGAAGCTATTAATGTGGGCTACCAATGTTGGAAATATCTCTTTCACTTAGAAACAGTGGTTTAGTAACAGTCATTAAACAAATTGGAAAAAGTAGATTTTTTCCAAAAAAAAAAAAAATTCTGGGACAAAAAAAAAACCTTTAAGGAAAAAAAAATCGGGAAAAAATATTTTATTTTGTTTTTTAAAAGTTTGCATCCTAGCGAAGAAAATAATGCCTATCTGAAAAAATCAATGTATAAATGTAGAAATTATAGCCCTTTTGGTAGAGGTAAGAGAATTTCAAAAAAACTTTTTTTTTTTAAATTTCTGTTTAAATAGCGATTTTATTTATTACTTTTATTTATATTATGTACATTTTAGTTTATTTACATGAACAAGTTTCATTAGAAGTAATTGTGAGTTCTTTGTTGACGTTTGTACACGGAGAAAAAAATATGTTAAAAATATGTTTGGATGCAATCATAAATATGTTTGGGACGGGCACAATCATATATATGTTTGTGGGTAAACATATTATGTTTGCAAACAATCATAATATGTTCGGGGCAAAATTCTAGCATATTATAAAACGATATGATTGTGTCCTAACATATTTTTGGCAAAATAATATATTAGAGCATATTTTTTAGATTTTTAGAGAGTATTACTCTCTGAGAGCCCAATTATGTGACTCATAGAGCATCCACCATCACCACTGTGCTAAGCCATCACAGCGAACACACGCACGCACCCACATACAACCATTGACAGCCACAGCCAGTCACAATGAATATATGGCTATGCTTATACTTTCTTGTTTCGGGTGTAATATGAAAGTAAATTAAAATACACGCTGTGCATATAATTCTCGTTGACTCCATATAGCCAGTGGTATAAGGTGTTGACGTTCTTCAGTCAATGGGGTGGATCAACGGAGCTACCAACCAAGTTGAAAGAAAAGTGGCATAGTCCGCAGTCCGAATAATGGATAATTAATGGAACATTAGACTAGAATTTTATAAATATATTATAGGTGCGTCACAAAGGGTTCAGACTTTTGATAAAAAACAACAATATACAATCATATACATGATTAAATGCAATCATATATATGATTACATACAATCATATAAATGTTTGGACATAAGCATATATATGATTACACACAATCATATAAATGTTTGGACATAAGCATATATATGATTACATACAATCATATAAATGTTTGGGAACATTACCGCTACCCCAAACATAATATGTTTGGGAGCTGCTCCAAACATATATATGTTGCCTGCAAAATATGTTTGGGGCAATATGTTACAGAGGCCGATTTTTTCCTCCGTGTAGACTTCGGAATCGGATTCTCTAATGAGGAACCAAATATTATCTCCCATCATTCTTTCATTCCAGTGGCCTTGGTAACGCCGCTCGATGGACTTCAATTCTTGGTGAAACCTTTCGCCATGTTCGTCACTTACGTCGCCAAGATTCTCGGGGAAAAAGTTTAAACGAGAATGCAAGAAATGAATTTTGAGGGACATATTACACCTGTTGGAATACATAAAGCGAAAAATAATTTGGAAGAATACATACATATTTGTTATATACATAAATATAAAAAATATATTTCTAACCATTTTTTTCATAATTTTTTAACAAATCATTAATCATTGTTTCATATTGAGGGCATTTTTTGGATCCAAGGAAATTTGAAACTACAAGCTTAAACGGCCTCCATGCTGCAGTTTCATCCGACGTCAAATATGATTCGAAATTCACATCTTTCATAAGTTTACTTATTTTAGGCCCACCAAAAACTCCTTCTTCGATTTTTTGAAAAGAAAGACTTTTAAATAAACTTTTTAAATAGGAGAATGAATTGCCATCTTTCCTTAAGGCTTTTACAAAGTTGTTAAAGAGCCCCAGGTTAATATGCAGTGGTGGAAAAATAATGTTTTCTTTTTTGACGACAGGTGTGTATTTTATGTTGTTTTCACCAAATGTAATGTGTTTTATGGTTGGCCATTTCTTTCTTCTGTAATAACCTTCGAGAGCACGGCTATCCCGGTGGTATAAAAAACAGCTATATTTTGTATATCCGCCTTGCATTCCACATAACATACCAACTACTTGTAAATCGTAACAAATTTTCCAGTCATGTTCAAATTTTATGTATTTTATCAATTTAGCCATTGTTTTGTATGATTCCTTAGTGTTGACAGCATGAGCAATGGGAATCGACGGTTTCTGATTTCCGTTGTGCAAAATTACTGCCTTTAAACTTTCTTTACTGCTGTCAACAAATAACCGCCATTCCTTTGAATTGTATGTTTGATTAAATCCCTCGAACAATCCGGGAATATTCTTGCAAAAGCATATGTTATCCACAGTTCTATAAAATTTCTTGTAAGGTATATCACGGACTCTATAATATGATATGTTAACATCTGTTTCATCCGAAATTCAAGTAGTTCTGCCTTATCTTTGGTCAGTTCCAAATCTCTCAGTAGATCAATGAGTTGAAACTGAGTTAGAAGCGATGACTTCTGAGTCAAACTAAAACGCTTTATTCCACAAAACATTGTAATACATTAATTTTAAAGTACTTACCGCATTCTTCCACTAGTCCATCGAGTAAGATTTATATGACACGAATTACACAAAATACTAGGTGTCCACGGTTCGTTCATATTTTTAACTCGTATACAAAAATATTGCACATATATTTCTTCTATTATTTTACTAAACGCACGTCGATTATTTACATATTTTGCGCAGATGAAGCAGAAATTGTAGGAATCAGTTACACATTGAAAAGTTCTTTGCCTTTTACTTGTACTTCGAAATATAACTTTGTAATATTTTTCAGAAAATCGACTTATATCTTTAAGGCGCTGACTTAAACTAATTTATTAATAAGAAATTTCATTCATAAATTCCGGGTTTAAGGTTCATAAGTTGCAGTACCAGTAGCTGACATATAGTTTGCTTCGAACGTAGAAACCCAATATTTTCAAGACTGCCGCGTATAATACCTGTATATACGACTGGGATGTCCATGCCCCTAAAAGGCGTAACTGAATGGAAACCTCATAAATAAAAAACCACAAATATTGTTGAATGACCCTCTATCTGAGCGGATCTCATCCAATATAGCTCTCACATTGCATATAATGTTTTATGGAGGGTTACGAACGGCCATAAAACCTCGTCCTCTCTATAATTTTATAATGTCTGACATCAATCCTCATAAAATCAAATGCAAGTGCAATGTCTCTTATATGTCTCTCTCACATATGGCGAATTCAATATAAGCAAAAAACATCATTTAAAAACGAAAAAATATGAAACAAGATTTTTTTGAATTTTCCTAATATTTACAAAATGGCTCATAACTTTTACATCTATCCATAGATTTTTTTTTCGTTAGGATGCTGGCTTTCTAAAAATGTGATAAAATAATTTTTTTAACTTTTTTGTACCCTCCACCATAGGATGGGCGGTATATTCATTTTGTCACTCCGTTTGTAACACCTCTAAATATTTATCTGAGACCCCATAAAGTATATATATTCTTAATCGTCTTAAAATTCTAAGAAGATTTAGCCATGTCCGTCTGTCCGTCCGTCGGTGCGTCTGTTGTAATCACGCTACAATCTATAATACTTGAGCTAGGTGGCTAATATTTGGTACATATACTTCCTATATCTGCAGGTATGTTGGGATTGGTCCAATTTTGGATATCAACTCTAGTATAGAGGAAGACCTTAGGTGTCAACTCTAGTATAGAGGAAGACCTCAGGTGTCGACTCTATAATCTTGAACCCACATTGTATTAGCATAGGCTAAGATTTTGAAGATAGTATTTTATTTTTTCCTAACCCATCCCGGAAAAAAATGTTCCATATCCGTCAACGGTTTCAAATAGCCCTCAGAAAGAAAGTCACATCTGCATTTTAGTTGTTTTGAGATATATAGCTTTTACGCTCTTTAACTTTCGCGCCTTTTATTTTTAGGTTAGGGACCTAAATTGATCTATGTGAGCTGTTGAAACTGCGCGCACTCTGACCTAAACCTAGACATAAAATCGCGATAGTTAATAAATGTAAAAGCTAAATATCTCAAAACTACTAAAATGGAGATGGGAGGGCAGCTTAGCAGATTGTAATGTATTTTTAGACTCTAAAATCGCATAATATAATATAATATATATTTTCAGGACATTATAAGTCACTTGAGTCTTGTCCTTCCGCTTTCGAAGATGACCATATTTCAGAAAAAAATAAATCTTTTGTGACGTCCGTAATACTTTCATGCAGGACTGTGGAGTCGAGCCAAAGTTACTCGACTCCGACTCACGGAGTCGAATTTTAAAATCATTCGACTCCAACTCCCGGAGTCGAATGATTTTAAAATTCGTATTTATTCCATAAATACCATATTTTCGACGCTTTTCAACTGAATCTTTGCAGTTTGTATTTAATTAAGACAAGAATTCATCGCAGTAAAAAATTGTTTTAAATCAGTTAATATTTTGTTATAGTCCACCTAGAGATGTCGCTCTCATAAAGGCTTATTTAAGCCATAAACACCACATTTTCTAAGAAAGGTAGGTGAAACTTTGCCGTTTGTATTCTATTTCGGCAAGAATGAAATGTATACAAATAAAATGTTATTTTGTTGTAGTCCCCGTGCGGATGTAGCTTTTAAAAATCTTTTTTATGCCATAAATGCCACATTTTTCAAGTAAAGAGTTTGGCTAAAGAATTTGCGGCCTAAAATTGCAGCGTTCGTTTTTATCCCCTCACCTTAGAGAGGAGGGTATATATCATTTGCTACGAGCCAAAAGTGTAACACATCGAAGGAGTATGTTCGGCGGATATCCGTTTTGGGTCATTTTAAGTCGAATTTTAAGTCTAATGAGCAATGTCCGTCCGTCTGTCTGTCTGCTGGCTGGTGCGCACGAAAGGAGTGACCGATTGACTTCAAATTGTGTATGTGGTAATATTTTTTTCTATCTCCGGCTAAGTTCGAAGATGGGCCATATTGGTACACTTCTTTTAGTACCTCTCCCACAAACGGTTAACATTTAGTGAAATATTGATTATTTAATAACTTCTATACTACTTATTTGAATCCTCTGAAATTCTACACATGGTATTAGTTTATTAGTCACTATTACCTCGAGAAAAATGGGCGAAGATGCCACGCCCCTTTTGGTACCTCCCACACAAATGGACAATTTTGAACCAAAAGTTAATAGCTTATAACTTTATTACCAGTGCATACAAAGACTTGAAATTTTGTACAGTGTAATGGTTTATTAGTACCTACAATGCAGTGAAAAATGTGCATTATACCTGAATGTACCTCCCACACAAATGGACCTTTTTTACCAAAAGTTATCAGCTTATATCTTTTTATTATTAAAATGTATACAAAGACATGCAATTTTGTACAGTGTAATGGTTTAATAGTACCTACAACACAGGGAAAAATTGACATTGTTGCCACGCTCCTTTTGGTACCTCCCACACAAATGGACCATTGTGTGCCAAAAGTTACCAGCTTATAACATTAATACCAGTGCATACAAATACTTGAAATTTCGTACAGTGCAATGCTTTTATAGTACCTAGAGTCTAGAGAAAAGTGGCCGTTGTTGGCACACCCCTTTTGGTACCCCCCACACATATGGACCATTTTACACCAAAAGTTAACAGACTGCAACTTTAATACGTTATTAAATGTAATTTAAATTGATAATAATTTAATTAAAACAAAAAATTAAATAAATTTACTAATATTTTTTTGGGACTCAAGGTGAGGGGATTCATAAGTCGGTTTACCCGACTGAACTTTCTTACTTGTTTTAATAATTTATTTAAACAAAAAGGATCATTTTATGATTTGCTCCATATCCAAAGATTTTTCCAGTAATAAAATCGAATGCAATTCATGGTGGAGGGTGTATAAGATTCGGCATGGCCGAACTTAAAGCTTTTACTTGTTTTTTTTATAGCTATCATCCTAGCTAATAAAAACCGTGCCTATTTGAAAAAAATCTATGGATAAATGTATAAATTATGACGCATATTGTAAAAATAAGGAAATTAAAAAAAACAACATAATCCATCTTTGACCTTATCCTAGAAAATAATTATTGACACATACCAACTTTTAAGTCAATCGGGTGATGCTGTCGAAAGTTATCGTGCACACCAACCAGACAGACAGACGGACATGCTGACGGATATTGCTAAAATAACTTAAAATGGCCCAAAACGGATTTCCGCCAAATATTTTGGGGTCTCTTAGGTCACTCCATCGATGTGTTACACTTTTGGTTGGCAGCATCTGATATATGTTCACAATAAGGGGGGAATAAAAAACGAATTTTGTTGAAATTCTCTTGTGGTATAATTTCTACATTTATCCATAGATTTTCTTCAAATGGGCATTGTTTTCTTCTTTAGGAAGCTTTCAAAATGTGGAACAAACGATTTCTGGCCAGAAAACGATTTTTTTTTAATAAAATTAAATTTTTTCCAATTGTTTTAACGACAGTTACTAAACTTCTATTTCCACAAGAAAGTGTCATGGCCGATATTTGTAGTCATCATAATTTCCTTTAATTTAACGTGTATCCCGGCTTTACTTCAAAATATGGTCCAAATATTAAGAGCACCTTCCAAGAAAATTGTAATTTTAAAGAAAACTTTTTTTTAAAAAAACATTTTGCAATAAACATTTTTTTTAATATTTTTTCGTGTTTAAGACTCCATAATACACCAGAAAATGTTATCCACAGCCCTTCGACAAAAATTTTGTTGCATAGTGTTATCAGTACTTTTTTTAATAGCCGATTCAAATTTTAAATTGTATATGGCTCTAGAATGGCCCTGTAGAATGCCGTGATTTGGGCCCAGTTCTATCCATCCGTCTGTCTCGCTATTGAAACATGTTATCTCCTATAACTTTATAATAATCTTAATATCATAGACTGGTTTACATATTGACAATATATTAAAATGTTTACATGAAAAGTTATTTTTTTTTTCGAATTTCCGCCCACTGTGCAACGCCGGCGTGCTGTTTTAGAATGTCTTTCACAGAGCGTGGAATGTGGTACCATTCAATTGTAAACCAATTTCATGGCGCTAATAAATTTTATTAGCAATTTTTTTTTCGCAGAAACATTCAAAGATATTTTGCTTCTGTGGCTGCTTTTCTCCAGCGATTTCAAGAACATTTACTTGTCAAATGGGGATTGAAACCAGACAGAAGAGCTTCTCCGGCTAAGTTGATGGCAACATAGTCCTCATCAACATTGTGATAGTTGCTGTTTTTGTGGTTTTTGTGTTTGTGGCTATTACTGTTGGTATAATTTATTGGTATTGTGTTAAATTTTTATTATGACACTGGTGACAATAACTATAACAAATTGTCAACAACATAATTTTTTATTTTCCGCTTAAGCCATGAATCCTCAGAAAACCTCAATGTCTTGCATTTTCTTTAACTTTTTTTCTGGGTGTTTTTCTTTTTCTCGCAGACTAGCGATTATTTTTTCCTAGTCATTTATCTGTTCGTCTTTTTTATGTCTTGCTTTTTTCTGGCATATCTTAAATGTTTGTCTCAATTTATCCTTAGCATTTTTTTGTGTATTGTGTGTATGTCATTCTTCGTTCGGTCTTTTAAAAAGTCTGTAAAAAGTTTTTTGATTTGATTTGTGTTGGAAATTGATTTATGGCCACTAATTTTACATGCCACAAAATCTCTTTGCTCAATTTATGTGACTTCGTTGGGTGATTTGCGGTGATTGCGCGATGACATGTGCGATTGGTTTTCCTACAAATAGCCGAGATAATTGAGGAATATTTGAAGTTTTTTTCTGTCTTCGGCAGTTTGTTTATTTTCAGGAGAAAATAAATTATTTGCGCTTGTTGTATAAGTCTTTTGTTTTGCTACTGGTTACAACGGAAAAGGGCTCCTTTAGATAATTCAAAGAAAATAATCCGTCTAGAGAAACGAACTGTGCAATCATTTTGGCCAGCAAGTCGATTGGTATTTGCTTGGTTCTAAAATTCCAAAATTAGATTTTTAGTCAACGTTTTTGGCAGTGTAACCCTTTTGGAAAATTAAAAATCAATTCGGAAAATCGAAAATTTTGGATGATACTCGTAGTAGGTTTATACTGATCTTTGGAATATTTATTTTATTTAACACCTATAACACTATGCAACAATTTTTGTGTCCTAGACCTAAAAATTATTTTTATACCCTACACCACACTGTGGTACAGGGTATTATAAGTTTGTTTCACGGCAGATGTTTGTAACACCTGAAAATAACACAGCTAGACCCACCTTAAAGTATACCGATCGACTCAGAATCACTAGCTGAGTCGATTTAACGATGTCTGTCCGTCCGTCCGTCCGTCTGTCCATGTAAAGTTGTTCGTCGACTACAGGTCGCAATTTAACTCCGATCGTTCTGAAATTTTGCAGTTTAGAGTATTTCGCTGCTGTTAAGATCGCTATTGAATTTGGTTGAAATCGGTTAAGATTTAGCTATAGCTCCCATATATATGTTTCGTCCGATTTGGCCCTTTAGTCCTATAGAAGCTGTATTTTACATCCGATCGTTTTGAAATTAAGAATGGTAGAGTTTCTTGATCCATGAACCAACATTGCCGAATTTGAAGAAAATCGGTTAAGATTTAGCTATAGCTCCCATATATATGTTTCGTCCGATTTTGCTCTTTAGTCCTGTAGAAGCTGTATTTTACATCCTATCATTTTGAAATTTAGAATGGTAGAGTTTCTTGATCCATGAACCAACAGTACCAAATTTGAAGAAAATCGGTTAAGATTTAGCTATAGCTCCCATATATATGTTTCGTCCGATTTGGCCATTTAGTCCTATAAAAGCTGTATTTTACATCCAATCGTTTTGAAATTTAGAATGGTAGAGTTTCTTGATCCATGAACCAACACTACCGAATTTGAAGAAAATCGGTTAAGATTTAGCTATAGCTCCCATATATATGTTTCGTCCGATTTGGCCCTTTAGTTCTATAGAAGCTGTATTTTACATCCAATCGTTTTGAAATTTAGAATGGTAGAGTTTATTGATCCATGAACCAACACTACCGAATTTGAAGAAAATCGGTGAAGATTTAGCTATAGCTTCCATATACATGTTTCGTCCGATTTGGCCCTTTAGTCCTGTAGAAGCTGTATTTTACATCCAATCATTTTGAAATTTAGAATGGTAGAGGTTCTTGATCCATGAACCAACACTGCCGAATTTGAAGAAAATCGGTTAAGTTTTAGCTATAGCTCCCATATATATGTTTCGTCCGATTTGGCCCTTTAGTTCTATAGAAGCTATATTTTACATCCAATCGTTTTGAAATTTAGAATGGTAGAGTTTCTTGATTCATGAACCAACATTGCCGAATTTGAAGAAAATCGGTAAAGATTTAGCTATAGCTCCCATATATATGTTTCATCCGATTTGGCTCTTTAGATCCAATCTTTTTTATACCCTACACCACACTGTTGTACAGGGTATTATTTAAGTATAAAATGTCCCAAAAGTAAATTTATGTAAACAATTTATACATGAATTACAAAATTTATATATCAGAGTTATTCAATATTACGAGAGTGGTGTAGGGTATTATATAGTCGGCACCGCCCGACTTTAGCCTTTCCTTACTGGTTTTTGTATAGATTGTGGCATACTGTTATATAAAATCAAAACCAAAAATTTTTTATGGATACATTTTTATCTCGTTTTTATTTTTGTTTTTTTGTTTTATTCGATCTGCTTTCATAGTACATATTTTGTTTTTGTACTCAGGCTCAGGCTCAAGACCGTTATTGTTGTTTTCAGTATATGAAAACTACTTTGTTAAAAATTAAAGAAGAAGTAAGTGACATGTATTTGGGGCGGTTGTAATGGTTGGATATATATATATCCAACCATTACAACCGCTCCCTATACATGTCACTTAAATTTTTTTTAAATTTTTTTTATTAAAAATACTATTATCATCGAAGGTACCCTTAGTATTTGCACAATAATTTTTGGAGTATATGCCCGATCGGGTCGACTTATACGTTAAATTGAAGCTATTAATGTGGGCTACCAATGTTGGAAATATTTCTTTCACTTAGAAACAGTGGTTTAGTAACAGTCAATAAACAAATTGGAAAAAGTATTTTTTTTTCAAAAAAAAAAAAAGATCCTGGGACAAGAAAACATAAAAAATAAAAAAAAAATATTTTATTTTATTTTTTAAAAGTTTGCATCGTAGCGAAGAAAATAATGCCTATTTGAAAATCTACACAGAGCCGAAAATACAATGATTTTTTTAACCATGTGTCTGGTTAAATTTTTCATGGTAAATGTTTGATTACGAAGACAAAAATAACCTTATATAAGTTCAAATGTACATGAAAAATGGTCAGGTTAACATTATATATGGTTGGTTTTTTTGAAAGAGAGGCAGAAAAATGTGCGAGATAAAAAACAATTCGGCTCTGTTGTGGTCGACGTTTTTCAACTGCTTTGTGTTAGACGAAGTTGAGTATTAAGTTAAACGAAGTTGAAACGAATGCGACTGTCGTCATAAGAGAATTTATCTCGCTCATTGAAAACACCACCAAATGCCAGCTTCGGTGCTTGATCGAGTGCGGGAGTTCAGTTGGTGTTGAATAGTCGATGGGACTAGTGCTGTTGTCGGAAGCTGTTGGTATAGAGGTAAGTAGTAAAACATTTTGTAAAGAACTACATTCATAAGTATGTATGTACATATGTGTATTTAAAAAGTGAAATAATAAAATATGTGTGTTAAAAATGTTAATAGTGTTTTGTGCCTGTTTAATTATAGTAAAGGCGAATGTAATATTAATATTATATTTTGTGATTATGCGATTACAATTGTGAAATTCAGTGGTTAAGAGTGGAAAAAAATATGTACACGCTGTCGCATTAACTGAGCATGAAAAAACAACAATGTATGTACGTAAGTATATGCAGCAGCAAGCAAACATACGGAGAGAAGTGATGTGTACGTGTGGGTATGTGTTCATCTTGTCTTTTCGTTTGAACACTTGTGGCTGCTACGCCGTACATACATACGTTAGTTTTTTTTGTTGTGCGATGTTGATACTGTTAAATGTACATACATACATATGTTGTTAGAAGTGCTTTCGTAATACATACATACATATAAACGATGTTTTTGTTTTTTTCTTTTCAGTTGTTTCTTTTTCTGTGGCTTGCGGCTGCTTGTGCTGGGAGTCCGGCCTTGAATCTGTTGTTAAGCTGTAATACTAGTTGTAGTGTGCGAAGTAACTACAGGAAAAGTGGTATGCATGCATATATTTGTTTTTTTATACCCTCACTTTAGTAATACGAGGGTATATATCATTTGCAACGGGCCAAAAGTGTAACACATTGAAGGAGTGATCTAAGACCCTAAGTATGTTCAGCGCATATTAGTTTTGGGTCATTTTAAGTCGAATTAGATATGTCCGTCCGTCTGTCTGCTGGCTAGTGCGCACTATAACTCTCGAAAAGAGTAACCGATTCACTTCAAATTTGGTATACGGTAATATTTTTTTCTATCTCCGGTTAAGTTCAAAGATGGGCCATATTGGTCCATTCCTTCTGGTACCTCCCACACAAAGGGTTAACATTTAGTGAAATATTGGTCGGGTAAACCGACCAAGGTATAGTTGTTACCTTGGTCGGTTTACCCGACTGAAACTTTCTTACTTGTTTTTAATATACAATTCAGTGCACTTCCTTGAAGTATCATCCATCGACTTACCCAATCCTTGATTTTTATAACTATTCCGATTATGATTTTGGTGGGACATCGGCTTTCTATCAGATTGCCTTTGTTATTAATCTCCTCTCTCCTATAAGTTTGCCGTAAGATCGGACTAAGCTCAGTACCCCAAACTAAGTGCCTAACCGTCCTGGGCCCTTAATAATCGAAAGATTAACTTATAGTCACAGAGCAGATTTTTCCACCAGATCAGCCCATCGGTAAATGCTTATGCTCTTTGAACTACAGAATTTAGGTAAAAAGTCAAAAGATCTTCTTAGAATTGCACCCTTTTTTACATTTGTACTTATATTTTCTAACCTTTTTGTTTTTTTTTTCTTTTCAGGTGTTTCTTATACATATATATATTAACATATATTTTGTAAATAAAATAAAAAATAAAAATGCGAAAGTTAAATTTTTCTTGTTTTATTTGATATAAATATTAAAAAGTATTGAAACAACTATGTTTCTGGTTACATGAAGTAAGCACTAAATAGTTAAATTAACAATAAAAAAGGTTTCAATAACAATCTTCATAGTTAATAATATTAACAATTTCATTGTTAAATTGAACATGCATTGTTTCAATAAATTAACTATGAAATGTTAATATTAACAAATTCACAAATGCATTGTTAAAGTAAAAATTATTATTATAATATTAACAATTTTCATGGTTAAAAAATTCAACCATGAAATAGTTAAATTAAATATTATTATTGTTAAATACCAGTCAACAAGAAAATGTTCAAATTAACCTTATATAACGTAGACTCCAAATCATGTTTATTTATGGTTAAGTTAACCTTATATAAGGTTAATTTTTGGCTCAGTGTATGGATAAATGTAGAAATTATAGCCCTTTTGGTAGAAATAAAAGAATTTCAAAAAATCTTTTTTTTTTAATTTCTGTTTAAATAGCGATTTTATTTATTACTTTTAGTTATATTATATACATTTGAGTTTATTTACATGAACAAGTTTCATTAGAAGTAATTGTGAGTTCTTTGTTGACGTTTGTAGATTTCGGAATCGGTTTCTCTATTGAGGAACCAAATATAAACTCCCACCATTCTTTCATCCCAGTGCCCTTGGTAACGCCGCTCGATGGACTTCAATTCTTGGTGAAACCTTTCGCCATGTTCGTCACTTACGTCGCCAAGATTCTCGGGGAAAAAGTTTAAACGAGAATGCAAGAAATTAATTATGTCCACTCATTTACACCTGTTGGAATACATAAAGCGAAAAATAAGTTGAAAGAATACATACACACAGAATACAGTTTGGTTGCCTCAACCGAATTATTTGCCAACTGAATTTTTGTAGTTCTGTCTACTATCATACGATTGAATCAGGACAACCAATATTTTGGTTGTGGTATACTTCTGCTTCCATGTTGACAACAATCATATTTGGTTGCGCCAACTATGAAAATGGTGGCTTAAATTATTTGTTGTAGTTGCCACAACCAACTGTATTAAAAAATTATTTGTTCTGACAATTTGTCAGAGGGTATATATCATTTGCTACGGAAAAAAGTGTAACACATCGAAGGAGTGACCTAAGACCCCAAGTATGTTCGGCGGAAATCCGTTTTGGGTCATTTAAGTCGAATGAGTAATGTCCGTCCGTCTGTCTGTCTGTGTGTGTGTCTGTCTGTCTGCTGGCTGGTGCGCACGATAACTCTCGAAAGGAGTAACCGATTGACTTAAAATTTCGTATGTGGTAATATTTTTTTCTATCTCCGGCTAAGTTCGAAGATGGGCCATATTGGTCCACTCCTTCTGGTGCCTCCCCCACAAAGGGTTAAAATGTTGTGAAATATTTATTCTTTAATAACTGCTATTATACGTATTCGAATCTTCTGAAATTCCACACATAGTATTGGTTTGTTAGTCGCTATCAACTCGAGGAAAATGGGCGAAATTGATATCAGTGTATACAATTCAGTGTATACAATTACTTGAAATTTTGTACAGTGTAATGCTTTTATAATGCCTATAGTCCAGTGAAAAATTGGCGTTATCACCACGCCCCTTTTTGTAGCTCCCACACAAAATGGCCAAATTATACCACAATTTAATATCTCAACGTTAATATACCAGTCCATATAAACGGTTACAATTCGGCACAGTGCAATGTATTTAAAGTATCTACTGTTCAGCGAAATATAGGTGTATTTCTTAAACGCCTTCTGGTACCTCCCACAAAAATTGACAGAATAATTTGTGTAATATTAAATATTACATTACTCACAAAGTGAGGGTATACCTTAGTCGGTTTACGCGACTGAAACTTTCTTACTTGTTTTTATTTTATTTGTTGAACGAAAAACAAAACAATTCATAACAAAATTAAAAATCCCATTACAAATTCATCACTATTATGAGATGTGGAAATATTTGACACAAATTTGCAAATATCGCATAACCCTGGGCCATTTTAGCAATGTCCGTCTGTCTGTCTGGTTGGTGCGCACGATAACCGTCGACAGGATTACCCGATTGACTTAAAATTTGATATATGTTTATATTTTTTTCTATCTCAGACTGAGGTTAAAGATGATCTATGTATGATGGTCCACTCCTTCAAGTACCTCCCCCATGAAGAATAAAAATTTAGTGAAATATTGATAATCTCATAACCTCTATAGTACTACTCAGTACTATACTTTTTATACCCTACACCACACTGTGGTACAGGGTATTATAACTTTGTGCATTTGTTTGTAACACCAAAAAGGAGAAGAAATAGACCCATAGTTTATTATACCGATCGACTTAGAATCACTTTCTGAGTTGATTTAGCTATGTCCGTCTGTGCGTCTGTCTGTCTGTGCACGTATTCTTGTAATCAAAGTACAGGTCGCAATTATGGTCCAATCTCGACAAAACTCTACACATATGTTTTGTTTGGCCCAAGGACGATCCCTATTGAATTTGGTTAAAATCGGTTCAGATTTTGATATAGTCCCCATATATATGTTAGCCACGATTTGATATGTAAGCGCTCTAAAAACTATATTTTATATCCGATCAGTGCGAAATTCGGCAGAAAGAGGTTTTTATTACATGAAGGAGTACTGCCAAATTCGAAGAAAATCGGTTCAGATTTAGATATAGCTCCCATATATATGTTACCCCCGATTTGACATGTAAGCGCTGTAGAGACTGTATTTTATATCCGATCAGTACGAAATTCGACAGAAGGAGGTCTTTTTACATGAATGAGTATTCAGGGAAGATCGGTTCAGATTTATATTAAAGCTAGATATATATGTTCCCCCTGATTTGGTATCAAACCGCTATAGAAGTTGTATTTTACTTCCGATCATTAAAATTTTCCAGAAAGATGTTTCTCAATTTAGGAACGAATATTGCTTAATTTAGCGATTATCGTTTCAGAATTTACCAATTATTCCAAATTATTATGGCAATGACCCTTATCGCATTGTTAGGGAGGTGTAGGGTATTATATAGTCGGCCCCGCCCGACTTTCTGCCTTTCCTTACTGGTTTAATCTTCCAAGCGGCAATTTTTGATGACACATATTTTAATGTACATTAATCTGGAAAGAAATAAAAAAATGCTTGTAAATAAAATTGTCATTTGGAATTTTATAATATAAGTCTAAAATTTAATGCATATTTAAGGAAATGTATTCTGTTTATTATATTCGCACATAATTTCCATATTCTACAAATTTTGAGGACTCGGTTGAGGAGTACGAATTTGACCTTTTTTTTGGTGTTTGTGTTAAGTTTAGAGCTTTGGTGTGTTCTGACACATATGGTAAAATTTTATGGCAAACATTTTTGTAGAACATTTCATCGCCGCTCTCCCCATTTGTTTTTACGATTTGTTAAAATGGGGTCAAGAATTACAGTTATATGAGGAAACTAAAGGTTTATAATGTTCCATGTTCAATGTTGCTGAAAAGAGCGCAAAAAAATTTTTTTTCATTCACTTTTTCAAAAAAAAGTACCGGAAAAAATTGTTTTTTGCATAAAATGTTAAGAAACTTTTTCAGCATATTCATAGCTACATCATTGCCAAATATAGTTAAGCGGTATCACCAAGTCTGAATTAGTTGTTTAACAAAAGCTGATGACACCTTTTTCGAGGGCTCACTGATTTTCAGAAACTTTGGAGGCCCATAAAAAAAATTGGTCACCAATTTCGCCAGACCGAGTATAGGGTTATACTACCCTTTGGTCGTATAACCGAACCTATACTGTCAAGTACGTGTATTTTCTTCATTGTTGCAGAATGTAATTTAATGGCCATGGGATTTTTTTTGCTCAAGGTTGATTTTTTGCACTTTTTCTATATTTGTTCTCGGTACACCGTTCGGAATATCTCTTTTGTGTCTGAAGCAAAGTTTTTTATGCTCATCAATCGCATAAAAAACCTAGGTGTATACACTTCTTGAAGGCAATATAAATGTGCTATGCCTCAGTTAGGGACCTCTGTGCTCAAGTAAAGCTGCAATAACATTTTTAAATCTACCGATTCTCTGCATTTTTTATAAAGATTCACACCTATGCCAACAATTTAAATACAAACCAAAGTTTGAGTTTAAAAACGATCGTTTCTCCTCCGCAAATGAGGTTGTCTAGTGTCCATTTTCAGATACAGATTTCTTTAAAACAATGTAATAAAGGCTAAAAGGGTTAAACTAATCTTGTTAGTATCGAAATATAACTTCAAGCGGTGTCATATGGTAAAAGAACTGTCTGTAGCAGTAAAATACTTTCATTGTTGCCTTTCTTAATGCAACAAATAACTTGCTTTGTTCAGAAGGCAAACTCTTTTCACACTTCCCCCCCACAGACATTTCTCAATCGCATTGAAATCGACACAAAAAAAGAATTCTTCACAAACTGGTGTGAACTTATCAGAAAAATGTTTCCCCACCCATTTAAAGACCAGAGCTTCCAATTAAACCTTTGAGTGATTTGAGGGAGAAATGTTCGTGTCTTAAGTCTTTTGTTTAGGAAATCACAAAATTTCTTCCCTGAATTCCCTTAAGGAAATTTTGAACTAAAACTGAGAGAAATACAATAGAATTTCATTTAACAAAAGAGACAATACTCCAAAAACTGACACATAAGACAACACTTAACGTATATGAAATGAACCAAATTGAAGCACGTTTCGTTGATTGAAATCATAATATTATACTTGAAAAAAAATTCTGGAAGTCATCTATTTAAACTGATGGATAGAAGTCAAAAATCCCAAACGTCTCCCCTTTCCCCCTGACAATCAGGTGTTATTGTTATTATCGAAATTTGTTGGTTGGGCATAACAATCGAATAAAAATTTAACATTTCAATTTGTAAGTATTCTATCCTCAGCCATCATTGTGGCGGTGTTGCTGATGTTGTTGGATTTTTATAGAGATAATTATAAGTTTTATGGCTTTTGTTAGTTATGGGTCTCCCCTACAAAATAATAACAACACAACAACAACACCATAACTAACCGCTTGACCCAGGCCAGTCGTGACAACTACACCACCAGCTTCACATCAAATTCAAAAATAATTTGTAACGCACTCCAAAATATTTCGGGTAGAAGTAAATCATCTCAAAATCAGAGATAAGCAAAATAGTTTTCAGATTTTTTATGACCACAAATTTACCAAATAACACCGCCACAAAAACACCAGACATGCCTTTGATCTTTGACGAATAATTTGTGAAAATAAAAAAAAAACATTCAACGGCGACAACAACAAGAGGACCAAAACAAATTGTGTGAGGCTTAAATGGCGCATAAAGTGAGTAGTATTTAGAGTTTGTTGTCTTTGACTTCTGATCAGTGATTCAGCTATTTCTGTTGTGCCGTGGCGATAGCCCTCCACCGCATTCAAAAGTTATAAGTATGTTATGTTTATCGTATCGTTGGTTACCATTTAATATGAAATGGTGTATTCGGAATAAAAATGTTTGCTGACAGCATTCTGGGATAGGATCCGAAAGAAATATAAAAATTGCCAATAAAAGCAAAATATTTCCCTCAATTACTAAAAAATAAGCAATTGCTGATTTTTTTTAGTAATTGAGGGAACAGAATAGCGATCCTATAATTTGAGCAACAGCATTTTTGGAACAGAATAACGACCCTATAATTCAGCACAACCCTATAACTCTCTGACAATGGAAATCTCTCAGACATTAACTTACATAACTTTTTTCATTTACTTTCGACCAAAAAATGTAAAAAACAAGTAAGGAAAGGCTAAAGTCGGGCGGTGCCGACTATATAATACCCTACACCACTCTCGTAATATTGAATAACTCTGATATATAAATTTTTGGGACATTTTATACTTAAATAATACCCTGTACCACAGTGTGGTTGGTGTAGGGTATAAAAACGATTGGATCTAAAGAGCCAAATCGGATGAAACATATATATGGGAGCTATAGCTAAATCTTCACCGATTTTCTTCAAATTCGGCAATGTTGGTTCATGAATCAAGAAACTCTACCATTCTAAATTTCAAAACGATTGGATGTAAAATACAGCTTTTATAGGACTAAAGGGCCAAATCGGACGAAACATGTATATGGGAGCTATAGCTAAATCTTAACCGATTTTCTTCAAATTCGGTAGTGTTAGCTCATGGATCAAGAAACTCTGCCATTCTAAATTTCAAAACGATTGGATGTAAAATACAGCTTTTATAGGACTAAAGGGCCAAATCGGACGAAACATGTATATGGGAGATATAGCTAAATCTTAACCGATTTTCTTCAAATTCGGCAATGTTGGTTCATGAATCAAGAAACTCTACCATTCTAAATTTCAAAACGATTGGATGTAAAATACAGCTTCTATAGAACTAAAGGGCCAAATCGGACGAAACATATATATGGGAGCTATAGCTAAATCTTAACCGATTTTCTTCAAATTCGGTAGTGTTGGTTCATGGATCAAGAAACTCTACCATTCTAAATTTCAAAACGATTGGATGTAAAATACAGCTTCTATAGAACTAAAGGGCCAAATCGGACGAAACATGTATATGGGAGCTATAGCTAAATCTTAACCGATTTTCTTAAAATTCGGTAGTGTTGGTTCATGGATCAATAAACTCTACCATTCTAAATTTCAAAACGATTGGATGTAAAATACAGCTTCTATAGAACTAAAGGGCCAAATCGGACGAAACATATATACAGGGTTGCCCATATTCGACGGACCCATCTGGCAACGCCATAACTTTTGACAGAGATGTCAGATCGCTTAATGACATACCGCGTTTGAAGCGTCAGTCCAAGCAGATTTTTACCATGGAACAATACACGCCACGCGAGCGCTCTGAAATAGTTGAAATTTACATTCAACAGAAGAAGTCAATTGTGAAAACTCAACGTTAAAATATTAAAAAATGTGAGAAGTGCGCCTTCTAAGAACACCATTAAGCGTTTATACGAAAAATTTACGCCACTGAAAATCCTCAGGAGATTCAAGAATTGCCTCTTCATGACGAAAAAGTCACAGTTTGGTGCGGCGTTAGTGCGAAAACGGTCATTGGGCCGTTTTTCTTCCAAAACGAAAATGGTCATGCTGTTACCATCAACCAGGAGCGTTATCGCGACATGATGACCAATTTTGTGATGCCAATTATTCGTCGAAAGCGTATGAGGCAGTTCTGGTTTCAACAAGACGGCGCTCCACCGCACACAAGTCGCATAACAATCGATTTTCTGAAGAATTTGTTTCCGGGCCGTTTGATGTCGAAAAGTGGTGATTTGGACTGGCTACCGCGTTCGCCCGATTTGACGCCGCCTGACTTCTTCTTGTGGG
Source organism: Eudasyphora cyanicolor (assembly GCA_963930755.1). Classification (NCBI taxonomy): domain Eukaryota; kingdom Metazoa; phylum Arthropoda; class Insecta; order Diptera; family Muscidae; genus Eudasyphora; species Eudasyphora cyanicolor. The sequence goes on from OZ005735.1 coordinate 25,827,219, forward strand.
GATATTTGAAGTCAAAGGTTTACGTTAACAAGCCAAGGACCGTAGAAGAGCTCAAGGACAACATTCGTGAAGAAATAGCCGCTATTCCGGCCGAAATGTTGGCGAAAACGATGGAAAATGCTGCAAAAAGGGCTCAATACGCCATCAACGCCAGAGGCGGCCATTTGAGAGATATCATATTCAAAAATTGATGTAAACAAATCTACTTGGAACAAATTAAATGATTAAGATTGCCAACCGCCAAATTTTTATTTTTTTCTTTGATTTTTTTTTAAAAAAGACATGGGTCCGTCGAATATGGGCAACCCTGTATGGGAGCTATAGCTAAATCTTAACCGATTTACTTCAAATTCGGCAATGTTGGTTCATGGATCAAAAAACTTTACCATTCTAAATTTCAAAATGATTGGATGTAAAATATAGCTTCTTCAGGACTAAAGAGCAAAATCGGACGAAACATATATATGGGAGCTATATCTAAATCTTAACCGATTTTCTTCAAATTCGGCAATGTTGGTTCATGGATCAAGTAACTCTACCATTCTAAATTTCAAAACGATCGGATGTAAAATACAGCTTTTATAGGACTAAAGGGCCAAATCGGACGAAACATATATATGGGAGCTATAGCTTAATCTTAACCGATTTTCTTCAAATTCGGCAATGTTGGTTCATGGATCAAGAAACTCTACCATTCTAAATTTCAAAACGATTGGATGTAAAATACAGCTTCTACAGGACTAAAGAGCAAAATCGGACGAGACATATATATTGGAGCTATAGCTAAATCTTAACCGATTTTCTTCAAATTCGGCAATATTGGTTCATGGATCAAGAAACTCTACCATTCTAAATTTCAAAACGATCGGATGTAAAATACAGCTTTTATAGGACTAAAGGACCAAATCGGACGAAAGATATATATGGGAGCTATATCTAAATCTGAACCGATTTCAACCAAATTCAATAGCGATCTTAACAGCCGCGAAATACTCTAAACTGCAAAATTTCAGAACGATCGGAGTGAAATTGCGACCTGTAGTCGACGAACAACTTTACATGGACAGACGGACGGACGGACATGGTTAAATCGACTCAGCTAGTGATTCTGAGTCGATCGGTATACCTTAAGGTGGGTCTAGCTGTGTTATTTTCAGGTGTTACAAACATCTGCCGTGAAACAAACTTATAATACCCTGTACCACAGTGTGGTGTAGGGTATAAAAACTCAGACCAGCTGGACCATAAGCTTGTTCTACAAAAATAATCTACTCAACATTCCCTTTCAATATTATAGAGTCACTCTTCTGCTCCACTAATTCCATAGATATCACGACTTTAAATTTACATTATAGTTTTTATACCCTACACCACACTGTGGTACATGGTATTATAACTTCGTGCATTTGTTTGTAACACCCAAAAGGAGAAGAAATATACCCACCGATCCACTTAGAATCACTTTCTGAGTTGATTTAGCTATGTCCGTCTGTCCGTCTGTCTTTCTGTGCATGTATTCTTGTAATGAAAATACAGGTCGCAGTTATGGTCCGATCTCGACGAAACTTTACACATATCTTTTTTTTTGGCCCACGATCCCTACTGAATTTGGTTAAAATCGGTTCAGATTTAGATATAGCCCCTATATATATGTTAGCCCCGATTTGACATGGAAGCGCTGTAAAAACTTTATTTTATATCCGATCAGTATGAAATTCGGCAGAAAGAGGTTTCTTATTATATGAAGGAATACTCTTAAATTTGGAAGAAACCGGTTCAGATTTAGATATAGCCCCCATATATACGTTACCCCCGAATTGACATGTAAGCGCTGTAAAAATGTTATTTTATATCCGAGCAGAGCGAAATTCGGCAAAAAGAGGTTTCTTTCTACATGAAGGAATACTGCCAAATTCGGAGAAAATCGGTTCCGATTTGGATATAGCTCCCATATATATGTTACCCCCCATTTGACATGTAAGCGCTGTAGAGACTGTATTTTATGTCCGATCAGTGCGAAATTAGGCAGAAAGAGGCACATTGTCAAAGATTTAAACACCTTTAAATGCCCAGTTTGCCGTCAAGCTGTTAATGATACTATTCAGGCATTTTTGTAGAAAATATGCATTTATTATTTGATAAAAATTTGTTTAATATTCCAAAAAATTCTTGTAGATGTAAAAGGAATAATTATATGTATATGCTAAAAATAATTTGGGTGTTATTAAATTTTTTGGCTGATATTTCATTTTTCGTCCAACGAGTTTTCCTTTTGGGGGTTATTTCGCTACGTAATAAGTCCCAAAATTTGGGGATTATTTTGTTTCTCGTTTTGGTGGTTATTTCACTGAAATTGGGGTTTATTTCATCTTTTTAATTTGGTTATTATTTCATTTTTTTGGAGCTTATTTCATTGGGGATTATTTCATGTTACTTATTTGGGGGTTATTTCGTAGTGCCATATATGTTACCCCCCATTTGACATGTAAGCGCTGTAGAGACTGTATTTATATCCGATCAGTACGAAATTCGACAGAAAGAGGTATTTTTACATGAATGAGTATTCAGGGAACATCAGTTCAGATTTATATATAACCTACATATATATGTTCCCCCTGATTTGGTATCAAAGCGCTATAGAAGTTGTACTTTACTTCCGACCACTACAATTTTCCAGAAAGATGTCTCAATTTAGGAACGAATATTGCTTAATTTAGCGATTATCGGTTTAGAATTAGATAATGTGTTCCTACCCATTTACCAATTATTCCAAATTATTATCGCAATGACCCTTATCGCATTGCTAGGGAGGTGTAGGTTATTATATAGTCGGCCCCGCCCGACTTTCTGCCTTTCCTTACTGGTTTCATTTGGTATAGTGCTCCCTTCGCCCAAAAAATTAAAACTTTAACCCACTGTAAAAACAACTCAGACCAGCTGGACCATAATTTTATTCGCAATTCTGTTCCAATCAAAAAGTCTTAATTTGTTTGACAGTGTAATCGAAATTATTGTGGAACAAGCTAATTTAATAATTTCTGTATGAAATCTGGAACATTTTATATGGGGAAAAACACGTCAAAAGGCCCACTTTTTTCAATTTTATTCCGATCGCGTCAAAACTTAGTGGGGTTGCAGAAGTACTTTGGGTATGCTATGTGCTTAAAATACAGCTTCCTAGCGTGATACGTTATGAAGATACAGGGTGTCAAAGTTGGAAATTTTGACCATTGTATCTCCCGACTACGTGGGCCGATTTGAATGAAACGTGGCTTATATGACAGCTATTTAGAAACGCACAATATGCGCATTAATAATTGTTTGCAAATATTCAATTTTCATATTTTTTTCTCGCGACTTATGTTTTCCTCGCGATTTTAATTGTGTTCTGCGGATGGGATTCTATATCTTTAAACTACAAAAATGAAGCCCATTCTGTTTACTTTATCAATACGAATCTTCGCAATGGGATGAAAAGCACAACAAAAGCTGTGGAAATTTTAAATGTCAAACCTACTATTTTTTCATTGTTTCTTTCGTATTATAAAGTGAGTTTACTCTCAGATGTGGACAAGAAACGCGATTAAAAAAATGTAATGGTGGCATTCTATGGCTAGATACGCCAGACAAACAAAAACAATTATTCCGAAAAAAGTCGACGCCGGATTCGCAATTATGGCCCGATCTTGACGAAACTTTACACATATCTTTTTTTTGGCCCAAGGACGATCCCTATTTAATTTGGTTAAAATCGGTTCAGATTTGGATATAGCCCCCATATATATGTTACCCCGATTTGACATGTAAGCGATGTAAAAACTTTATTTTATATCCGATCAATATGAAATTCAGCCGAAAGAGGTCTCTTATTATATTAATGAACACTGTTAAATTTGGAAAAAATCGGTTCAGATTTAGATATAGACCCCATATATACGTTACCCCCGATTTGACATGTAAGCGCTGTAAAAATGTTATTTTATATCCGATCAGTGCGAAATTCGGCAAAGAAAGGTTTCTTATTACATATAGAATACTGCTAAATTCGGAGAAAATCGGTTCATATTTAGATATAGCCCCCATATATATGTTACCTCCGATTTGACATGTAATCCCTGTAAAAACTGTATTTTATATCCGATCAGTGCGAAATTCGGCAGAAAGAGGTTTCTTATTAAATGAAGGAATACTGCCAAATTCGGAGAAAATCGGTTCGGATTTAGATATAGCCCCCATATATATGTTACCCCCGATTTCACATGTAAGCGCTGTAAAAACTGTATTTTATATCCGATCAGTATGAAATTCGTCAGAAAGAGGTTTCCTATTATATGAATGAACACTTTTAAATTTGGAAGACATCGGATCAGATTTAGATATAGCCCCCATATATACATACCCCTGATTTGACATGTGAGCGCTGTAAAATTGTTATTTTATATCCGATCAGTGCGAAATTCGGCAGAAAGAGGTTTCTTATTACATGAAGGAATACTGCCAAATTCGGAGAAAATCGGTTCGGATTTAGATATAGCTCCCATATATATGTTACCCCCGATTTGACATGTAAGCGCTGTAGAGACTGTATTTTATATCCGATCAGTACGAAATTCGACAGAAGGAGGTCTTTTTACTTGAATGAGTATTCAGGGAAGATCGGTTCAGATTTATATTAAAGCTCCATATATGTATATGTTCCTCCTGATTTGGTATCAAACCGCTATAGAAGTTGTATTTTACTTCCGATCATTAAAATTTTCCAGAAAAATGTTTCTCAATTTAGGAACGAATATTGCTTAATTTAGCGATTATCGTTTCAGAATTAGATAATATGTTTCTACCCATTTACCAATTATTCCAAATTATTATGGCAATGACCCTTATCGCATTGTTAGGGAGGTGTATGGTATTATATAGTCGGCCCCGCCCGACTTTCTGCCTTTCTTTACTGGTTTTAACACAGCTACAATTGGAAAACCAGTAAGGAAAGGCAGAAAGTCGGGCGGGGCCGACTATATAATACCCTACACCTCCCTAACAATGCGATAAGGGTCATTGCCATAATAATTTGGAATAATTGGTAAATGGGTAGAAACATGTTATCTAATTCAGAAACGATAATCGCTAAATTAAGCAATATTCGTTCCTAAATTGAGAAACATCTTTCTGGAAAATTTTAATGATCGGCAGTAAAATACAACTTCTATAGCGGTTTGATACCAAATCAGGAGGAACAATCAATATAAATCTGAACCGATCTTCCCTGAATACTCTTTCATGTAAAAAGACCTCCTTCTGTCGAACTTCGTACTGATCGCATATAAAATACAGTCTCTACAGCGCCTACATGTCAAATCGGGGGTAACGTATATATGGGGGCTATATCTAAATCTGAACCGATTTCTTCCAAATTTAACAGTGTTCATTCATATAATAAGAAACCTCTTTCTGCCGAATTTCATACTGATTGGATATAAAATAACATTTTTACAGCGCTTACAAGTCAAATCGGGGGTAACGTATATATGGGGGCTAGATCTAAATCTGAACCGATTTTCTCCAAATTTTGCAGTATTCCTTTATGTAATAAGTAACCTCTTCCTGCCAAATTTTGCACTGATCGGATATAAAATACAGTTTTTACAGCGCTTACATGTCAAATCGGGGGTAACATATATATGGGGGCTATATCTGAATCTGAACCGATTTTCTCCGAATTTAGCAGTATTCCTTCATGTAATAAGAAACCTCTCTTTGCCGAATTTCGCACTGATCGGATATAAAATAACATTTTTACAGCGCGTATATGTCAAATCGGGTGTAATGTATATATGGGGGCTATATCTAAATCTGAACCGATTTCTTCCAAATTTAACAGAGTTCATTCATGTAATAAGAAACCTTTTCCTGCCGAATTTCATACTGATCGGGTATAAAATAAAGATTTTACAGCGCTTACATGTCAAATCGGGGCTAACATATATATGGGGGCTATATCTAAATCTGAACCGATTTTAACCAAATTCAATAGGGATCGTCCTTGGGCCAAAAATAAGATATGTGTAAAGTTTCGTCGAGATCGGACCATAATTGCGACGTGTACTTTGATTACAAGAATACATGCACAGACAGACAGACGGACAGACAGACAGACAGACAGACGGACAGACAGACAGACAGACGGACAGACGGACATAGCTAAATCGACTCAGAAAGTGATTCTAAGTCGATCGGTATAATAAACGATGGGTCTATTTCTTCTCCTTTTGGGTGTTACAAACAAATGCACAAAGTTATAATACCCTGTACCACAGTGTGGTGTAGGGTATAAAGAAAAAAAAATATGATATTTACGAGATGGTGTAAGATTTTGGCCCTTTTAATTTGTTTGATACTCGTTTTAATAGGAAAGCGATTATTTTGAGAAACCTGCAATTTTTTTGGTAAAAGTGCGTCTGTCGCGGTTCTGTTTTCAAAAAAGCCTAAAATCAGCATTTTTATCGCATTTTTGATTTTATATTGGGATTAAGAACATCAAAATCCTTCGAGATGGTGTTCAAAATATTCTCACTATGATTCGATTTGACCAGTGCAATATTGTAGGCATGTGTAAAAAATGCGACGTCGACTTTTTTCGAAATAAGTTTTTTTTGTTGTTCTGGAGTATTTGGCTATAGAATGCCACCATTATAATTTATAAATTGTGTTTCGGTCCCCATCTTAGAACAAACTCACTTTATAATACGAAAGAAGTAATGAAAAAATAGTAGGTTTGACATTCAAAATTTCCATAGCTTTTGTTGTGGTTTTCATCCCATTGCGAAAATTCGTATTGATAGAGTAAACAGAACAGGTTCCATTTTTGTAGGTTAAAGATATAGATATATATCCGCGGAACACAATTAAAATCGCGAGGAAAACATAAGTCGCGAAAAAATATGAAAATTGAATATTTGCAAACAATTATCAATTCACATTTTTTGCGTTTCTAAATAGCTGTCATATAAGCCACGGTTCATTCAAATCGGCCCACGTAGTCGGGAGATACAATGGTCAAAAGTTCCAACTTTGATACCCTGTATCTTCATAACGTATCACGCTAGGAAGCTGTATTTTAAGCACATAGCATACCCGAAGGTCTTCTGCAACCCCACCAAGTTTTGACGCGATCGGAAGAAAATTGAAAAAAGTGGGTTATGCATAATCCCGAATCGTTATATTAAGAAGGTTTGTGTCTTAAGTCTTTTGTTTACAGCTTCATTAAGAATATCACATAAGCAAAATCACAATGCTTTTTCCTTCAATGTAGCACTCATTTAAGTCGCCAACTGCCGATTCCTTCTTTTAAACCGTCTATCAACCTCCAATGTACAGCAACAACAACATAATTTATTAGGGAATCATAATTGAACCACAACAATAACAACAACAACGAATAACTACCAGTAAACCATTTAATGTCTTTTTTTAAGTCTTTATTTTATAGAAAAGTGTGAAGTTTTTTTATTTGTTTTTGTTATCGTTTTGGTATCTGTTTGTTTTTGTAGCCCAGAATTTATTTTCTATACATTGTTCAATAATTACAAAGCGTCTTTTTTTCAAAATGTTTATTGTGACGGTTTAGATAAAAAGTTGGTTGGTTTCATTGAAAACCTGCCAATTCATGTCAAATCTCTTTGCTCTTTTCTCAATGCGATAATTTCGAAAATTAAGTGGTAGCGGGTGTCTTTTTAAATCAAAAATACCTAAATTGATTTCGCTTTAAAATCTATTTCCCTAAACAACACAACTCTTGAGGAGACTTCTCTAATCATTAGTTTGTTACGGCGACGGAGGCTGTGGCTGTGGCTCAAGTGCAAATTACTTGGAACAATGGCGGCGGAGGCAGTTGTAAGTCTGTGATGAATCAAAATTTAATGGATTGATAATGTGATGTGACTTGATATTGATTTCCGTGCCATGTGTTGGATGATTTATTTCCATTATTGTTAAGATTTTTCTTTGAAGAATGTCGTTTTGTTTGGTAGTTATTTCTTTAATTACATTTTTTTTGTATCTCAGTTACCGTTACTAATTTGCGATAATAATGAAAAATTAATTAAATTTTGCCAGAGCATTTTAACACCCACCCATATAAATTTCTCAAACCGCAAAGATTGAGCGGGAAATGAATTTGTTTTTGTTGGAGAAATTATTGGTAACTTTTTAACCCTTTAAATGTGGATTTTTCGTAAAAAAACTAAGACTTTATAAACTCAATATATTTACTTATATAGCAAAAAATAAATAGGTGGATGGCTTGAACGACGAACAGAAAGATAGACAGAAGATAAACTATGCAACAAAATTAAAGAAATGAACGTGGTCTATTAATATTTGTTGTGCCACAAAATTACCAAAAAGTCAATTTTAAAATTTCGTTGATACTTACCGCCCTTTTTTTTACAAAAATGGGCGATTTATACATTTTCTTCCACAATTTTCATAAATAGGGTAAAAATATACACAGGACAACAAATAGGAATATCCATTTGTGATTTTGATGAGTTGGCACAGTGGAAAAAATGTTTAATCAGTAAAAAATTATCTAATACTACTGCCTATTTACTTTTTTCAATATCTGCAATGAAACGCACCGTAAAGTGTTAAAAATTACCAAAAGTAAACTATAGACGACATTCATGTTAGGTGATCAAGGAAATTTCTGTAAGGTCGGGTTTGGCGAAACCTGGCGGAAATGTTAGGTATGATACCGTAAACGAAGAATAAAGAATTGTAGATTTAAATATTAGAAATCATGCGAAAAAATATCGAAAAGTGCTTGCAAAAATATACACGGACTTGACAGTATAAGTTCGATTCTACTGTCAAAGGGTAGTATAACCCTTTACTCGGTTTGGCGAAATTGGTGACCAATTTTTTTTATGGCCTTCAAAGTTTCTGAAAATCAGTTGGCCCCTCGAAAAAGGTGACATCTGACAACTAATTCAGACTTGGTGATACCGCTTAACTATATTTGGCAATAATGTACCTTAAAATATGCTGAACAAAGTTTCTTAAAATTATTCGCGAAAAAAAAATTTTGTCCTGTATTTTTTTTAAAAAAGTGTAGGAAAAAAATATTTTTTTTTACTTCTTTGAGCATAACCTTCAGGGACTCGTAATTTAACAATGTTTGGCAAAATTGTAGCCAACTTTTGTATGTTCCACAAAAATATTGGCCTTAGTATTTTCTATAAAGTTGCTGAACATACCCTGTACCAAAAAAATAGTTTTGTTACATAATAGTTAAATACCAAAATTTTTGGGGTACAATGTGGGTTTTTGAGCTATTTAGTGTACCTAGACACGTTCAAATTGTATTGAAATGTTCACAAAAGTTGTTCAGATTTACGTTGGCTATAATTTTTTCAAAGTTTTCAAAGTCCCTGAAAGTTATGCTGAAATAAGTGAAAACAAATAATTTTTTCCTTCACTTTTTCAAAAAAAAAGTAGCGGAAAATTTTTTTTTTCCAAAAATTGTTAAGAAGCTTTGTTCAGCATATTCCTAGCTACATTATTGTCAAATATAGCTAAGCGGTATCACCAAGTCGGAATTAGTTGTTGGACAAAAGCTGATGACACCTTTTTCGAGGGGCCCACAGATTTTCAGAAACTTTGGAGGCTCATTTAAAAAAAAAATCGTCACCAATTTCGCCAAACCGAGTAATCCTATACTACCCTTTGATAGTAGAATCGAACCTATACTGTCAAGTCCGTGTATTTTTCAACAAATGTTAATTTGTTGCATAGAGTAACTTTTGTTTTACGATATATGTATATTTAAATATTTTGTTTTGATCTAGTTTTGTAAAGACTTCAGCTTTAGTAATATTAATGTGGACGCTGTTCGGAAGCTGCATGACTTATATATATATATATTTTAAAAATACTAATTAAAATCTAGTTTTAATATCAGAAACTACCTTGTCCAAAACGAAAGTAGTCAGAGATTAAAATTGTCTGAGCTCGCTTACTAAGGAAAAGTTTTTAAAGATCATTATTTCTCATGGAAAAGTTATCAGAGACTATGTTTTCTTAGTAGTAGTTTCTGAAACTAAACAAGAGAGAGGTTAGTAAGATGTAAGTGTTCTAGTGAGACACTCAAGCTCACAAGTACATCTTCATGGAATAGGACTAGCAGAAAACGACGAATGCAGAGCATTCGAAACGATAGAACAATTTCTGTGCCTAAGAAAAACCTGTCTGAAACAAACAAAAGTTGTCAGAGACAAACATTTTCTAAGGAAAAGTTGTCAGAGACAACCATTACCTAAGGAAAAGCCTTTTCATGTGAAAAAGTTGCCAGAGACTACCTTTTCCTATGGAAAGAGGCTACCTTTCCTAAGGAAAAGTTGTCAGAGACAACGATTTCCTAAGGAAAAATTGTCGGAGGCAACCCTTTCCTAAGGAAAAATTGTCGGAGACAACCCTTTCCTAGAGAGACAGAGACAACATTTTTCTAGGGAAAAGTTGCAAGTGACAACCATTTCCTAGGGAAAAGTCAATGACGACCTTTCCTTAAAAAAGTTGTCAGACATTACCTTTTTCTAAGGAGAAGTTGTCAGAGAGTACCTTTTCCTAATGAAAAAGACAACATTTACCTAAAGTAAAGTTGTCAGAGACGACCTTTTGCTAAGGAAAATTGTCAGATACCAACTTTCAAAGAAAAAGTTGTTAGAGACTACCTTCTCCTAAGGGAAATTTTACAGAGACAACCTATTCCTAAGGAAATGTTGTTAGAGGCTACCTTTTTGTAAGGATAAGTTGTCAGAGACAACGATTTCCTAAGGAAAAATTGTCGGAGACAACCCTTTCCTAAGGAAAAATTGTCGGAGACAACCCTTTCCTAAGGAAAAATTGTCAGAGACAAACCTTTCCTAGAGAGATAGAGACAACATTTTCCTAGGGAAAAGTTGCAAGTGACAACCATTTCCCAGGGAAAAGTCAATGACAACCATTTCCCAGGGAAAAGTCAATGACAACCTTTCCTTAAAAAAGTTGTCAGACATTACCATTTTCTAAGGAGAAGTTGTCAGAGAGTACCTTTTCCTAATGAAAAGTCGCAAGAGACTTCCTCTTCCTAAGGAAAAGTTGTCAAAGTCAACTTTTTCATAACATAAAGTTGTTGGCAAAGACCATGTCCGAAGGAAAATTTGGCAGAGACAAAAATTTTCTAAGGAAAAAATTAGTCAGGAGCAACCATTTCCTAGAAAAAAGTTTTCGGAAGCAACAATTTCCTAGAGAAAAGTTGTCAGAGAAAATTATTTCCTAGGGAAAAGTTGTCAGAGACAAACATTTCCTAGGGAAAAGTTGTCAGAGACAAACATTTCCAAAGAAAAAGTTGTCAGAGGCTATATTTGCCTAAGAAAAGTTGTCAGAGACTACTTTTTCCTGAGAAAAGGGTTGTCAGAGACTTGCTTTTCCAGTGGAAAAGTTGTCAGGGACTAGCTTCTATGATCAGAGACATTCTTTCCTCCGTCAGAGACAACCTCTCCCTATGGAAAAGTTGTCAGAGACAACCTGTTCCTATGGAAAAGTTATCAGAGACAACCTTTTTCTATTGAAAAGTTGTCAGGAGCAACCTTTTACTATGGAAAAGTTGACAGGAGCAACATTGTCAAAGTTTTCGCAGATAACCTTTTCCTATGGAAATGTTGACAGAGACAACCTTTTCCATTGAAAAACTGTCAGGAGCAACATTTAATTATGGAAAAGTTGTCAGAGACATCCTGGGAGACTACCTTCGCCCGAAATTTTAGGGATCTCCTTTTCTTAAGTAAAAGTCCTCGGAATCCACATTTTTCCTTGGAATTCTATGTATAAGTTGTCATACACAATATCTTCTTTAAGCCAAGTTGTCAGAGATTGTTATTAATAATACCCTACACGGAGGAAAATCTAAATTTTTAATATGTTTGCATTGAAATAAAATATAATTTGAACCAAAACTTTTAAATATCATAAAAATCAAATATCAAATAAATTTTATTTGATATACTCGTATTACAGCAAGATATGTTTGTGAACTGACTTTCACAAATAAAATATGTTTTACACACAATGAAAGTTACGGTTTAAGAAGTTTTCCAAATATATTTATTTAAACAATTATTGTAAAACTTTGCTGAATTTTTAATATTTAAATTAATTTTTTTATAGATTTCGTGTTAATACTTTATAGTTAACCAGTAAGGAAAGGCTAAAGTCGGGCGGGCCGACTATATAATACCCTACACCACTCTCGTAATATTGGATAACTCTGATATATAAATTTTGTAATTCAAGTACAATTTGTTTACATAAATATACTTTTGGGACATTTTATACTTAAATAATACCCTGTACCACAGTGTGGTGTAGGGTATAAAAACGATTAGATCTGAAGAGCCAAATCGGATGAAACATATATATGGGAGCTATAGCTAAATCTTAACCGATTTTCTTCAAATTCGGCTATTTTGGTTCATGGATCAAGAAACTTTACCATTCTAAATTTGAAAACGATTGGATGTAAAATACAGCTTCTATAGAAGTAAAGGGCAAAATCGGACGAAACATATATATGGGAGCTATAGCTAAATCTTAACCGATTTTCTTCAAACTCGGCAATTTTGGTTCATGGATCAAGAAACTCTACCATTCTAAATTTGAAAATGATTGGATGTAAAATACAGCTTCTACAGGACTAAAGAGCAAAATCGGACGAAACATATATATGGGAGCTATAGCTAAATCTTAACCGATTTTCTTCAAATTCGGTAATGTTGGTTCATGGATCAAGAAACTGTGCCATTCTAAATTTCAAAATGATTGGATGTAAAATACAGCTTCTACAGGACTAAAGAGCCAAATCGGATGAAACATACATATGGGAGCTATAGCTAAATATTAACTGATTTTCTTCAAATTCGGCAATGCTAGTCCATGGATCAAGAAACTCTACCATTCTAAATATCAAAACGATTGGATGTAAACTACAGCATCTATAGGACTAAAGGGTCAAATCGGACGAAAGATATGTATGGGAGCTATATCTAAATATTAACAGATTTTCTTCAAATTCGGCAAAGTTGGTTCATGGATCAAGAAACTCTACCATTCTAAATTTCAAAAGGATTGGATGTAAAATACAGCTTCTATAGGACTAAAGGGCAAAATCGGACGAAATATATATATGGGAGCTATATCTAAATATTAACAGATTTTCTTAAAATTCGGCAATGTTGGTTCATGGAGCTATATCTGGGAGCTATATCTAAATCTGAACCGATTTCAACCAAATTCAATAGGGATCTTTACAGCTGCGAAATACTCTAAACTGCAAAATTTCAGAACGATCGGAGTGAAATTGCGACCTGTAGTCGACGAACAACTTTACATGGACAGACGGACGGACGGACAGACATGGTTAAATCGACTCAGCTAGTGATTCTGAGTCGATCGGTATACTTTAAGGTGGTCTAGCTGTGTTATTTTCAGGTGTTACAAACATCTGCCGTGAAACAAACTTATAATACCCTGTACCACAGTGTGGTGTAGGGTATAAATATTAGGATTGAAACAGTTTTGTTTCGAACTATATTCTCTCAAACATATAATATTTGTATGTGTCAAATATTATATATTTAGAGTGCACCAGAAATATGTGTATATTTCAAGCAGAATATGTTTGGACAATATACTACAGAAGCGATTTTTTTCAGCGTGTACAATTTGTTTACGTTTGATTCACAAATTATTTAAAATGCTAATCTACCTCGGCGTATGATCAACTTTAAATTAACTTTACATTGTATTGCTTTACGTGTTTTTTAGTTTCCGGAACTAAATATGTATAACTAATTAGACGTATTACTCTTATTCGTATGAGATCCATACCGACCAATTCCAGTATTTTGCCCAGAACATTTACTAAAGACCCTTGAATATATATAAGTATTATTACTGGTTTAAAAGATCCTAAAATCATTTCCTTTTTGAGATTCGTGAGAGTTTTGTGTTACGTTCAAGAAAATCAGAAATTTTCGTGTTTTTAGTTTGATGATTTAAACAGAATTTTAAAAATGTCTAAAAACACTATATATATTACTTTCAGTATAAAGTAATGTACGCTCTCTCAGTTAATTCGTTCAAGAATAATGGATAATTTCGTAAAACTGCATTTGTACTTGCGATTTCTTTAAATTCAGTATCCCATAAAAATTACAAAATATTATTTTTTCAACAAATGATACGGTTCCATCACTTACACAGAAAATATTTTAGCTGAAAATGAAACTGGTAAAGTAAGGAATGATATCAGGAAGAAGTCTAATCAGTTGCTTATTTTTTTCGATTAATTCTTGAATAAACTTTTCGAATCAATGCATGTTTTACTGACTCAATTTGTTTTATTAGAATGAACAAGTCAGTGGAACAACTTCATTTCTTTTTGTCCCCTTTATTTTATTCCGCTTGGGAACATAGGGCTTCAACAAGATATTTCCAACTTATTCTAAACAAATTCATTAATAAATAATAAAATGTTGTTTAAAGCTTCAATTAGATTGTAATTTAATTCAATTTTTCGTTTTTATAGTGCAGAAACATTTTTATGAAAGTTTTTCACAAAAATATTAAAAGTTTTGCTCCAATACTGCTAACATATCGCTCATTTAGAAAAAGAACGCCACAACTCAAAATATGTTTTTTGAAGTGCTCATACTAAAGGTCCTATATTTCAATATCTACAAGCTGATGCATGATTGGGCTAATTCCTGAGGAAGACAAGAATGTTTGGCGCAATTCAGAAGTTATGTCATTCCATTCTGTCAAATAGTTATTTTTGCATAGATCATTTAAATCACTCTTAAGTGAAATGTCATAACTCAAAATGTGACGTTATTTTTCTAAATGAGCGATATATCGGAAATTTTTTAAAATCTTTAGTAATCGTTTATTTAAAAGCTCTCTATGTGCCCTAAAGTGGTTAAGCATTTCCTCTCAAGTCATAAATCATATGCAACACTCTGCTAAACTTCCCTGTGTTGACCAAGAGTATGAAGATGATCCTGACCAAAGCCAAAGACTGGCAGAAAGTTCAAAAGTTTATAGTGCAAATATAAAACACAAGTCGATTTATTGAGTTTACACCATAAGCAAACACCAGGCAACATCATCGGTAAGAAACTCCAAGCAAACAAGAAGAAAAATAGCGTAAAAGAAAAACAAAGAACAAACAGCCCAAAAACACTACCAATGTGTGCCCCCTCCCCTCTAGCACATGGTTAATATGTTGCCTTAGCTTAAGGAATATTGTGCCGGCCTTTTGGCCTTAATAATGTTCAGCTCATACATTTCACCTTAGTCGTCGTCGCCATCGTCAGCATCATCTTCTTCCACTTCGTTTTTCCTAAGTTCTAAGACTCAGCAAGTAATGTCTAGTTCTTCTTTAGAATTCATCGGCTTATTTGTGTGAGCTGTATAGCGGGTAGAGTTTTTATTAATATTCTTGGACTTCTACGAGTATGGCAAAGACTGTCATAAACTTTTTAATACATTGTCTTATTTTGGTTGGTGGCTAATGCCATTCTGAGTATTGGCACCGATGGTCCGCGGGAGAATTTTGTTTGTATTATAATGTCGCCCCATGTTTGTTTTGGTTTTAGTTTGAAAATTGCTTATGAAGATTCGAGTTTATGCGATTTTATGTTCAACTGATATTTCTCCCATAATAACTCAAGCTGAGCGCGACATATATCGATTACCGGAAAATTTTGTTTTGAGAAATTTTCGGGAAACACAATTTAGTGTTCCGTGGAAGTGCTAATGAGAATATGGTATTGAAATGTGAAGTGTGCTTAATTATACCCTACACCACACTGTGGTACAGGGTATTATGGCTTTGTGCATTTGTTTGTGACACCCAAAAGGAGAAAAGATAGATCCATTGTTTATTATACCGATCGACTTGTAATCACTTTTTTGAGTCGATTTAGCTATGTCCGTCTGTCTGTAGATGTATTCTTGTAATCAAAGTACAGGTCGCAATTATGGTCCGATCTCAACGAAACTTTGCACATATCTTTCTTTAGATCCATGGACGATCCGTATTGAATTTGATTAAAATCGGTTCAGAATTACATATAGCTCCCATATAGTATATGTACCTCAGATTTGGCATATATACACTGTATAAGCAACATTTTTGAACCGATTTGTAAAAAAATTCACAGAGAGTAGTTTCGTGACACACTTAGAGACAATACAAAATTTGGGTTAAATCGGTTCAGATTTAGATATGGCCCCCATATATATGTTACCCCCGATTTTACATGTAAGCGCTGTAGAAACTGTATTTTATATCCGATCAGTACGAAATTCGGCAGAAAGAGCTTTCTTATTACATGATGGAATACCGCCAAATTCTGAGAAAATCGGTTCAGATTTAGATATAGCCCCCATATATATGTTAGCCTCGATGTGACATCTAGAGACTGTATTTTATATCCGATCAGTATGAAATTTTATAGAAAGAGGTTTCTATTTTACATGAATGAGTATTCAGGGAAAATCGATTCAGATTTATATATAACCTCCATATATACATTCCTCCTGGTTTTGTTACAAAGCGCTATAGAAGTTGTACTTTACTTCCGATCATTACAAAATTCTCCAGAAAGGTGCTTCTCAATTTAGGAACGAATATTGCTTAATTTAGAATTAGATATATCCACATTAGGCCGGGTCGATTTGTGGGGAGGCAAAAAAAGTCGCAATTGATCAGTGAAAATCGAATTCTAGGGATCAAAATAAGAAACTTTGCCGAAGGAACCGAATTCTGATGTCCCGGAATTTGTGTCGAACTTTTGGGTAGGGGCAAATTTTGAAAAATCCCACTTTGACCCATTTAGAGTGCTCCAATCGAGTCCAAATGTATGACCGACCCTCACTAACTTTGGAGGCCCGACCCACCCATGCCAGTGGCACACCCCCTGGAACCCCCTGGGGATTCCATGCATTTGGACTCGATTGGAGCACTCTAAATGGGTCAAAGTGGGATTTTTTCCGGGACATCAGAATTCGTTTTAAAGGTATGGTTCCTTCGGCAAAGTTTCTTATTTTGATCCCTAGAATACGATTTTCACTGAGCACTTCACTGAGTGGGGGTCGGTCATACTGGTTTTTTTTTGACATTGTCTTATTCAATAAAACTATTTATGACTAAAAGTACTATTGAACTGTTTACTTTGAAAGTGGTTCAGAATGGAATCTTACTGGCCAAAAGTGAAATTTTTTGTCATCGCCGATTTCTGAAATTTTAATGCCATTAATAGCAAACATATTAAGACTAGGGTAGCCAAAAAATTAGATCAAAATATTTATTATTGAGGTCGTGGTGTGCTGCTGAAAACAAATATTTTATGTAATTTTGAAAAAAAAACCTAATTTTTGTATATTTTTGTAGAAGGAAATTGTAATTTCTCGCAAACTAATATCGATAGAGGGTTACGTAGGTAGGAGAGTACTCTTAGAGAAATTGCCAAAAGTATTACTGTACTGTTTACACGTGGTTTGTTACAACATATTTCCACAGGTACTATATTTTTGTCAAATTGGAATTTTAGTGGAATGAAACTTTTTAGCATCAAGAGACTTCAAGAAGATGTTGGTACCAGAATAAAGATAAAAGTGTCCTCTTTAAGCCTATATATACTTTTGTACCAGGCCCGACCAGCATGTAGAACACTTTTTTTTAATTTTAATGACATTATTCGGCAAAAAATTGATTGTTCTTTTTATTTTACCTGATCATATGACTATGTTGTAGGTACACCAAGCCAAGTTGTGTGTGTTTTATGACATATTTATCATATTTATGACATCTTAACCATTTTTAGTTTTTTGGGTCGTTTTTATACCCTATACCACACTGTGGTACAGGGTATTATAAGTTTGTTTCACGGCAGATGTGTGTAACACCTGAAAATAACATAGCTAGACCCACCTTCAAGTATACCGATCGACTCAGAATCACTGGTTGAGTCGATTTAACCATGTCTGTCCGTCCGTCCGTCCGTCCGTCTGTCCATGTAAAGTTGTTCGTCGACTACAGGTCGCAATTTCACTCCGATCGTTCTGAAATTTTGCAGTTTCGAGTATTTCGCAGCTGTTAAGATCGCTATTGAATTTGCTTGAAATCGGTTCAGATTTAGATATAGCTCCCATATATATCTTTCGTCCGATTTGGCCCTTTAGTCCTATAGAAGCTGTATTTTACATCCAATCGTTTTGAAATTTAGAATGGTAGAGTTTCTTGATCCATGAACCAACATTGCCGAATGTGAAGAAAATCGGTTAAGATTTAGCTATAGCTCCCATATATATGTTTCGTCCGATTTGGCCCTTTAGTCCTATAGGACTATATATAGAAACTGTATTTTGCAACCCAATCGTTTTGAAATTTAGAATAAACAATTTATAAATGAATTACAAAATTTATATTTCAGAGTTATCCAATATTACGAGAGTGGTGTAGGGTATTATATAGTCGGCCCCGCTTGCTACAATCATTTGAAGGACATAATTTGAAGAAATATGGGAACAGCAAGTTAACTCTCCTGGACAAAAACAATACAAGTAATACATCTTCAGACGCAGATATGTTCACGGTGTCATTTGTGCCATTGCGATTGATAAAGAATTTGGAAGACTCGGAACCTTCGACCCGTACGACGCAGACAAATGATATTTGGAAAAATCAAACACCATCTTCTACAAAATACTGCAGACCAATCAAATTTGAATTTAAAAAAGTAACTCATGATACTAATAAGAAAGAAGTCAATGATATAAGAACCCAAATTACAAGACTGCAGCCATTAGAAGTAGAATTGAAGTTAGCTACCAGTTAGTGCTAACCATGATAGATGGAAAAATTGGCCAGCCCTTGACTGACACAAAAGCTTTATCCAGCTGCATTATATATCAATCTAATATTATCTCAAAAAATATTAGTAAATCTATTTACTTTTTTGTTTTATCTAAATTATTATACCCTCCACCATAGGATGGGTGGTATATTCATTTTGTCACTCCGTTTGTAACACCTCTAAATATTTATCTGAGACCCCACAAAGTATATATATTCTTAATTTTCGTAAAATTCTAAGACGATTTTGCCATGTCCGTCTGTCCATCCGTCCGTCTGTGGTAATCACGCTACAGTCCGTAATAATAGAGCTAGGTTGATCAAATTTGGTAGAAATATTTCTTATAGTTGCAGGTTGTTTGGGATTGCAATTGGGCCATATCGGTCAATGTTTTGATATAGCCCCCTAAAAGGACCCTCTAGATTTTACTTCTTAGCGCAAAAAAAACATAAATTTCAACGAATCGGGCTGAAATTTTATAATATGACTTTATTTGTGCCCGAAACCATTCAAATGCTGTCCATGGTGGAGGGTATATAAGATTCGGCCAGGCCGAGTTTAACGCTTTTACTTGTTATCAATTTAAATTGAATTTAATAACATTAAAGTATGTTCTGGTATTAAAGTTAAAAACTGTTTACTTTAGGTACGAAATGGTCCATTTGTGTGAGAGGTACCAAAGGGGCGGGCCAATAACGCCCACTATTCTTTGGACTCTAGGTACTATAAAAGCATTACACTGTACAAAATGTCAAGTATTTATATGCCCTGGTATTAAAGTTATAAGCTGTTAACTTTTGGTGTAAAATGGTCCACTTGTGTGGGAGGTACCAAAAGGGGCGTGCCAAATACGGCCACTTTTCTCTAGACTCTAGGTACTATAAAAGCATTGCACTGTACGAAATTTCAAGTATTTATATGCACTGGCATTAAGGTTAAAAGTTGGTACAAAGTTAAAAATTGGTACAAAAAGGTCCATTTGTATGGAAGGTACCAAAAGGGGCGTGCCAAATGCGGTCACTTTTCTCTGGGCTCTAGGTACTATAAATGCATTGCAATGTACGAAATTTCAAATATTTGTATGCACTGTCATTAAAGTTAAAAGCTGTTAACTTTTGCTACAAAAATATCCATTTGTGTGGTAGGTACCAAAGGGGCGGGCCAATAACGCCCACTATTCTCTAGACTTTAGGTACTATAAAAGCATTACATTGTACAAAATTTCAAGTATTTGTATTCACTGGTAATAAAGTTTTAAGCTATAAACTTTTGGTTCAAAATTGTCCATTTGTGTGGGAGGTACCAAAAGGGGCGTGGCAACTTCGCAAATTTTTCTCGTGGTAATAGTGACTAATAAACTAATGCTATGTGTAGAATTTCAGAGGATTCAAATAAGTACTATAGAATTTATTAAATAATCAATATTTCACTAAATGTTAACCCTTTGTGGGGGAGGTACTAGAAGGAGTGGACCAGTGATGGTCCGTCGTAAACTGTGACGTATATGACATACATTTGAGACGTATTCGACATACGTATATAACGTCGTAAACCTAATGTCGGAAACATGACTTTGTCACTAACAATAATTAATTAGCAAATCAATAGAAAAGAAAAAAATATTTATTT
This sequence comes from Eudasyphora cyanicolor, assembly GCA_963930755.1. Classification (NCBI taxonomy): domain Eukaryota; kingdom Metazoa; phylum Arthropoda; class Insecta; order Diptera; family Muscidae; genus Eudasyphora; species Eudasyphora cyanicolor. The sequence continues at coordinate 25,847,801 of OZ005735.1, forward strand.
TGAACTTTCAAGTTTATTTATTGGTTCAAATGAATTATTATTTGTTTAAAAATTAGGTATATTCTTCACTCGAATCTCTTCAATGCCTTCAAAGTTGTCTTTTTTCGCGTATTTTAAGTGAAAAGTAAACTTCCAGCAACTTTTTAGATCGTTCCAATTCTAATAGATTTCGAAAATCAGCATGCACATGAGACCAAATGGAGAAAATGCCTTCTAATTATGCAGTTGACGCTGGGATCATCAGTAATTTTAGAGCAAATGATGCCAATGCGTTATGTCGACTTTTTGCCATATTCCAGAATAAGTCAGGCCTTCTATTTTTTGAAGCAAGCACAGGAATGGGTGGGGTGTCAATGTTTGTTGGAGAGCGGCAGACAAACTACAAACTTTGATATATGCTTTGAAAAAATTGTCTCGTGTGAATCAGATCTTATATAATATTTTGCAAAAAAAACTGAAACTGAACGATTTACGGCCGTTTTCAGGTAGCTCCGTTAAATGTTAACTGGTACTTTAACGACCCGTTAAAATTTAACTGACAGTTTTAACTGAAAATAAGTCATTAAATTTAACTGGAATATTTTCACCAGTTAAGTGCTTTAACCGGAGAAAAATATGAATTGTCAAAAAAAAAAATATTTAAAAAAGCCAGTAAGGTCAACAGGCATAGCAAAGATTCATAAAATAGGGAATATAAAAATGTTTAGATGATTCATGGGGCAATTGTTTTGGAATTAATCTGTCAATTTGTGGGGGTACCAGAAGGGGATCGACAAATTCGATTATTTTGCACTGAACAATGGGTTTTTGTAAGACAATGCACTGTACCGATTTTTAAGCGTGTGCACTAATATTAATGTTTCGAGCTACTAAATGTTGGTCTAATTTGGCCGCATATTGCGGAAGGTACCAAAAGGGAGTGGAGTCACTAGGCTATGGGCCCTATCAAAATGTACACTGCATACAATATCAAGTATTTAAATGTAATGGTCACTTTTTGTGGGAAGTACCAAAAGTTACACAAGATTCGGGTAAAGAGTACTAGCTGAACCTGGTCTACGTCGTTGCCGCTGATTTCCGATCCCACTCTAGATACATATACACAAAATTCCAGCACTCTCGTTAACAAATTGTGCGAGATATCTCAATTTCAAAATTCAGCTTATATTGGCGGTGCCACGCCCATTGGTCCGATTCCGCCAATTTTTGGACCAATCACATAAACTGCCGCTAAATGCAGCCATTTAGCCGCCTATACGGAACAGACAAGAAAAATGCACATCCTCTTTTAAATATTTACACATTGAGGAGGGGTAAAGTCTGGAAGGAGTGGGACAATTCGGCACGTCTTTAATCCACCTATCACCTGAAGTCAATCGGTTACCCCTTTCGAGAGTTAAAGTGCGCATCATGCAGACAGGCTTTCGGAAGAAGGGCAACGCTGAAGTAAATTAAAATGTCCTCAAAAAGTTTTCTTTCAATACGTATATCATTCATTCAATGTGCACTTTTTCCATAGCAGACGAAATACGTGCATATGTATGTATGTACAGGGTTGCCCATATTCGACGGACCCATGTTTTTTAAAAAAAAATCAAAGAAAAAAATAAAAATTTGGCGGTTGGCAATCTTAATCATTTAATTTGTTCCAAGTAGATTTGTTTACATCAATTTTTGAATATGATATCTCTCAAATGGCCGCCTCTGGCGTTGATGGCGTATTGTGCCCTTTTTGCAGCATTTTCCATCGTTTTCGCCAACATTTCGGCCGGAATAGCGGCTATTTCTTCACGAATGTTGTCCTTGAGCTCTTCTACGGTCCTTGGCTTGTTAACGTAAACCTTTGACTTCAAATATCCCCACAAGAAGAAGTCAGGCGGCGTCAAATCGGGCGAACGCGGTGGCCAGTCCAAATCACCACTTTTCGACATCAAACGGCCCGGAAACAAATTCTTCAGAAAATCGATTGTTATGCGACTTGTGTGCGGTGGAGCGCCGTCTCGTTGAAACCAGAACTGCCTCATACGCTTTCGACGAATAATTGGCATCACAAAATTGGTCATCATGTCGCGATAACGCTCCTGGTTGATGGTAACAGCATGGCCATTTTCGTTTTGGAAGAAAAACGGCCCAATGACCGTTTTCGCACTAACGCCGCATCAAACTGTGACTTTTTCGTCATGAAGAGGCAAATTCTTGAATCTCCTGAGGATTTTCAGTGGCGTAAATACGGCAATTTTGCTTATTTACGGTCCCATTCAATGTGAAATGGGCTTCATCGGACATGAGTTTTGAGTTTTGAGTTGAGTTTTGAGTTTTCACAATTGACTTCTTCTGTTGAATGTAAATTTCAACTATTTCAGAGCGCTCGCGTGGCGTGTATTGTTCCATGGTAAAAATCTGCTTGGACTGACGCTTCAAACGCGGTATGTCATTAAGCGATCTGACATCTCTGTCAAAAGTTATGGCGTTGCCAGATGGGTCCGTCGAATATGGGCAACCCTGTATATCCTCCTCCAATAAAAATGGTCTCCAGTCCCTTCTGCTACCTTCCTCGCAAAGCAGCCAAATCATACTGCAACAAAATAACAAAATATTGCTTGAAATCGGTTCAGATTTAGATATAGCTCCCATATATATCTTTCGTCCGATTTGGCCCTTTAGTCCTATAGAAGCTGTATTTTACATCCAATCGTTTTGAAATTTAGAATGGTAGAGTTTCTTGATCCATGAACCAACATTGCCGAATGTGAAGAAAATCGGTTAAGATTTAGCTATAGCTCCCATATATATGTTTCGTCCGATTTGGCCCTTTAGTCCTATAGGACTATATATAGAAACTGTATTTTGCAACCCAATCGTTTTGAAATTTAGAATAAACAATTTATAAATGAATTACAAAATTTATATTTCAGAGTTATCCAATATTACGAGAGTGGTGTAGGGTATTATATAGTCGGCCCCGCTTGCTACAATCATTTGAAGGACATAATTTGAAGAAATATGGGAACAGCAAGTTAACTCTCCTGGACAAAAACAATACAAGTAATACATCTTCAGACGCAGATATGTTCACGGTGTCATTTGTGCCATTGCGATTGATAAAGAATTTGGAAGACTCGGAACCTTCGACCCGTACGACGCAGACAAATGATATTTGGAAAAATCAAACACCATCTTCTACAAAATACTGCAGACCAATCAAATTTGAATTTAAAAAAGTAACTCATGATACTAATAAGAAAGAAGTCAATGATATAAGAACCCAAATTACAAGACTGCAGCCATTAGAAGTAGAATTGAAGTTAGCTACCAGTTAGTGCTAACCATGATAGATGGAAAAATTGGCCAGCCCTTGACTGACACAAAAGCTTTATCCAGCTGCATTATATATCAATCTAATATTATCTCAAAAAATATTAGTAAATCTATTTACTTTTTTGTTTTATCTAAATTATTATACCCTCCACCATAGGATGGGTGGTATATTCATTTTGTCACTCCGTTTGTAACACCTCTAAATATTTATCTGAGACCCCACAAAGTATATATATTCTTAATTTTCGTAAAATTCTAAGACGATTTTGCCATGTCCGTCTGTCCATCCGTCCGTCTGTGGTAATCACGCTACAGTCCGTAATAATAGAGCTAGGTTGATCAAATTTGGTAGAAATATTTCTTATAGTTGCAGGTTGTTTGGGATTGCAATTGGGCCATATCGGTCAATGTTTTGATATAGCCCCCTAAAAGGACCCTCTAGATTTTACTTCTTAGCGCAAAAAAAACATAAATTTCAACGAATCGGGCTGAAATTTTATAATATGACTTTATTTGTGCCCGAAACCATTCAAATGCTGTCCATGGTGGAGGGTATATAAGATTCGGCCAGGCCGAGTTTAACGCTTTTACTTGTTATCAATTTAAATTGAATTTAATAACATTAAAGTATGTTCTGGTATTAAAGTTAAAAACTGTTTACTTTAGGTACGAAATGGTCCATTTGTGTGAGAGGTACCAAAGGGGCGGGCCAATAACGCCCACTATTCTTTGGACTCTAGGTACTATAAAAGCATTACACTGTACAAAATGTCAAGTATTTATATGCCCTGGTATTAAAGTTATAAGCTGTTAACTTTTGGTGTAAAATGGTCCACTTGTGTGGGAGGTACCAAAAGGGGCGTGCCAAATACGGCCACTTTTCTCTAGACTCTAGGTACTATAAAAGCATTGCACTGTACGAAATTTCAAGTATTTATATGCACTGGCATTAAGGTTAAAAGTTGGTACAAAGTTAAAAATTGGTACAAAAAGGTCCATTTGTATGGAAGGTACCAAAAGGGGCGTGCCAAATGCGGTCACTTTTCTCTGGGCTCTAGGTACTATAAATGCATTGCAATGTACGAAATTTCAAATATTTGTATGCACTGTCATTAAAGTTAAAAGCTGTTAACTTTTGCTACAAAAATATCCATTTGTGTGGTAGGTACCAAAGGGGCGGGCCAATAACGCCCACTATTCTCTAGACTTTAGGTACTATAAAAGCATTACATTGTACAAAATTTCAAGTATTTGTATTCACTGGTAATAAAGTTTTAAGCTATAAACTTTTGGTTCAAAATTGTCCATTTGTGTGGGAGGTACCAAAAGGGGCGTGGCAACTTCGCAAATTTTTCTCGTGGTAATAGTGACTAATAAACTAATGCTATGTGTAGAATTTCAGAGGATTCAAATAAGTACTATAGAATTTATTAAATAATCAATATTTCACTAAATGTTAACCCTTTGTGGGGGAGGTACTAGAAGGAGTGGACCAGTGATGGTCCGTCGTAAACTGTGACGTATATGACATACATTTGAGACGTATTCGACATACGTATATAACGTCGTAAACCTAATGTCGGAAACATGACTTTGTCACTAACAATAATTAATTAGCAAATCAATAGAAAAGAAAAAAATATTTATTTTGAACTTTCAAGTTTATTTATTGGTTCAAATGAATTATTATTTGTTTAAAAATTAGGTATATTCTTCACTCGAATCTCTTCAATGCCTTCAAAGTTGTCTTTTTTCGCGTATTTTAAGTGAAAAGTAAACTTCCAGCAACTTTTTAGATCGTTCCAATTCTAATAGATTTCGAAAATCAGCATGCACATGAGACCAAATGGAGAAAATGCCTTCTAATTATGCAGTTGACGCTGGGATCATCAGTAATTTTAGAGCAAATGATGCCAATGCGTTATGTCGACTTTTTGCCATATTCCAGAATAAGTCAGGCCTTCTATTTTTTGAAGCAAGCACAGGAATGGGTGGGGTGTCAATGTTTGTTGGAGAGCGGCAGACAAACTACAAACTTTGATATATGCTTTGAAAAAATTGTCTCGTGTGAATCAGATCTTATATAATATTTTGCAAAAAAAACTGAAACTGAACGATTTACGGCCGTTTTCAGGTAGCTCCGTTAAATGTTAACTGGTACTTTAACGACCCGTTAAAATTTAACTGACAGTTTTAACTGAAAATAAGTCATTAAATTTAACTGGAATATTTTCACCAGTTAAGTGCTTTAACCGGAGAAAAATATGAATTGTCAAAAAAAAAAATATTTAAAAAAGCCAGTAAGGTCAACAGGCATAGCAAAGATTCATAAAATAGGGAATATAAAAATGTTTAGATGATTCATGGGGCAATTGTTTTGGAATTAATCTGTCAATTTGTGGGGGTACCAGAAGGGGATCGACAAATTCGATTATTTTGCACTGAACAATGGGTTTTTGTAAGACAATGCACTGTACCGATTTTTAAGCGTGTGCACTAATATTAATGTTTCGAGCTACTAAATGTTGGTCTAATTTGGCCGCATATTGCGGAAGGTACCAAAAGGGAGTGGAGTCACTAGGCTATGGGCCCTATCAAAATGTACACTGCATACAATATCAAGTATTTAAATGTAATGGTCACTTTTTGTGGGAAGTACCAAAAGTTACACAAGATTCGGGTAAAGAGTACTAGCTGAACCTGGTCTACGTCGTTGCCGCTGATTTCCGATCCCACTCTAGATACATATACACAAAATTCCAGCACTCTCGTTAACAAATTGTGCGAGATATCTCAATTTCAAAATTCAGCTTATATTGGCGGTGCCACGCCCATTGGTCCGATTCCGCCAATTTTTGGACCAATCACATAAACTGCCGCTAAATGCAGCCATTTAGCCGCCTATACGGAACAGACAAGAAAAATGCACATCCTCTTTTAAATATTTACACATTGAGGAGGGGTAAAGTCTGGAAGGAGTGGGACAATTCGGCACGTCTTTAATCCACCTATCACCTGAAGTCAATCGGTTACCCCTTTCGAGAGTTAAAGTGCGCATCATGCAGACAGGCTTTCGGAAGAAGGGCAACGCTGAAGTAAATTAAAATGTCCTCAAAAAGTTTTCTTTCAATACGTATATCATTCATTCAATGTGCACTTTTTCCATAGCAGACGAAATACGTGCATATGTATGTATGTACAGGGTTGCCCATATTCGACGGACCCATGTTTTTTAAAAAAAAATCAAAGAAAAAAATAAAAATTTGGCGGTTGGCAATCTTAATCATTTAATTTGTTCCAAGTAGATTTGTTTACATCAATTTTTGAATATGATATCTCTCAAATGGCCGCCTCTGGCGTTGATGGCGTATTGTGCCCTTTTTGCAGCATTTTCCATCGTTTTCGCCAACATTTCGGCCGGAATAGCGGCTATTTCTTCACGAATGTTGTCCTTGAGCTCTTCTACGGTCCTTGGCTTGTTAACGTAAACCTTTGACTTCAAATATCCCCACAAGAAGAAGTCAGGCGGCGTCAAATCGGGCGAACGCGGTGGCCAGTCCAAATCACCACTTTTCGACATCAAACGGCCCGGAAACAAATTCTTCAGAAAATCGATTGTTATGCGACTTGTGTGCGGTGGAGCGCCGTCTCGTTGAAACCAGAACTGCCTCATACGCTTTCGACGAATAATTGGCATCACAAAATTGGTCATCATGTCGCGATAACGCTCCTGGTTGATGGTAACAGCATGGCCATTTTCGTTTTGGAAGAAAAACGGCCCAATGACCGTTTTCGCACTAACGCCGCATCAAACTGTGACTTTTTCGTCATGAAGAGGCAAATTCTTGAATCTCCTGAGGATTTTCAGTGGCGTAAATACGGCAATTTTGCTTATTTACGGTCCCATTCAATGTGAAATGGGCTTCATCGGACATGAGTTTTGAGTTTTGAGTTGAGTTTTGAGTTTTCACAATTGACTTCTTCTGTTGAATGTAAATTTCAACTATTTCAGAGCGCTCGCGTGGCGTGTATTGTTCCATGGTAAAAATCTGCTTGGACTGACGCTTCAAACGCGGTATGTCATTAAGCGATCTGACATCTCTGTCAAAAGTTATGGCGTTGCCAGATGGGTCCGTCGAATATGGGCAACCCTGTATATCCTCCTCCAATAAAAATGGTCTCCAGTCCCTTCTGCTACCTTCCTCGCAAAGCAGCCAAATCATACTGCAACAAAATAACAAAATATTCAATGAAATAACACTTTTTTAATATTTGATAAACATATTGTGCCCGATTTTCAGAAATTAAAAAAATATATAAATATGTCAAAATATTTTGGGAGTCATTCACAATAGTAATAAACTTAAAGTTATCTAACGGAACCTTCCTGAAAACCAATTTTTTAACGGGCCGTTTAAATTGTTCGTTAGGCTAACCGACTGTTAGCTAACTTTTTCAATAAAAATAACTAACGGAATATAAATTAAATGGTCTACAAAAGATGTGAAGAAAAGTGAATTTTATGATCTGAAAATATGTGCCTGCCGTCGTTGAAAAAGTAGATTTATCGGCGAAAGTAGTTGATTTTCCGATTTGAATTTAAATAATGTTCGGGTTGTACATTATATCATACCATTGCGTAAATATTGGTATTCGATGAAAAACATATATTTTCTCAAAAAAAAAAAATTATATAAAGTTGTATCTCGTATTTCGATTAGTTTTTATATGGTGTCTACCAGATTTTTACGTGAAGGGATGAAGTCTGCAGCGTCCTTATAATTGATATAACAGTTTACGACTTTTCATACATTTCAGACGGGTTTATGACGTATGTGACGTTTACACCTTTCTGACAGTCGTAAACCTACAAAATCATGTCGTGGACCATCCCTGGAGTGGACCAATATTGTCAATCTTGGTTGTTCAAATACAAAATATAACAAAAAAATTAGCTATGCAAGGTGTTTTTTTAAATATCGAGGAAATTGTTTTGTGGGAAAAGAATTTTTTTTGTTTTACAAAATTTATTATTAAAATGTTTTATGTATCAACGTATGAAATTCTTTTAATAAATAAAGACGATGAAAACAAAACCTTACATTTCCATGCTAAATATTAAAAAAATTCAAAAGTTCAACTTTGACCTTGATTTCCTCAATAACTGCTGACCCGATTTTATTGAAATAAAAACTGCCGAAAAACCTAAGGAGTTACCTGTCAAACAAAAAAAAAATACTAAAATATCTCTATCGGTTCCAAAGTTACAGAGTTTTGGTCAGTAAAAACGATTCTGAACAACTGTGCGCCGTCCTGCTATTAAACCAAGTGTAGTATCATTAAAAGTCTAGGTGGATAGCAGAAATATATTATTTACATTAAGTTCATCTGAAGACTTCAATTTTTCTATATTAGGTGGAAATTTTCGTATTTGGATTTTATTAAACCCCTTTTTCAATGGTGCATAGAGTGAAGCAGAATGGCGCTTATGCCACATTCAAAATAAACAGTTCAATTACTTCTTAAACAATATTTTTATGAATTTCCTATGGAAATTATATATATTTCATAGATATTGTTAAATTTTCATTTTAGATTGTAATGTGGAACTATAAACGCTCTACACAGGTATGTGTCTTAAGTCTTTTGTTTTCTGCACCATTCATCTTCTTCGAAAAGAAATGTGCCTGAACTATGATAACTCTCATTGCTGCCACTATTGTCGCGTTAATTTATTACACTTAGTTGAGCTACAAATCCGTTCTGTCACCCTTTACACCCATATCACCCACTATTGCCGCCTGTATACCCAGTTTTTTCACCCGATGATGATTCTCCATAAGGTGATTAGTATTCCACACCTCGATTATAACGACATATAAATAATACATCTATACACCCCTCAAAATAAACGGCAAACGACAGCGACAACGACAATATCATTGATGATGATGATGATAAATACATTAAAAAAAGGAACAAAAAAAACATATAAAGAAAAAAGAAGAGTATCATACATATTTCAAAATGCAGGCAACAAATCAATTTGTTGTTGATATTTTTCTTACGATCGCTGGTGACGATGAGTACGACACAAAGCCGAAACGAAATGAATCGATTCGAATCCAAACCAAACGCTAAATGATTGGAAGGCATTGATAGTCGGAATGTCAATTTTGGGCGGGTGAGGGTGCCAAAGGAGTGAGGTAGGCCGACAAGCTTAAAATGAGCATTTTAATTTTGCAAAACACGTAATTGAAATTAAATCATTTTTGTAAGGCACATAAACAAAAACACTTTTTTCTCCATTACTCTACCAATATGGCCAATACACACACACACTGAGATAGACAAACAGTCAAACGGACGGACAAACAGACACGGGAATCGAACCCCAATCGACTTCAAAAGTCTAGCGTACACACACACATACACCTGTAGTTTTTGGCGGCATGATTTACTGCACGCATTTTAAAATTTAACGCGCCTGCGCTTACGACTTTGAGTCTGCGCACTTATAGTTGTATATGTGAGGAGTGTGTAATGAAACCTGGGTTAATTTTATTTACTGTTTTTTTGAACAAAATTGAAAATATCAATTCTTTATCGATTTACTTTGTTTCTCTTTAAATACACTGGCATATATATGTATTTTTTTATATTTAATTTTGTTGTTATTTTATTTTTTAAAAAAATTTCTTTGTTCGCTTTTATGGCTGCTCGCATTGCTATAAAAACGTAGGTAAATTGTTGCTAATGAGGTTTATTAGTGGCATTTTTGTGTTGTGCGTTTTGTACATTATTTCATGGTTTATTTTGTAAGTGTGTTGTTTTTTTTGTTTTCTTCCATGTTCGTGTTTTACTTATTTTTTTATTGGCAAATTGTACTGTTGAACCGAATTGTGAAATTAAGCATGCTAAAGGGTACCGGGGCGAAAAGGGTGACGGTCGGCGAGATAATTTTGAAGGTGTGAATTATATGTAGGCCTCTGTCAAGCCTAATAGTGAAGGTCATTAATAGTGTCTTCAGAAGGTAAATGGGCGTTCCACGTTTTGACTTGAATTTGTTGAAGTGAATTTAATGATGAGGCGGCCATTTCAATGTATTTTAAAATGGATTTTATTTTTAAATTTGACACGTGCTGCAATGCACTATTAAAATAGGTACATTTACCAGAAAAATTTGTGGACAAATCATAAAGCGACAGAAAATTCAAGTTGTCGATAGTCCAAGCTTATGTTAAAATTTGAGTTGTTTAATGTAGTTTAGGTTGAAAGAGAGGAGATATAGTAACGTCTCAAATCCACGGACATACACATAACCCATCGGACTCTTGAAGCTCATGGCCGTATATTTCCAAAAATGTTCGTTAATTCGACTATACATTTAGGACCTATAAGCGATCAATATTACCCAATCAAGGATGAAGTGTTAGTCCGAAAGTATTCCCTCACTTTCAGAGGAAGGTATTAGAAGATCATTTATCAGTACGGAATTTCAAGCATTTGTATGGAACGCTATGATACCTCTTGGTACAATTTGTTTCCATTGTGTTGGAGATACCAACGGAGTTGCATACTGCAACCGGAAAGACAAGGATGTTTTTAAACTATGTTAAATACAAATTCCTACATTACTACAGCCATATTGGTATCAAAATGTGGACCAATAAATGCTATTTCTACTACACATTAAAAATTCATAAAAAGCAGTTCATATTTAAATGCTCACTTATATATATGAACATCACGATTTGGCATTTAACCGGAACATCCTAGAGTGGCTTCATTTGTGTAGAGCGAAAAAAAGTTTGCGAAAGCTTAAATGAAAATTTTGTTTGTTTTTAGCATATTCCCAAAATATTTAGTTTCCCGATTCAATACACCTCAAAAAATAAAATTTTTCTTTAATAAAATTTTCGGTGTTTAGTTTTTTCTAAAATCGAGCATTAGACAATAAAACTCGAGACAAACTTTCAACATACTTTTAATTTGAAGGTCACTTTTTCATATTTTCAATTTTTAATAAATTGGAAAGGCTTTTGTAAAACTATTGACCGCTGGGTTTAACTTTTATAAAAAACTATCACTAGAATACGCGGTCCTGCCCGGGTTGTCGTTTAACACAGTAATCCAAACATCTAAAGCTTGAAGATATGATAATGAAAACTCCGATTAAAAGACCAAGTTTGAAGCTGATCCAAATTCGATTAGGAAAATCCTTAGCTCTCACTGCCACAACAATTACCTTTGTACTATTGCTTATTATAAGTTAGATGTGTGTGTTTATTTGCAGTAGGACTTAAAGCCAACTTGTCAAAATTTTGTATTTATAAAAAATTTCTGAGAAATTTTTAATTTTTATAAAATTTGTGATAAATTTTGTATTTGTAGAAAATTTCTGAGAAATTTTGTATTTATAGAAAATTTCTGAAAATTTTTGTATTTATAGATATTTTCTGAGAAATTTTGTATTTAAAGATAATTTCTGAGAAATTTTGTATCTATAGAAAATTTCTGAGACATTTTGTATCTATAGAAAATTTCTGAGACATTTTGTATTTATAGAAATTTTTTCAGATATTTGGTATTTCTAGAAATTTTTTTAGATATTTTGTGTTTATAAAAAATTTCATAGAAATTTGGTATTTATAGAAAATTTCTTAGAAATTTGGTATTTATAGAAAATTTCTTAGAAATTTGGTATTTATAGAAAATTTCTTAGAAATTTGGTATTTATAGAAAATTTCTTAGCAATTTGATATTTATGAAAATTTCTTAGAATATAGGTATTTTTAGAAAATTTATTAGAAATTTGATTTATAGAAAATTTATTAGAAATTTGGTATTTAAAATGAACAAATATTTAGAAAAAAATTTCTAAGAAATTTTCTATAAATATAGAAATCGTCGGAGAAATTTTTTATTTATAGAAAGTTTCTGAGAATTATTTTTATTAAAAATTTCTGAGAATTTTTTTATAGAAAATGTCTGATAAATTTCGTATTTATAGAAAATTTCTGATAAATTTTGTATTTATAGAAAATTTTTGAGAAATTTTGTATTTATAGAAAATTTCTGAGAAATTTTTTACTTATAAAAAATTTCTGAGAAATTTTGTACTTATAAAAAATTTCTGAGAAATTTTGTATATATAGAAAATTTCTGAGAAATATCGCATTTATAGAAAATTTGTGAGAAAATTCGTATTCTGAAAAATTTTATGTTTATAGAAAATTTCTGAGAAATTTTGTATTTATAGAAAATTTCTGAGAAATATCGTATTTATAGAAAATTTGTGAGAAAATTCGTATTGAGAGAAAACTTCTGAGAAATTTTATGTTTCTAGAACATTTTTGAGAATATTTGTATTTATAGAAAATTTCTGAGAAATTTCATATTTATAGAAAATTTCTTAGAAATTTGGTGTTTATAGAAAATTTCTGAGAAATTTGGTATTTATAGAAAATTTCTGAGAAATTTGGTATTTATAGAAAATTTCTGAGAAATTTGGTATTTATAGAAAATTTCTGAGAAATTTGGTATTTATAGAAAATTTCTGAGAAATTTGGTATTTATAGAAAATTTCTGAGAAATTTGGTATTTATAGAAAATTTCTGAGAAATTTTGTATTTATAGAAAATTTCTGAGAAATTTTGTATTTATAGAAAATTTCTGAGAAATTTTGTATTTACAGAAAATTTCTGAGAAATTTTGTATTTATAGAAAATTTCTGAGAAATTTTGTATTTATAGAAAATTTCTGAGAAATTTTGTATTTATAGAAAATTTCTGAGAAATTTTGTATTTATAGAAAATTTCTGAGAAATTTTGTATTTATAGAAAATTTCTGAGAAATTTTGTATTTATAGAAAATTTCTGAGAAATTTTGTATTTATAGAAAATTTCAGAGAAATTTTGTATTTATAGAAAATTTCTGAGAAATTTTGTATTTATAGAAAATTTCTGAGAAATTTTGTATTTATAGAAAACCTCTGAGAAATTTTGAATTTATAGAAAAACTCTGAGAAATTTTGTATTTATAGAAAAACTCTGAGAAATTTTGTATTTATAGAAAATTTCTGAGAAATTTTTTTATTTATTAAAAATTTCTGAGAAATTTGGTGTTTATAGATAATTTCTGAGAAATTTTGTATCTATAGAAAATTTCTGAGAAAATTTGTATCTGAGATATTTGAATTTATAGAAAATTTCTGAAAAATTTTGTATTTATAGAAAATTTCTGAGAAATTTTGTGTTTATAGAAAATTTCTGAGAAATTTTGTATTTATAGAAAATTTCTGAGGAATTTTGTATTTATAGAAAATTTCTTAGAAATTTGGTATTCATAGAACATTTTGTAGAAATTTGGTTTTTATAGAAAATTTCTTAGAAATTTGGTATTTATAGAAAATTTCTTAGAAATTTGGTATACATAGAAAATTTCTGAGAAATTTTGTATTTATAGAAAATTACTGAGAAATTTTGTATCTATAGAAAATTTCTAAGAAGTTTTGTATCTATAGAAAATTTCTGAGAAATTTTATTTCTATAGAAAATTTCTGAGAAATTTTGTATTTATAGAAAATTTTTGAGAAATTTTGTATTTATAGAAAATTTCTAAGAAATTTTGTATTTATAGAAAATTTCTAAGAAATGTTGTATTTGTAGAAAATTTCTAAGAAATTTTGTATTTATAGAAAATTTCTGAAAAATTTTGTATTTATAGAAAATTTCTGAGAAATTTTGTATTAATAGAAAATTTCTGAGAAATTTTGTATTTATAGAAAATTTCTGAGAAATTTTGTATTTATAGAAAATTTCTGAGAAATTTTGTATTTATAGAAAATTTCTGAGAAATTTTGTATTTATAGAAAATTTCTGAGAAATTTTGTATTTATAGAAAATTTCTGAGAAATTTTGTATTTATAGAAAATTTCTGAGAAATTTTGTATTTATAGAAAATTTCAGAGAAATTTTGTATCTATAGAAAATTTCAGAGAAATTTTGTATCTATAGAAAATTGCTGAGAAATTTTGTATTTATAGAAAATTTTGTATTAATAGAATTTTAGAAAATTTCTGAGAAATTTATAGAAATTTCTGAAAAATTGTGTATCTATAGAAAATTTCTGAGACATTTTGTATCTATAGAAAATTTTGAGACATTTTGTATCTATGGAAAATTTCTGAGAAATTTTGTATCTATAAAAAATTTCTGAGATATTCTATATTTATAGAAAATTTCTGAGATAGTTTGTACTTATAGAAAATTTCTGAGAATTCCTTAAAATATGGATCTGTTACAGAATATGATGACCAATCAGTAATTAATATGTTTGCAGACTTCTTCGCAACGGCTTATTCAACATGCAGTTATGATCAACATAATGGTGATTTCGTTTCTGAAAAAATGTTGCCCCGTCGACAGAAATTCTGAAAAGTGTTTGCCCTTTTGTGGTGGAACTTTTTCAAAGTTCAAAAATGTGGTATAAAAGTCCTGTTATCGGAAAAGGGCAACGAAAATGTTACACTATTTGGCAGAAACGAAATCACCATAACTCTTATCCGCATCGCTAATTTAATCCTGTCCCTGATGGTATTCCTAGCAGCTGGTATTGGTTGTTTACGCCAACTGTGGAAGGAATCATACGTAATACCTCTCTTTTAATCTGGCAGTAAAACTGTGTAACAATTTTGTAGACAGACTTCCCGCCTCAGTCATTTATGCCGGCTACTTGGTATTTGGGTTTATTTCATATAACTTATTCTCCTACTTCATGTCGCCCAAACACACAGATAAGTAGTCTTCTTTTCCCAAAACATAATTTATTCAAAAATTTGTCACCCACAAAACTCAGACATAAAATTGTGTGTTAAATTAAACATTAAATGGTGCGATTTATGACGGATATCAGATTAACATGCAAAAAACGTGAGACACTTTAAGGCAATAATTCGTTATAAAATTTGAAAACATTGATGACAAGCTAAGCGGGAAGGAAAACCCCAGAATTCGACAGACAAAGTTAAACTGAAGAAATGCTTGAAACCATTCCATCACCTACTTGGCTAACCTAGAAATGAGTTTTTTGATTTCGTATTATTTATGAAACGATTTTTTTCATTATTTTAAAAAATTTAAGGCTTTTTGTTTCTTTTTTGTTGTTGCTATAGCTTTTGTAGTTTCTCATACTTCTTTTTTGCTAAATGAACAAAATCAAAACGAACAAATTAAAATTCATTCACTGTGTCCTGCCATAATTCATGTCAACATTTAGTTCAGCATAGTTTTTATGGTTTGATATTTTTTTTGCTGGTGCTTTTTTTATGACCTATCCCAAGCACATTCGTTAAATATTCGCAGTTATTTAAACAAAATGTCAACACAAATGGTCAGCAGCAGTCAAACAAACAGGCTACACACAGCCCACAAGACAACAAGACAAACAAACCCAACACTTGTACATTCTTTTGGCCTCCGGCTGACAAATATAATTTATGCCAACTCAACACAGTAGTAACCCTGCCGTGTAGTAATTTACGCTTTGGCAACACATTCAACAACAACAACACCATCATCAGCTTTAGCGACATGGGCAGCAGCAGCATGTTTGCCACCAACAACTAAGAACAGCAGAAGCTTCAGCAGCAGCCACATCCTTAAACATTATGCAGAAAATGAGAAAAGTCTGGGCATGCGCAACAGCTTTCTGTGAAGAGGAAGGAACACGTTCTTTCTTGGGCAAATATGTCACATTGGTTTGCCTCCAAAAAGGCAGACGGCAGAAGCGCAGGCGCACATTCACACACACACACCTTCCCCGACTGTCTTGCTGTCTGGCTGGCAGAAACACTCACGCCATCATCTATAATCACAACAAAAAGGGAAGCAACCGAACAAGCAATCAAAAGTTTACAACATTTTAGCAAATAACAAATAAACAACCAACCACAAGAACACAGTGCCAGGAACAAAATAAACCATCACAGAACAACACCCCGCTCAATGGCAACAGGAACTTCAGCAGCCAGAGACGTTTGCGCATGCTCAGCCACTAGTCGCTGTTGCTGCTGCAATAGCAACAACATTATACAAGTACATATAACAAAAGAAGTGTTCAACTTTAACACAGCGGGTGTGCATGAATTATTAACGACAACCAACAAAAATTATATTGAAGAGACGAAAAATTCTCGTCGTTGTGTTCCTGTTGTTATTGTTGTAGCACACAACGACAGCAACATCTACCTGAAGACAACAGCACCAACAACACTCACAATAATAATATCACACTGAACTCTACTTGTAGTACTCGGAGTCTTTGTCGTTTGTTGTCAGTGGAAACTCATCTTCTGCTTTGATTTGGTTAACAATGAATTAGGTAACCCAGCAAAGCTTGTGGCTTACAGGAGAGAACCATTTTTTTGCAGGACACTCTAAAATATAAGCAAGTTGGATCCCCTAAACAGGTGAATATGCTAGAGGTTATTCATGTCTGTCTGTCGGTGCATCTTAAGATTGTTCACAAATCTTGAGAATAATTGCTAGGAATGTTTTGCCGTTCCAAGGACAAAGTCTGGGAAATCTGTATACATATAGATACAGCCACCATACAGGAGAGCAAACAGTTTTCCTAAGGACATACTAAGATATCAGCAAGTTCGGTCCACTAAGCAGGAACATATACTAGACCTGATTCATATCTGCCTGTAGGTCCATCCCCCCGTCTTGAGTTTGAGACGGGGACGTATCCATGATTTTGGTTCGGGGGGGCTCAACCTTTTTTTCCATAACAAAGATAAACAATTAAAAAATTGCGTTTATTGTGTAGGTAATGGAAGTTAAGTTCCTTAGTTTTTTATTCCTAAATATAAATGTGTACTTTAGTACGAGATCAGTAAAACTTTTTATAATAAAATACGTAAGAGTTAAAATGTAATCTTCGATTTTTTGAAAGAAATATATCAATTATTTCATCGATTTTGACTTCATCTTTGTATATAGACATCAAAGCCAGATAAGATAGCCTTTCTCCTTCCATTCTGTTCCGGAGATAAGTTTTTATTCTTCTTAACGTCGAGAAACTTCGCTCAGCAGATGCCGTTGTCACAGGTAGTGTGGCCAGTATCTGCAAAAGGGTAAAAACGCTTGGGAACAAGTACTCATCACAAACTGAAATAGCATCTAATGCATTTGATGGCTTATCATTCTTCTGCTTCCAATAATCAATTCATATACTTATTTCAGCTAAAACAGATTTTGCTGAATTTTTTAAATCGTTTTTGTAAAAAAGTGTGACTTCTTCGAAATCTTCCTTTATTAGATTTACAACTCGTATCGGAACGATATTAAACAGACTTGTAATTATAGCTTCATGTTCGGAAAATCTATTATTTAAATGTGATATTACTTCGTCCAGATATGGTATGAACAATATTGTCTTAAAATACGCCTTGGCATCTGAACCAGGAATATTAGCCCTATACTTTTGAGTGCCTACTCTTCTAGGTAGTGCAGCTTCTATTCCAAAACTTCTTGCAAGTTGTGTGGATTCTTCAAACAGTTTATCAAACTCCGCATCTGAATTTCTACACATGTCACTTAATTTAGTCGTTGCCAATTTTATGATTTCGTAAGCCTTTATTATATCTAGTTTAATCGTTTGCAAATACCGTGATAAGTTCTGTGTAATGGCCAAAACCGTACTACTTTTTACCACACCCAATATAAAGTCAAATTTACATACACGGTTGTGCAAACTCATTCCATCAATGCAACCTACATGTTAAAAAGGAAGATAGATAAGAAATCATAAATGTAATTTTAACTTAATTTTCGCCATATCTGGTTATCATAAATATAAAGCCAACAAATAATTACACCCGTCGACAAAAACCAAATTTTTTCTTAGGTTTCTGTTTTAATACATAGATTCTGCTTCTAGACGTCAAAAAACGTCAAAATCTCCAAGCTTAGCTTTTAAAGTTTGTTTTTGTAAATTTTACATCGATAAGAAAGTTTTAAAGTTAAAACCTTACTAAATTAGCTATAACTTTTTAAATTATGCATCGATTTTCTTCGGAATGGGCTTGTTTAATTCATGACCGAACAGACTTTACGATAAAATCATAAAAATATAACATTTGTTCATAAAATGTTATCAAAAAATCACATTTTTTGCAATATTTTGTAATACTCGTATATCGTCGAAACCACTGAACGGATGGAAAATGGTATTATATGAAGTTGAAGGCTACCTAATATTTAATTCTTTAAAACCTTCCTCAACCAAATCGGATAAATGGTTCTCGAGTTATGTCACTATATGTGGTTCAACCACTAATTTCGTTCACAGGCTAAGAAAAAAGATAGGTTGAACCACATATTATGGCATAATTAGAGAACCATTCCTCCGAATTGGTTCAGGTAAGCTTTACAAACTTCAGAATTAAGTAGCCTTCAACTTCGCACAATACAATTTTCCATCCGTTCAGCGGTTTCGACGATATCTTACAAAGTATTGCAAAAAATCATATTTTTTGAGATAATTTTAATAATTTTTAAATAAAAGCCTCATAAAAACATCTAGAAACGCATAATTGTCATATTTTTGTGATTTTATCGTAAACTCTGAAAGCTTATGAATAAATTGAGACCACTTTTCTTATTTTTAGTTGTTATTACTTTTACTGTGCCATAATTAAAAATATTGAATAAGTTTGCTTTTTTATAATTCCAATTTTTTTTGATTTTTTTTTCAAAATAATGTTGAAAGCTAGCTTCCTAACAAAGATAAAAATGCCTATCTTAAGAAAATCTATGGATAAATGTAGAAATTATAGCACTCTTGGTAGAAATAGGAGAAGTTCAACATAAACCGGTTTTTATACACCCACAATTGTGAACAAGGGTATATATCAGATGTAGCAGGTCAAAAGTATAACATATCGCTGGAGTGACCTAAGAGACCCAAGAATATTTGGCGGAAATCCATTAATGGTCATTTTAGCAATGTCCGTCTGTCTGTCTGATTGGTGCGCACGATAACTTTCGAAAGGATTAACCGATTGACTTCGAATGTGGTATGTGTTAATATTTTTATACCCTCACTTTAGTGTGACGAGGGTATATATCATTTGCTACGGAAAAAAGTGTAACACGTCGAAGGAGTGACCTAAGACCCCAAGTATGTTCGGAGGAAATCCGTTTTGGGTCATTTTAAGTCGAATGAGCAATGTCCGTCCGTCTGTCTGTCTGTCTGTCTGTCTGTCTGCTGGCTGGTGCGCACGATAACTCTCGAAAGGAGTAACCGATTGACCTCAATTTTGGTATGTGGTAATATTTTTTTCTATCTCCGGCTAAGTTCGAAGATGGGCCATATTGGTCCACTCCTTCTAGTACCTCCCCCACAAAGTGTTAAAATGTTGTGAATTATTGATTCTTTAATAACTGCTATACTACTTATTCGAATCTTTTGAAATTCCACACATAGTATTAGCTTATTAGTCGTTATCAACTCGAGAAAAATGAGCGAAGTCGCCACGTCCCTTTTGGTACCTCCCACACAAATGCACCATTTTGCACCAAAAGTTAACAGCTTATAACATTAATAACAGTGTTTAAAAATACTTGAAATTTTGTACAGTATTATGCTTTTATATTGCCTACAGTACAGGGAAAAATGGGTGTTGTTGTCACGCTCCTTTTGGTACCTCCCACACAAAGGTACCTTTTTGCACAAAAAGTTAACAGCTTATAACATTAAAACCAGTGTATAAAAATACTTGAAATTTTGTACAGTGTAATGTTTTTATAGTGTCTATAGCCCTGTGAGAAATGGGCGTTATTGCCACGCCCCTTTTTGTACCTCCCACACAAAATGCCCAAATCATATCACAATTTAATGTCTCATAACGTTTATACCAGTGCACATAAATGCTTATAAGTCGGCACAGTGCAATGAATTTAAAGTATCTAATGTTCAGCAAAAAAAAGGTGTATTTGATAAACCCCTTCTGGTACCTCCCACACAAATTGACAGAATAATTCGAGTAATATTCAATATTACATTACTCACAAAGTGAGGGTATACCTTAGTCGGTTTACCCGACTGAAACTTTCTTACTTGTTTTTCTATCTCAGACTAAGCTCAAAGATGGAGTATGTTGGTCCACTCCTTCGAGTACCTCACGAAGTGTCAAAATTTAGTTCAATATTGTTTACCCCATAACTTATATACTACTACACAGAATCTTTCACAATTGCACACATAATATTAGTTTATTAATCGCTCCCATCTTTAGAAAAATGGGCGAAGTTGCCGCGCCCCTTTTGGTACCTCCCATACAATGGACTTTTTTGCACAAAAAGTTAGTGGCTTATAACGTTGATGCCAGTTCATACAAATAAAGGGTTTTCCAACAAGAGGTGTTATTTTGGTATTCAAAGAAAAATGCCATTTTTTGAGATAAATGATCGGATGTTTATTTCATAATAAAGAGGAAGTTATGCCGTTAGTAATGAAAAACAACAGCAGCCAAATGGCTACCACGACCACGCTTACAGGACCATATCCTTTTCATGAAATTTTCCATAACCAAATCGCAAAGTGGCTGGCCTATGTCCTCGATAGCCTCAGGAATTCTGTCTTTGATGTCTTAAATCGACGCTGGGCTTTTGGCGTAGACCTTATCTTTCACGTGGCCTCAAAGGAAGAAGTCGCAAGGTGTTAAATCGCAAGATCTCGGCGGCCAATTGTTATCACCTCTTCGAGAGATAACTCGGCCCGGAAACTTTTCCCGTCACAGAGCAGTCGTTTCATTGCTTGTGTGGCACGTAGCGCCGTCTTGTTGAAAGTAAACGTTGTCCAGATTAATACCAGCCAACTCCGACCATAAAAGGTCATTAATCATCTCTCGATAGCGCAATCCATTCACCGTAACTGTTGATCCAACCTCATTTTCGAAAAAGTAAGGTCCAATTACCCCGCCGGACCATAAACCGCACCAAACAGTCACACGTTGAGGATGGAGAGGCTTCTCAACAATAACTCTTGGGTTTTCCGAGCCCCAGATGCGACAATTTTGCTTGTTGACGTAGCCACTGAGTTGGAAATGGGCCTCATCAGCCAAGATGATTTTTCGATGATTTTCGATTTTTCGAATTTTAATTATTTCAACGCGTTGTTGAATCGTGTATTGTTCCATTTTTAGTAATGGCGTAGTTTCTACTTGTCAAATGTCAAAGAATAAGAGCTTCAAAAGTGGCAGCTACCGAAATACCGGGTGATTCAAAATAACACCTCTTGTTGGAAAACCCTGTACTTGAATTTTTGTACAGTTTAATGTTTTTAGAGTATACTTGAAAAATTTGCGTTATTGCCACACCCCGTTTGGTACCTCCCACACAAAATTGCCAAAATAAACAAAGCTTCAAGTTCGGCCATGCCGAAACTTTATATAGCCTTCGCCATTATTGCATTCAATTTTATTACTGGAAATATCTTTGGAAATGCAGCAAATCATGAAACAATCCTTTTTGTTTAAGCAAATTTTTAAAAAACGAACGTTGCGAAATTTTAGGCCGCAAATTCTTTAGCCAAACTCTGAAAATGTTGTATTTATGGCTTAAAATAGCATATTTGAGAGCTACATCCACACGGGGACTACTGCAAAATAAAATTTGATTTGTACAAATTTAATGGAGATGAATTCTTGCTAAAATAGAATACAAACTGCAAAGTTGCATCTAAATTTCATAGAAAATGTGGTGTTTATGGCTTAATAAGCATTTGTGCGAGCGACATCTATATGTGGACTATAACAAGTTATGAATTGAAAAAATATGATATGAACTCTCGAAAGAAGTAACCGATTGATTGACTTCAAATTTGGAATGTGGTAATATTTTTTTTTATTTCAGGATTCGAAGTTCGAAGGTAACCTGTCCATTGTTTTAGGATTGTTCGATTATTCAAATTCTAGCAATAACCAAATTTCGAACAAATCGGTTCAGATGTAGATATAGCCCCCACATATATGTATCTCCAGACTTGGCATATTTTCTCCGCATAATAATAGATCCCATTAAATGGAATAAGACATTGTTTTACATTACGAATTCCTATTTTGTACAATAGAACATATTTGCTCAGATCTCAGTATATTCTCTATAGAAGATTTGGGGTTAACCTGTCCGTCTGTCTGTCGTTTTAGGATTGTGGTGTTTGCTATCATTGTTAATTTTTGGTGAAATTGAGCACAAATACCTTTTTACATATCAAAGATAAACTGTATCAAATTTCGGGCAAATCGGTTCAGTTTTAGATATAGCCCCCATAAATATGTATTGCACGGCATTCGAGGATTGCTATTTATATTTCGGGTCCAGCAATAAACAAGTAGCATTTATCATTGAAAATGGTTTTATTGTTTTTCAAAATATTTTCCTTGAAGATCAATACTCTTTTACATGTGCTCAAACCAATTTTCGAAGCACTGTTTTCACACCAATTTAAACACCTCCAAAACATGGTTTTTGAACGCTCCATCAGCTGCTTCAGTCGTCGAAGTACGTTGACCACGCAGATGTTTTTTGATGTGAAGGAATAAGAAGAAGTCATTGTGTGCCAAATCAGGGCTGTACGGCGGATGACCCATCAATTCGACTTCTTGAGCGTTTAAATAGCCCATTTTTCAGCCGATGTGTCAGAGCTTGCATTGTCGTGTTGCAAAATGATCCGTTTTCTTGAAATAAGATCAGTATTGCTTAATTAATGAAATCTTTTTGTACTAAAGTGCCAAGGCAGATTTAACATCATTTTTAAAATTTTATTTTGGCATATTTGGATTTATTTTATTTTGGCATATTTGGATACTTTGTCCTTCCATTTCCACCACCACGATCTGACATCCTATAAAGTATATGTATTCTTGGTCGTCGAAAAACTCCAAGACGATTTTGCCATGTCCGTCTGTCTGCTAAAATCACTATAGGTTAATTTCAAAGCAGTTCGACTTACTCAAAAAATGACTGCTTTAAATGTTCACAAAATTTCTGCTAATTTGCGGGAATTTTTCACGTGTTTAGTTTTCAAAATTCATTGTAGTTTATGTGGTACAGAGCTCCAAACTTACCTATCTAAAGGATTTTTCTAAAAATTACTATTTCTTAAATTAGCCATATCTTTTTAACCGCTTTACGTATATTGAAGGAGGTGGAAACATGGAAAATATCCTTAATCTTTGAATATCCTGAAAAAGTATCAATTCATGTCCTTGGTTTTTGTGGTACCCTTTAGTACCAAACTAACTATGAAACTATTATGAACTGACTATGAAAAACGCAAAATGGAACCTTGATGGACTTAAAAGCTATAGCAATTTTATTGGGGCATTACTATAATTTATATACCCTTACTTTAGTAAATCGAGGGTATATATCATTTGCTACGGGCCAAACGTGTAACACATTGAAGGAGAGATATAAGACCCTAAGTATGTTCGGCAGATATTCGTTTTGGGACAACTTAAGTCGAATGAGAAATGTCCGTCCGTCTGTCTGCTGGCTGGTGCGCACGATAACTCTCGAAAGGAGTAACCGATTGACTTCAAATTTGGTATACGATAATATTTTTTTCCATGTCCGGCTAAGTTCGAAGATGGGCCATATTCGTCCGCTCCTTCCGGTACCTCCAACACAAAGGGTTAACATATAGTGAAATATTGATTTTTTAATAACTTCTATACTACTTATTAGAATCTTCTGAAACTCCACACATTGTATAATTTTATTATTCGCTATCGCCACGAGAAAAATAGGCAAAGTTGCCACGCCCCTTTTGATACCTCCCACACAAATAGACCATTTTGCATTAAAATTTATCTGGTTATAACTTTAATATAAGTGAGTAAAAATACTTGAAATTTTGTATAGTTTTTGTAGCGCCTAAAGTCAGGTAAAGAATGGGTATTATTGTACAACCCCTTTTTAGTACCTCCCACACAACGGGACCTTTTTACACCAAACGTTAACGGCTTTTAACTTTAATGCCAGTGCATACAAACACTTGAAATGTTTGTTCTGTTATAGTACCTACAGTCCTATGGGCGTTATCACCACGCCCCTTTTTGTACCTCCCGAACAAAATGACCAAATCAAAGCAAAATTGAATATCTTTACTCACAAATGAGATCCATAAACGAGCAATTTGTTAATAGCGTGACTACAAATTGATAATATAAATATAATGTGTACAAGTCACTTCAATCGGTCAAGTCGTTTAGAAGCCACACTAGTCCAGCCGAAAAATCTAAAATTTTTATACAAATATACAAGAACAAGCAAGAAAGTTCAGTCGGGTAAACCGACATTTGAATCCCCCCACCTTGAGTCCCAAAAAAATTATTGTACATTTATCTATTTTTTTGTTTTAATACTTTTAACATTTGGTGCAAAATGTTCCATTTCTGTGGGAGGTACCAAAAGGGGCGGTTCCATAACGGCCACTTTTCGCTGGTACTATAAAAGCATTGCACTGTACGAAATTTAAAGTATTTGTATGCACTGGTATTAAAGTTATAAGCTTGTAACTTTTGGTACAATGGTCCATTTGTGTGGGAGGTACCAAATGGAGCGTGGCAATAATGCCCATTCTGCCCTGTATTTTAGGTACTATTAAACCATAACACTGTACAAAATTTCAAGTCTTTGTATGCACTGGTAGTAAAGTTATAAGCTGGTAACTTTTGGTTCAAAATTGTCTATTTGTCAAAATTCGAACTTAGCCGGAAATAGAAAAAAATATTACCACATACCAATTTTGAAGTCAATCGGTTACTCCTTTCGAGAGTTACGTGCGCTCCAGCCAGCAGATAGACAGACGGACGGACATTGCTCATTCGACTTAGAATGACCCAAAACGGATATCCGCCGAACATACTTAGAGTCTTAGGTTCGATGTGTTACACTTTTGGCTCGTAGTGATATGTGATATATATCCACCTCTCTAAGGTGAGGGGATAAAAATTATAATATTGACTCAATAAAATTGCTATATCTTTTAGGTCATTCAAGGTTCCATTTTGGGTTTTTAATAGTAAGTTCATAATAGTTTAACCCCTTAATACCATAAAAATCAAGGACATGAATTGATACATTTTCAGGATATTCAAGGGTCAAAGATATATTCCATATTTCACATCCTTTCGCCGAAAGGCCACAAATAATTCATTCCGCGACATTGAAGAGGAATAGCAGAGCTTTTCATTGTTATTAATATCTTCAAAATACCTGAAGCGGTTACGAAGATATGGCTAATTAAACATATAGTTATTTTGAGAAAAATCCTTGAGGTAGGTCACTTTGGAGCTCTATAATTTTGAAGGAATATTATGGTAAAAACACCATAATATTCCTACACATTTTGTATAATCATTATGCCAAAATTTATTAAAATCAAAAGGGGTAATTTTTCAAATGTGTGTTGTTTGATTCATTTGCCTTGGAATTACCCTATACAGTCAGTAATAGTAGAGCTAGGTTAAACAAATTTGCCAAAAATATTCCTTATAGTTGCAGGTTGTTTGGGATTAAAATGAAATTGAGCCATAACGGCTAATTTTTTGATATAACTCCCCCATAGAGGTCGCTTCCAAATATTTTTTATGCTATAAATTCAAATTTTCTAAGCAATTAAGCTGTAACTTTGCGCTTTGTATTCTATTATGACGCAAATACATCACAACAAAAATTATAGTTTAAATTATTGTTAAAGCCCCATATAGAGGTCGCTCATAAATATTCTTATTTAAGCTATAAAAGTCGCATTTCCGCTCGATTTGTCCGAAATTTTGCAATTTGGGTTTTATTTATACAAAAATTACACTATGCAACAAATGAAGACATTTTTAAAAATACACGGACTTTACAGTATAGTTTAGATTCTACCAAAGGGTAGTATAACCCTATCCTCGGTTTGGCAAAATTGGTGACCAATTTTTGTTTTATGGGCTTCCAAAGTTTCTGAAAATCATTGGGCCGCTCGAAAAAGGTGTCACCTGCTTTTGTCCAACAACTAATTCAGACTTGGTGATACCGCTTACCTATATTTGGCAATAATGTAGCTAAGAATATGCTGAACAAAGCCTCTTACCATTTAATGCGAACAAAATTTGTCCCGCACTTTTTTTGAAAATGTGAAGTAAAAAAATATATATTTTTAATTTTTCAGCAAACTTTCAGCGCCTCGTAATTTTTCTCTAACAATATTTGGCAAAATTGTAGCCAAGGTAAATCTTAACAACTTTTGTGTACATATCAATACAATCTGAACATACATAGACACGTACCCTAAATGGCTAAAAAAGACCACATTGTACCTTAAACATTTTAGTATTTCACTTTTATGTAACAAAAATTTTTTTGGTGTAGGGTATTTTTAGCAATTTTATTAGAAAATATTAGGGCCATATTAACAATCTAGCTCCCCCCTTTTTTGTCCCTATTTTAACAAATCGTAAAAAACACCCCTAAAAATGGAGAGGGCAGGTATAAATATTGTACAAAAATGTTGGCCACAAAATTTTACTCAAAGGTTTTCCAACAAGAGGTGTTATTTTGAATCACCCGGTATTTCGGTAGGTGTCACTTTCGAAGCTTTTATTTTTTAACATTTGACAAGTAGAAACTGCGCCATTACTAAAAATGGAACGATACACTATTCAACAACGCATTGAAATTATTAAAATTCACTACAAAAATGGTGAAAATCTTGCAGTCACAGTTCGCAAAACTAAAGCATTTTCCATCGAAAAATCATCTTGACTGATGAGGCCCATTTCCAACTCGGTGGCTACGTCAACAAGCAAAATTGTCGCATCTGGGGCTCGGAAAACCCAAGAGTTTTTGTTGAAAAGCCTCTCCATCCTCCATGTGTGACTGTTTGGTGCGGTTTATGGTCCGGCGGGGTCATTGGACCTTACTTTTTCGAAAATGAGGTTGGATCAACAGTTATGGTGAATGGATTGCGCTATCGAGAGATGATTAATGATTTTTTATGGTCGGAGTTGGATGGTATTGATCTGCACAACGTTTACATTCAACAAGACGGCGTTACGTGCCACACAAGCAACGAAACCATTGCTCTGTGTTATTATTATGAAATTATTAATATTTTGAGATATGTTTATTCCATTTTTCCTATCAGTTATCTCAAAAATTGGAATTTTTCTTTGAATACCAAAATAACACCTCTTGTTGGAAAACCCTTTATAAGCGTCAGAACACACCAAGGCCCAGAACTTAAAACAAACACAAAAAAATGGCCAAATTCCAGTAAAAAATGCTCTTTACTGGTATCGTTATCAAGAACAGGTGAAAAAGTCAAAAATTGTCATACCGACTTAGTATTTCGCCCAAAACTTGTAACATAGCCATTTTCGATTTGGTTCCTGTGTTGTAATCTTTTTAAAAAAAAATGAATTTTTAACTAGGATATTCTCCTGGCTGTAGGGATTTTTGGTAGACTAATCAAAACAAGTTTCGAATTATCTATGCAAAAAATTAACCTTTTTTTCCAAAATAAGCAATATTTATAGTTACATCCTTTACTAGAGGTTAATTTGTTCGACAAACAACTTGTCAAATTTATTATTTTTCGAATTATGGAAACCTTTATGTATTCCTCCCAACAAGTTCACTGGGCACCATGCATGATGCATCATTGTTTCAGTCAGTGTTCTTGCCGTGCGGTTCCTTATTTAAACACTTGCCATACATATACTAAACATGCACACCTACACGTACAAACGGTTAGGCATACATATATAATCAAGAATACTATAAAGGTAAAGGTAGTTAAACAAAAAAAGACGGGCGGATGGACGGACAGGCAGAGAATCTTCCAAACCAGGTGTATGAATGGCACTTGTTGTACTGTTCCTTCCACCTTATACTGAGAATCATAGTAAATTGAAAAAGGCAATGGCGTTTTTTTTTCCTGATTATTTTCAAACTTATTTTATTTACTGAAATCACATGTGCCCAATCGTCTGTCCGCTTGTCCAACCGTCTGTCTGTCTGTCCGTGTCGTGTCTGTATCTGTGTATTTGTCAAGTTTTTTAGATCACATTCATTTGGACGGTTTTTTTTTGTTTTGCACACCAAGTGAGGCCCTACAAAAATCATATCTTCACTCAACAATTTCAACTTGATCATCCAAACCAATGAGGGAGAGGAGGAGCTGTTGAAAGAGCGGCTAGCAATACCAGAACGAGGTGAAGGGCTTCAGTTGCAGTTGTGGCCTGGTGACTTCCAGTTATTGGCTGGCTAGTTGCTGAAACTTTTGGTTCTGAGGCCGTCCGTCTGTCTGTCCGCCCGTTCGTTGATAGTTATGTTGACAATGATCATGATAATAACATGATAAATGGCATTCTCAGCTATTGTCAGACATTTATGGTTTGCCAATAATTGTTTTTTCTGCTTGTCTTTTTTTTCTTCATTCGACAATTTCTTATGGGTGTTTTATTATTGTTGTTCTTGGTAAAATTAGAGATTTCATGCTATGGTTTTGTTTTGAGAACACTGATAAAATTGTTAAGATTGTTTCAGATGATTGGATGGCGACCAGAGGAAGAAATTAAAGTAGACTAGAAAACAAAAGACTCAAGAGACAAACACTGTTTTTGTGTCCCATTTGTTGTGAGATCAGAAATTGATATACGAGTAAGTGTGCGATTAGACATAAGTGTGATTATATTTTTAGCAACAGAGTCTAAAAATAATTTTTCAAATATTGTTTCAAACCGGTTGAAGCAAGGAATTAAATTGACATTTTATCGAGGCCTCTAAAATGAAAACAATAGGTGGACCTTTCAGAAAAGATTATTTTTGTATGGACTTGTGGAGGAGGATCGGAGCCCTACGAATTTATGTTGTATGACCTATGCAACAGACATAGGTCCAGTGTTGCTAGAAATGACGATTTATTGTCATTTTGACGATTTTCGGAGCCAAAAAATAGGACATGACGATTTGACGATTTTTTCCCTGAAATGAAGATTTTTTTGTGATATGAAAAAAGTAAGGAAATCATCACAAATTGTTCTTATATTAAAGATTTTTTTATAATTACTTCGGGATATGTTTACACTCCCATTTATCTTTTTAAAATAAAAATCAGAAATGTTAGAAAATGTCTCAAATATTATGGACCGCACTCCATAACATAACAAGAAAAATCTCTTAAGTTTTGTTAAGTTGTAAAATTAGCAGAGGAAATTACAGTGAAATTTTTTAGGTAAAGTAAGGACTACGTCAAAACGTGAACCTAAGTCATTATTCCAACGAATCGTTCCAGCTAAAATTAATCACATACATAATTTTTAAGGCAAATTGGAAGACAATTTTTTCTATGGGGTCATTAAGTCAAATAGGTTTTGGCAGTAGTATGGGACTATGCAGAAATATAGAAATATGGTCCAATGGGGTCACTTGCTCCATGGAATGGTTCTGGATATAATAAAATAAAAATTGCCGAATTTTAGCCCAATCCATTGGAATTTGTGGGTTCTCGCGCGCTAAAAAGTCACATCGCGTGGGAGCAATACCAAAATATTGACCAATAAGGTCAGTATTCGTATGAATGATTATGGGTAAAAGTAAACACAAATAACCAAATTTCAGTCTCCCTTTGAGTTGTTCTAGATAATATTAAATTGTCAAAATTCAGTGTAATCGGTTGGTACTAGTGATTTCTAATGCGTTAAGAAGTTGAATCTAATGAAACCTTCGTATGGGGCTGTATAAAACAATGGATCTAGACTGGACCCTGTTGGCGTGAATTGTCCCAATAAGTTAAAGCTAGTGGCTTCATGACGTAAAGAAATAAATAATATATGATCAAGACTATTGCAAACGTAGGAAATTAATATGTATGAGATATGTTTCCGCCAAATTAATTTATTAATGTGGTTCAAGAATGTGAGATCCGCCAACAAAATTCATTTTAAGTTCACTTTGAGGAACCTCAAAAATGATTTGAGAGTACCAATCAATACATAGCTATCTCCGAAACATGTCCTTCGTCATAAAAAACTCAAAAGCTGCACGTTGCTGGTAGATTTTTGTGTTGACGATTTTTTGACGATTTCGAATCAAATTCGTCTGGCAACACTGCATAGGTATGTTTTATGTCAGAGGCATAAAACTTTTTCTTTGCATAGATTAAGCCATACTATTTTAGGCAACAAAAGCAACCTTTTTTTGCGAAAAAGAAAACAATGAATATTTGAAAAAAAAAAACTATGAAAAAATGTATCAATTATGACTTATAATGTAAAAGTAAGGGAAATTAAAAAAATAATTATTCACATTTATAACCAACACGACACAGTGGTACAGGGTATTATTAGATTGTTACCTGGCAGATGTTTGTAACAACTAGAAATACTACCGTTGTGTTCCATATCAAACGATATGTAAAAATCAGTTAAGCCATCCAAGAAAAATTACAAATTTCTATAATACCAAAAATTAAAAAATTATTATAAGTTTGTGCATTTGTTTGTAACAACCAAAAGAATATAAGATAGACCCATTGTTTATTATACCAATCGACATATACATAATCACTTTCTGGGTTGATTTAGCTATGTCCGTCTGTGCATGTATTCTTGAAATCAAAGGTCGCAATTATGGTCCCATTTAAACGAAACTGTGCACATATCATTCGTTTGGCCCAAGGACAATCCCCATTTAATTTAGTTAAAAGGGTTCAGTTTACATATAGCTCCGATATAAAGGATGGTTAAATTGTAAGGGCCGTCAAGTTTTTTTTCTGCATTTCATTTGACATTTCCCAATTTCAGACTAACTCAATTTGAACCATGGAAAGATACACAATCGAGCAAAGCGTTAAAGTTTTTTAAACCTTTTACGAATATGGGCGTTCAAATCAAAATGCATTTCGTGCACTTCGTGATTGTGCGCAAATTTCAGCAAACCGGGTCTGAAGGAGATGTGAAAACACCTGTGCATGCTCGCCCAGATCGTTTGGTGCGGCTGGCGACGTCATCGGGCCATACTTCTTCGAAATGAGGTCGGTCAGGCAGTTACTGTGAATGGTGTTCGCTATCGTGAGATGATAGCGAACTTTTATGGCCCGAATTGGAAGATATGGATATGGACACTATGTGGTTTCAACAGGACGATGCCACTTGCTACACAGCTAACAAATTAATGGCTCTTTTGCGCAACAAATTCAATGGCCGTGTTATCTCACGTCGTGGCGATGTCAATTGGCCGCCAAGATCATGTGACTTGACACCGTTGGTCTTCTTTCTTTGGGGTTATGTGAAAGAAAAGGTGTACGTCGATAAGCCAGCAACAATTCAAGAGCTAAATGATGAGATAATTCGGCCCATTAACGGCATAGAACCTCAGCGTCATCGAAAATTTGGACCATATGATGGAGGTGCGCCGCCGAGTTCGCGGCGGCCATTTGACCGATATTTTGTTCCATACATAATTGAACCATACCAATATTATCATAGTAAAAAGAAATGACAATAATTTCCTAAATAATTTGTGTTTCATTGAAAATCAACATCGGCCCTTAAAATTTAACCACCCTTTATATGTACCTCCGATTTGGCATATACTCGTATGCAATGTATAAATATAATTAAAATTGACAGATACACATAGAGAAATTTGCCAAAAAAAAATCACCTTCTCAGATGAAGCTCATTTTGATCTTGGCGGGTATGTAAACAAGCAAAATTGTCGCATTTGGGGCACAGAAAACCCGCTCGCATACATTGAAAAGCCGGTACACCCAAAACGAGTCACTGTTTGGTGCGGATTTTGGTCCAGAGGCATAATTGGGCCATTTTTTTTCGAAAATGAGCAAGTAGCCGTTACAGTCGGACAGACGGACAGACAGACGGCAGACAGGCAGACGGACAGACAGACGGACGGATATAGCTAAATCGACTCAGAAAGTGATTACTAGTCGATCGGTATAATAAACAATGGGTCTATCTCTTATCCTTTTGGGTGTTACAAACAAATGCACAAAGTCATAATACCCTGCACCACAGTGTGGTGTAGGGTATAAAAAAAATCACTACAGCCCAAAAACCGTTCCTGTAAATTGTAATTTCAAAAAATATATACATATTAACGGAAATATGTCATTGCAAGATAATACAATTAAAAAGATATTTTCATAATTTTTGACAAATTTTTTAAATAAATTTTTATACCCTACACCACACTGTGGTACAGGGTATTATAACTTTGTGTATTTGTTTGTAACACCCAAAAGGAGAAGAAATAGACCCATCGTTTACTATACCGCTCGACTTAGAACCACTTTCTGAGTTGATTTAGCTATGTCCGTCTGTCCGTATGTCTGTCCGTCTGTCTGTCTGTCTGTCTGTCCGTCTGTCTGTGCATGTATTCTTGTAATTAAAGTACAGGTCGCAATTATTGTCCGATCTCGACGAAACTTTACACATATATTTTATTTGGCCCAAGGACGATCCCTATTGAATTTGGTTAAAATCGGTTCATATTTAGATATAGCCCCCATATATACGTTACCCCCAATTTGAAGTGTAAGCGCTGTAGAAATGTTATTTTATATCCGATCGGTTTGAAATTCGGCAGAAAGAGGTTTTTTGTTATATGAATGAACACTGTTAAATTTGGAAGAAATCGGTTCAGATTTAGGTATAGCCCCCATATATACGTTACCCCCGATTTGAAGTGTAAGCGCTGTAAAAATGTTATTTTATATCCGATCAGTGCCAACTTCGGCAAAAAAAAAGTTTCCTTCTACATGAAGAAATACTGCCAAATTCGGAGAAAATCGGTTCAGATTTAGATATAGCTCCCATATATATGTTACCCCCGATTTGACATGTAAGCGCTGTAGAGACTCTATTTTATATCCGATCAGTACGAAATTCGACAGAAGGAGGTCTTTTTACATGAATAAGTATTCAGGGAAGATGGGTTCAGATTTATATTAAAGCTCCATATATATGTTCCTCCTGATTTGGTATCAAAGCGCTATAGAAGCTGTACTTTACTTCCGATCATTAAAATTTTCCAGATATATGTTTCTCAATTTAGGAACGAATATTGCATAATTTAGCGATTATCGGTTCAGAATTAGATAATATGTTCCAACCCATTTACCAATTATTCCAAATTATTATCGCAATGACCCTTATCGCATTGTTAGGGAAGTGTAGGGTATTATATAGTCGGCCCCGCCCGACTTTCTGCCTTTCCTTACTGGTTTTTATTTGAAGTTGTTAGCCTTTTGTGGGACAGGTGCGAAATATTACCCCCAATTTGACATATAAGCGCTGTAGAAGCTGTATTTTATATCCGATCAGTACGAAATTTGGCAGAGAGGGGTTTCTTATTACATGAATAAATACAACGATATGTTTAGATTATGTATAGTCACATCTATTTTTGTCTTCCGATTCTTGATCTGTGAAGGAAAACTGCGCATTTTAACTGAAACGGAACCAGTAATTAAAAATTGTTATTGCAATGCCCCTTTTTGCATTGTTAGGGAGGTGTAGGGTATTATATATATTGTCCGACCTGCCCTTTTTCTGTCTTTCCTTACTGGTTTCAATTTTAAATCCCCATAAAATTTTGTAAACATTTTTTTTCAAAAAAATAAAATATAGCTATATCTCATTATCTCCATTAAACAACTTTTTATAAAGTTTGTAGGCAAAACCATTTTCATAAGTTAATATTAAAAATCCTGAACTCATATTATTTTGTTTGCAATATTTTTTTCGTTTTTGGGGACAGCATTTTATAAGCTAGTGTAATCTAACCCCCATTAATTTACACAGTGAATAATATAAGAAAAATAAGTTAAGAAACAAGACTTCAGTTAAGCAAAAAATGCAAACCCTCTGAGTAATATAAAGCGGAAAAAATAGCTGATTTCGAGAATATTGATCTGAACTTTCACGTCATTTGGCTGCACGTTCCATACCGAATATTATATATTTAAATTTTATATTTCATCCAGGATTAAGTTATTGACCGAAAAACAAAAGACTTAAGTAACAAACTACATATGGAAGCTTCTGGAGCGATGTTACAGTGATACAAAATGTCACCCGATCGTAACGTTGCAGTAGCTCTTTTCAAAAAATAACAATTACACGATACACAACTACCGGATGACATGATTTTTACAATTGGTTTTTGTTCACCAGGTACCCGAAACAGAACACACCAAATTCTCCTTTACTCAGTGCAAAAAAACACCGAAAAATAAAGGGAGAAAAAAACTTGAGTCACACTTTTGTCTAAAGGTTGTGCTGATTCGGTTTCAATTTTTTGTGTGTCTTCAGTTTTTTTATTTTTATTTTTTCTTATTGCTTTTGTACTGAATTGTGTTATACTTCACGCACGACCTTTAAAGATCATGTACCACAGAAATTCGAGCACATACACTCACTTCTCTGATCTGAAATAAAAAATCGAAATGTAAAAAATTCAACAACCGAATCATGTTTCTGTTTTGGAACTTTGTTGGAAGGATGACAATATTTAAACGGTTGGCAGTCGCAACTTGGAGGTGCTTTGCTACATCTCCTCCGGAGAAAATGGTAAGCTGCAAAAAAAGATTTGGTTTGTTTTTGACATCAGTAAAGGATGTTTTCACGGTGTTCACAGTGCGTTGTTTTCTTGGTGGTATATTTAAACAAAATAAATAATGGCCCCGAAAAATCTCAAAAAAAAAAAAACAACATCGCCTTCATGATATCAATTTACACTTGAAGAACATACACAAATCGATTGTTTTGCTGATAATCGTGCGTGATTTCGTTGTTTTGACAAAAGCAAAAAAGAACTTGGGAAAAAAAAAATAATGTTTTGGAATTTTTGAATTCACAGATTCCAGAGCACGTTTGTGGCCGGCCATAGGGAAATAAATGTGAAATAATTCCTAGATTTTCCTTAAAATTATTTAAACATGTTCATGATTTTATTGCAAAATATTAGTTATTCGAAATTTATCATTCATTCCTTCTGGTGGTATCACAATTTTAATATAAACTTAGTTTCTTTAAACAAAAGACTTAAGACACATATACGGGCTTAACAAAACTCTGACATTAACAATTATTTCTCACCCTATGAAGTGTTTAACGGATGCTACCATTTTATATTAAAGAAAAGGAAACTCACTTTGCTTTACACAAAAACAAAAGATTTAAGACACATACACTTTAAAAAATTCAGAAACTTCTGACAGGCATCTTTAATATACCACAACTTTACTACATATAAACTTATTTTCTTTACATAAAAACAAAAGACTTAAGGCACATACGCGGGATTAACAAAATTCTGATATTAAGAATTTTTCCTGGCCACATGAAGTGTTTAACGGATGCTACCATTTTAAATTCAAATAAAAAAACTTGCTTTTCTCTACCAAAAAAACCAAAGACTTAAGACACATACATGTTCTTAACAAAATTCTGGCGGTTAAAATTATGAAGTGTTCGATGGCTTTTATGTACAATTTTTAATTTAAAAATGAAGCCATAGTATTGCTTTGCACAAAAACAAAAGACTTAAGACACATACATGTTTTCTCTTTAACTGAATTCGAACTCCAAAACGTATTGTTTCCCCAAATGAAGTGTTACTGAAATATGTTATGAATTTTCGTAATATTCTTCTCAAATTATGGCTCGTTTCATAATTTAGCAAAAATCGGTAAAAAAAAAACTGCAATCACACAAAAACTCATAAGAAATATTACTCTCCAGGGTCTGCAATTTAATTTTCGATTTCTTATCAAATAACGATCATACAAAGAAATATTTTGAAGCCTAACCTTTTATGGTTCGTTCGTTGATGAATATGCGATAAAAACTTAAAACAAAAAAAAAAACGCACCGACATCGATCAGCGTTGTCATGAAAATAAAATACACAATCGTAAAAAAAAACTGATCAGATATCGTAAGGAAATCAAAAATGTATAACAACCTGAACTAAATGCTGATAATTGTGAAATAATGTAACGTCCCCAAGATCAAAGGAGGTAAGTATGAAAACTGTGGGAAAACACAGGAGGTTACAAATAGGTATAAAACAAAACTAAGGAAAATGAATCCGTAGGACAACAAATCAAAAGGTAGATGGATTTAAGACAGATATGTATGGATTTTATAAAAAGGCATTTTTAAGGAACAAATGGCACAAATACTGCATCTTCTTCCAGAGTAGAAATAATAATGGATTTTCAAAATTAGTAAATGGGGTAACGATATACCCTCCATCATAGGATGTAACACCTCTAGATACTGATCTAAGACTCCATAAAGTATGAGTATATATATTATTGATCGTCGTAAAATTCTACGACGATTTAGCCATGTCCGTCCGTCTGTTGTAATAACGCTACAGTCCGTAATGATAGATCTAGGTTGTTCAAATTTGGTAGAAATACTTTTTATAGTTGCAGGTTGTTTGGGATTGCAAATGGGCCATATCGTTCAATGTTTTGCTATAGCTCCCCTATAGAGGTTGCTCCAGAATTCGGCTTCTGAGCCATAGAACCATATTTTTAAAGCAATTTAGCTGAAACTTTGCAGTTTGTATTCTATTTTGACAAGAAATCACCAC